>BNCR01000001.1:20095700-20644913 GCA_014656515.1 Oryzias celebensis | reverse complement strand
CGCCACTCAAATTCTTTACTTGTGGTAATCTGTTTGTTGTTGTGCAATACAAATAAATACATTTTAATTGGACAGGAATATTTTGTTTTTTTTGGGCTTTTGCTTCATTGGGCATAAAGTGGCACTTAATGCTAACCTGTCAACATTACCTGGAAAGCATATGCAATTTCCAAACATAACTCTTGGTGTTTCTTACTCTCTAGATAAGGATTTGTTTTATTTTTCTTTTTTTTTTGTTAAAGAACAAGCTGGCTGTTCCACTTGAATCAGAGGTCCAGTTTTGTTAGACGTGGAATGGGATTCGTTGTACTGGTACCCTAGACCGGTCTGCGTCTGGTATTGTAGGGTTTGTGGTCTGGAACTGGTTGGGAAGCCTTGAATTAATTACATGAGCCAGCACGTTAAACAAGTTGGGGACACCCAAAGCATCAAATTGGTCCTTAACCATGCGTCAATGTGACCACTTGTGAGTGAGTTGGATAGAGGGTGTCTATTCATTACATTTTCTATACTTCTCAGACATGAACATTTTTACATTGTTCTGTCTTGTTTAAACAGAGTTCAAACCTTTTATAGAAAACAAACTCAGCAGTGAAGATTGATGTGACTTTGGCACGCTGCTTTGTAAAACATGTTACGGAAGAGATTTGCAAAATCCAAACATTGAGACCGTGAAAGGTGAACCTTGATTTAGTGAAAAAAAAACAAATGTTAATGCTCTCCCAAAGTTTGGTACATTAGAGTGGGATGGTACAGGAGGCGACAAACAGACAACATACCGGAGCAGAAGAGACGTAGGTAGGTTGGGAAACATGTAGGACTCTGCTTCTTGAGGCCTGGAGTTTGGCACCCCTGTCTTAAAGCAACTAATGAATTTGGTAATAGTGCACATTTTGTGAAGCAATAGTTTTTTTTTTTATAAACCTAATACATCTGATACACTTAATTACCCGAACAGTTGTTCCAGAGGAATGGAAGCAGGGATTGCTTGGGGTTGTTGTAGCAACTGCAAAATTCGGCCGAGCGACCCAAAATTTAAAAAAGCTTAATGCTGCATTCACACTAGGGATGTAACGATGCAATCAAGCCACAATTCAATTCACTTTTAAAGTCATTTTTAAAAAAAAGTTTCTCCCATTTTTTTTCTCAAAACAATGATGTAAATATATTACAAGGCCAAGTATGCTTTCTTTTCGCCAACAATCAAATGTCTATTTTCCTACTAACTGCCAGCTGCTGAGGCGATGTCCATCCTAGCCTGTCATGTAGGTGCCTGTATTTCTGGCAATCAGCAGCTTCAGGTGGGGTGAACTAGGACTTCAGCCATGTCCCTGCAGGCTTTTATCAGGAGCCAAGAAACTAGCACGCATAACTCCACTACTCTCCTCTTTGCACTGGCTCCCAGTTAAATTTAGAATTGAATTTAAAATTCTACTTCTATGTTTTTAAAGCCTTGCACGGACAAACCCCCCAGTACATTGCTGACCTTTTAACCCCCTACTTTTCTGTCCGGTCTTTGAGGTCCTCCAACCAAAATCTATTACAAATTCCGAAAACCTGCAATAAAACCAGAGGAGACCTCGCCTTTCAAGCTGTTGTTCCTCGTCTTTGGAATGACCTCCCTTTGTCAATACGACAGAATGACTCTGTTGCAGGTTTTAAAAGTCAGCTCAAGACGTTTTTATTCAGAAAAGCTTTTAGTTAGTCTTTTTTGCCTTTTAATGTGTTTTATCTTGCTTTAAATTCCCTCCATTCTGTTTGTATGCAATTTGTGTTTTATTGGTTGTAATGTTATTTGCTTTTATTTTTGTGAAGCACTTTGTGATTTTTATCTGAGAAAAGTGCTATAGAATATAAATATTTACTTATTTTACTTACTTACTTGGCTCCTGTGGCCCAGCGGCCCTCTCTCCTCGTACATCACAAATGTGCATTAACTGAGAAATTGTAATTAAAACTTCAGAAACAACTGGAATTTCTTGTACTGTATAAGAGAAGAAAAGAGATAATATGATTCTGTTTGACAGTTAATTAAATCTTCTGTTCCAGGAGTTCAGGGACAAACAGTGTTTTGCATTGAAAGGTTCATCAGTGAGTCTGAGCTGCTCTGCTGGAGATTCAGCAGCAGATAAAGAATATAAATGGTTCACTGTGTTCTTGAATGGCTCAAAAAAAAACTTTGGTGAGGTTATTGTGGATGGAAACCAAAAAAAGTACAGAACATCAGAAGAGAGTCGTCCCTCTCTGAGCATCAATGATCTAAACAAGAGCGACGAGAGACTTTATTTCTGCTGTGAATCTGCTGACAAACCAGACAGCTGCAGCAGAAACCAAACTCAGCTCTACGTTGGCGGTAAAGTGGTTTTAATAAAGCACGTCTGATTCTGTAAAGAATAATCAGCAAAGACTCTTGTAACTGTTGTTACAGAGCTGCAGGTGAAAGTGTTTCCTTCCAAAGATGGACAGACAGTATCACTCATGTGCAGCAGCAGCAGCAGCTGTCCTTTCACTCAAAAGTTCACAGGCTTCATCTGGTTCAAGAACAGACAGGTTCTCTATCAGGACTTGTCTCCATGGTACCAAGAGCTGGTCAGCGGTGAGGAGGCAGTCACTTACTCCTGTGCTGTCAAAGGTCAGGAGGATTTCAGAGCCCCTGAAGTCTCAGTCGGTGAGCAGCAGCACATTCTTCCTTCCTGTGTGAAAGAAGCTCTGAACAGACTCACGTTTTCTCTTCAGAATAAGTTCTTGTAGGTTTAATGAATAAAAAGTCTTTGCTTTTTCAACCAGATTTGGTCACATCAGCTTGTTTCAGAGTGACCTTTGCTGAAAGGAGCATGTGTTCATTCGGGGATAAACAATGTTCCATCATGTTTCCCACAGGTAACGCTTCAGCTTTCACACTCTTCAGTTTGATTTAAAGTCAAGTTTTCACTGTGATTGTTTGTGGATAGAAGACATAATGCAGGTTTAAAGTTTTCACACTTAAAATCCATTAATAAAAATGTCTCTGTAATGTCTCAACAGAAATCTTTCTTCACCAGACCCCTGCAGAGAAAGATCATGTCAAATTAACCTGCAGCAACAACAACACTGTTGTGTTCAAGAACAGAAAACCAGAAAAAAGGCAGATTATAGTTCCCATAATATCTGCAGACTCCTTTACTTGTGCTGTGAAAGATTTTAAGGATTGTCATTCTGTTGATGTCTGTAAGTGTGAACAAATACACATTTTATATCATTCAAATCCCGTTTTTCATTCTGTGAACTTGATGTTTTCAGCCAAAAACATAAAATTGATTCTGATCTTTACATCTCTGTATGGATTTAGTTGAATCATTTCATGAAAACCTTTACATTAAAGTCATGTTTTATTTACATTTCAAGTGTTGATAACAGCAGCTGCTGGACTGTAAATTGTCTCCAAAAAAGAATCTGTGCTCTGCAAGGCTCCTCTCTGAATATTTCCTGCAACTATTCACATCCTCGTGACCAGCAGCCCAAATCTAAACTTTGGTTTAAAATAAACAAAACTATAAACCAGGAAGAAGAAGAAATGCAAGGAAATAAAAACAAAGTGACTTTTTATGACAAACCAAACCAACACAACCTTGGATTTAAAAAACTGAGTAAAAATAACTCTGGAGAATATGTGTTTAGAATAGAAACCAATTCTAAAGAATGGAAAGAATCCACTTTTCCTGAAGTTACTTTGATTGTCACAGGTAACTATAATCTTCATACTTTCATACTAGATGAAGTGGACAACCTAAATGAATCCTTTATTTCTTTACATTTATATATATTCTGTTTTCTCTTTGAATCTTTTAGATCTGAGAGTCGAGATCAGCCCTTCTGCAGAGGTGACTGAGGGTCAGAAAGTCACATTAACGTGCAGCACCAGCTGTCCTCTGACTCACAGCTCAAACTTTCATTGGTATTTGAACCGTCAACCTCTGAAGCTGGAAAACAAACACCTGGTCATAGATTCAGTCACCCGTCAGGATGCAGGAAACTACTCATGTGTTGTTAAAACAAAAGAAAAGTTCATGTCACCAGTAGAGACTCTCACTGTTAAAAGCAACAGCCCAACATGGAAACCATTTGTTGGAGGAGTTTCAGGAATAGTCTTTGTTTCTATTATCTGTCTCACAGTTTTCCTGTGGATTAGGTGAGGACGTCTCTGATTACTAATATATAATATCATAGCCCTGTCTTTGTATTTGCTTCTAATTTTATGTTGACTGTGTCTACTGAACAGGAGGAGAAGAACTTCAGCTCAATCTGCAAGAATTTAAACTACCAACCACCTGGAGAAGGTACAAATTGTAACGGCTGTTAATGAAAACTAATGGCCTTTCTGGTTTCTGCTGCTCTATAAAGCTAAGATGTTGGATGTTTTCTCATAGATTTTTGCTGAAAAATATATTTTCTGTTGTGTTTGTAAAAGCTTGCTTTAATCTAAAAGTCAAGGCTAAACTTTTGGTTTTATGTAATACATGATCCTAAAAAAATTCTAAAATAAATCTGTTAACAGCCCAACAAACATGAAGTACAATTTATGGAGGTGATGTCATCATGTTGCACATGTATCAACCAGCCTCACGCAGAGACTTTTTGCCTGATCACCGTTGGGGGAAAAAAAGTTCAAGAATTAAACGCTGTTGTTTGTTCTTCTATTAGTTACTTGTTTTTATTTTTGGCCCCACATGCTCAAAGTTTATGGAAATGAAGTTCCACAGTTCTAAGGAATGGAAATCAGTGATTTTGATTAGTCTGTCCATCTTCATCGCAACATGCATGAACAGAAAACGTGCACTCTGAGCAGCAGACAGTAAATCTATTAGAGCCTCAAATATGACCATGATTATTTCAACAAAGCAGGTAGAGCATGTTATCAGACAACTAATCTTTGATAATTAGCTTTGTTTTATTGTGTTTGGCTGCATGGTGGCGCAAGGGTTAACACACTTGCCCCACCCTGGTTCAAGTCCCAGCTGGGGGACTTGAAACAGTGTCATCAATGGGGGACCTTTGCATTTTCTCCCCATGCATGCGTGGGTTTTCTCCAGGGACTCCAGCTTCCTCCCACCATCTCAAAACATGCTTCATAGGTTAAATGATCATTCTAAATTCTCCATATGTGTGGATGGGTGTGTGATTGTGGCCCTGCAGCAGACTGGTGATCTGTCCTGGGGTGTCTCTTGCTCATGAGTGGCCAGGTTAGGCTCCAGCAGCCCTATGACCCAGAAAGGGACAAAACAGGTATAGAAAATGAAAATGAGTGTGGTTGTATCATGATTCTCTAATTGTTAACCTGTTTTGGACAGACATGGATGTGATGTAGTAAAATGCCTGCTACTCCTCTTTGGACAATTTTCCACCACTTTTTTCTTTGAAGTGGTCTGCTGTTACTTGGCAACAACAAAATGCCGCTTGAAAAATTAATGTGTGTGCGCGCATGACCTTAGATTCTGCAGGGGCGGATCCAAGGTTCAAACTGTTAGCTGAAGCTTCACCTCGCGTCACCTGAGAGTCCAAATAGTGAATGTTTCTTGGGCCGAGAAAGTGACCACAGCCTCGTCCACAAAGGGGGCTTTTCTCCATGTCCTCTTCTGCGTCTTTGGCTTGCCTTCAGTGGACACTCTTTTTCTTAGTGTCCGGGCTTTCCACAGTAAAAGTAGGAAACGAGGAGAATGAGGGGAGGTAGAGGAGCGGGAGCAGGGCTGTTCACTCGGGGGGCCTGGCCCACGGCTTTATGCTGGAACAAACGGAGCCGAGCACAGTAAAGGGTTTCTCTCTCTTTTTTTTTCATGGCTCTGTGTTTGGGCCTGTCTGGTCTGCTGATGATGATGTGCAAGACAGAGCCTGTCAGCCATAGAACATGAGAAATCTGTCCATCTGACGGAGGAAGGTTTGGTGGCTTCTGCCAGAGACGAACGGATACCCTCGAGGAAGCAGCTCTTCAGCAGGGCTTCATTTGGCCTCCCGGATAGATTGAGGGGCGGGACATTCCGCTGAAATCCTCAAACAGTTTGGAGATGGACTAGACAGTTCTCTACAGGATCACCTTCTTTCTGGGTGCAGTTGTTGACCTTGGACAGATTGCATGGGTTGGGGAAACTGTCTTTCAGGGCGGTGCAATGGTCATTCAGCCATGTGTTGCAGTTTCTGTCAGCTTCCAGACTATTTGCATCTGCATTCATCCACCCAGGAGTGGAGGGCTGGAGGTACTCAGTAAAATTATCAGGGATGGTAGAAAACTGTGCTGGACTCATCTGATTTGGTATTTTGCGAGCTGGTTAAGAGGAAGTTGGAACAAAGTCACGCACAAACTCTCTTACCGCCTTTGTCATGGCTGCACCTCCTCGTTCACGCTTAGGGAGATGTCTGGACGCTGTCATGAGGTCGTCTGTGTTCCAGGGGCGGTACACACTGTCTCTGGTGGTACACACAACCCAGACATCCAGATAAATTAAGAAATGTTGCATACTGGTAGAAGATTCATTACACACCAAGAACTACAAGAAAAACGTGGAATAAATAATTTTTTGGAATATCAGCAACTTAAATCTGTAATTAATAAATACATTAAATTCAGTGACAATTACACACGTGGACAAAATTGTTGGTACCCCTCAGTTTAAGAAGGAAAAACCCACAATTCTCACTGAAATCACTTGAAACTTACAAAAGTAACAATAAATAAACATTTATTGAAAATTAAATAATCAAAATCAGCCATCACTTTTGAATAGCTGATTAACATAATTATTAAAAAAAAAAAAAACTAATGAAACAGGCCTGGACAGAAATGATGGTACCTCTATAAAAGATTGAAAACTATTTGACCAGACTGACATGATTGACTCAGGTGTGTCCTTTAATTGACATCACAGGTGTTACCAAACTCATAATCAGTCAGTCTGCCTATTTAAAGGGAGACAAGTAGTCACTGTTTGGTGAAAAGGTGTGTACCACACTGAACATGGACAACAGAAAGCCAAGGAGAGAATTGTCCCAGGACATCCGAAAAAAAATTATAGATAAACATCTTAAAGGTAAAGGCTATAAGACCATCTCTAAACAGCTTGAACTTCCTGTGACAACAGTGGCTCATATTATTCAGAAGTTCAAGACCCATGGGACAGTAGCCAACCTCTCTGGACGTGGCCGCAAGAGGAAAATTGATGACAAATTGAAGAGACGGATCGTTCGAATTGTATCCAAAGAGCCCAGAACAACCTCCAAAGAAATTAAAGGTGAACTCCAAGGCCAAGGTACATCAGTGTCAGATCGCACCATTCGTCGTTGTTTGAGCCAAAGTGGACTTCATGGGAGACGACCAAGGAGGACACCACTGCTGAAAAACAATCCTAAAAAAGCCAGACTGGAATTTGCAAAAATGCATGTTGACAAGCCCCAAAGCTTCTGGGAGAATGTCCTTTGGACAGATGAGACCAAACTGGAGCTTTTTGGTAAGGCACATAAACTCTATGTTCATAGACTCAAAAACCAAGCATACGAAGAAAAGAACACTGTCCCTACGGTGAAACATGGAGGAGGCTCAGGAATGTTTTGGGGCTGCTTTGCTGCATCTGGCACAGGGTGTCTTGAATGTGTGTAAGGTACAATGAAATCTGTAGACTATCAAGCATTCTGGAGAGAAATGTGCTGCCTTGTGTCAGAAAGCTTGGTCTCAGTCGCAGGTCATGGGTCTTCCAACAGGACAACGATCCAAAACACACAGCCAAAAACACCCAAGAATGGCTGAGAGAAAAGCGTTGGACTATTCTAAAGTGGCCTTCCATGAGCCCAGATCTGAATCCCATTGAACATCTGTGGAAGGAGCTGAAACATGCCATTTGGAGAAGACACCCATCAAACCTGAGACAACTGGAGCAGTTTGCTCATGAGGAGTGGGCCAAAATACCTGTTGACAGCTGCAGAACGCTCATTGACAAATACAGAAATCGCTTCATTGCAGTGATTGCCTCAAAAGGTTGTGCAACAAAATATTAAGTTATGGGTACCATCATTTTTGTCCAGGCCTGTTTCATTATTTGTTTTTTTTTTTTAATAATTATGTTGATCAGAGGCTTTGGAGCGCGAACAGGACCGACCGGCCGCTCCACGCGAGTGAACCGTGTCTCTGAGAAGAACAATCAGAATTCTAGCTTCATGTCTGTGAGCAAAGGAGGGTGCTTTGTCACGTCGTGCGCTCCAGAGGAGGCTTTAGGCCGCAGTCCGGCCAGGACTCAGGAAAACTGTCTCTGAGCGGCTTTGGGACGGTGTGTGAGCTGCCAATCATGTGAATTTGTTTTCAATCCCATCCAGACAACATAAAGGGTGATGTTATTCTCTCGTATTTACGTGTGGCTAAGATGCACATTGCTGCATTGCTTTGGATTTTAAGAGCATCCATGGCTAAATGTTGTTGTTAGTACGTATTAGCCAAACCCTAACCCTTCTTTCTAAATACGAGTATTTAGAAAATTATAGGCAAACAGACACTTGTAATAAATGAATAATAATAAAAACACGCTTAGAAGATCATCTCGCTTTGTGCCGCAGCCGTTTCCAGTGTTTTAGACAGGTCTGCGAATGTCAAAATGATGTATTCTGATTGAAAGTGTGGCGTCTGTCAACGTTTGATATCATTGGATAGTTTTTCAGGGTCCCTGACCACAGGTCTATTCTGATCTAATCTTAAATCCAATCACAGATTTTTGCACATGTAAATGCAGCTACTGTAGTCAGTTTAGATAAAAGGACGGAGTGTTTTCTAGTTGCTACATTTTTATTTTGGTGTTTTCATTTACTTTCTTCTTTTCATCAATCTAGGTTGAACTTGAACTGTTGTGAGCTAAACTTTGAGGAAAGGATTTTTTAAAAACAAAGATGTGAAGAATGTTCTCCTGCCTAAACCAGTGCATGTCCAGGCCTGTCTGAAGTTTACCAGTTAGCATTGGGATGATCCAAAGGAGTCATGGGAGAAAGACGTGAGGTCAGATAAGACCAAAATAGAACTTTTTGATCTTAAATCCACTCACCGGGTTTGGAGAAAGAAGAATGCTGAGTGACACCCCAAGAACTTCATACCTGCTTTGAAAGGTGGAGGTGTTAGCATCATGCTATGGGGATGTTTTTCTGCACATGGGAGAGGACGAGTGGACTGTATTAAGTAGAGGATGACCGGGGCCATGTATTACAAAATTTTGGGGAACAACGTCTTTCCTTCAGTTAGAGCATTGAAGATGGGTCAAAGCTGGGTCTTCCAACATGACAATGACCCAAAGCACACAGCCAGGATGACCAAGGGGTGGCTCCGTCAGAAGCATATTAAGGTTCTGGAGTGGCCTCCAGTCTCCAGACCAAAATGTAACAGAAAATCTTTGAAAGGAACTCAAACTCTGTGTTTCTCAGCAACAGCCAGGTTACCTGACTGATCTAGAGAAGATCTGTGTGGAGGAGTGGGCCAAAATCCCTCTTGCAGTGTACAAACCTGATGAAAAACTACAGGAAAGATTTGATCTGTGTAATCACAAACAAAAAAAATTTGCAGCAGTTGCATACAAATAGATTATATTAAAAATTCAAACAGTTTAATTTCGTTTTTTTTAGATTATGTTCGATTCTTAGACCTCTGCTGTTTCACCTTTATACTAAGTCAGAAAATGCATGCCAAGTTAGCAATTCTACCGCTGTAAGTGTTAATGTTCATATCAAAGCTAAAACTTAATCAGTCATTTACAACCTCAAATAATGCACCACAATGGAGCACAACCCAGTGCTTCTGTATGTAAAACCATGTTCACCTTTCAACTACCCAACCAAAACAAAATCAATAATAGAGAAACAAATTCTGCTGCTTATTGCCTTGGTGGAATAAAACACACAATGTTTTTAATAAAATGTTTTTTAAATGTTTTCTACCTTTTGGTTGAGCAGGCAGTTAAGAGGATAAATCAAAGCCAAATTTAAAATCACAAATAAAACTTTAATTCTTGTCGGTTTTGGCCTGAGCTAACAACAACCACCATCAGTGCTGTTGACTTACACAGTGCTGGTGAAGACTGCACACAAAGGGAGAGACAGAAGGGATGCAGAGAGAGAAAGGGAAGAGTAAAAGCTTTGGAATTAAAGTACTTTGAGTTTTGGGACTTTGAAAAGGAAAACTAGAAAATTGGTCAACATGATAGACAGAAGAAAGGTGGATATCCTTCTGTGAGCAGGGCTTATAGATTGAGATCAGGTTCAAGCTGAGTGATCGTGGTGTGGATGGAAAAAGGAAGAGTAGGAGTGATCCTGAAGGAGGACTTTGCTCAAAGTTTTGGAGGTGCGTGTCAGATAAGATGATTAAGTTGAAACTGGAAGCTAAACGTGTTAGAAGGGCAACAATATCTGGAAAAACATGCAAACACACTGACCTCTAGGAGCCTGGAGTTTCCCAATCATGTGATAAGCAGGTAGATTGAAGATCCGAATCTGTGTAAGGACCAGAACAACCAGACACCACAGTTCAAGAGGGTGAATAAAACATTCATTGTCCACAGATTCAGTCTTTTTAAAAAACATTCACTCCACTGTGATCAGAGGAGCACATAGTCCAAACCCAGTCTAATAAGAGAAAGACACAAAACCAATAAAACCCCAAACTGTTAAATAGTAGTTAATGGTTTAGCTGTAATAAAAACAGCAGATAGATCATAAATACCACTAAAATACAATTTAAAAATTATTAACAATAATTATTGTCCAGTGTCTATGAGGTGTTGTAGAGTGTAATAGCTGGAAATCCTTAGGACATTTTTGTGAAAGCGCTCCTTCCTTCAGTGAAGTGTTAAAGTCTCTGACTGAAGGAGCTCCTCAGTGCAGAGGATGATGAAGATGGTTAGGATTGTCCATGAAAGATTCCATTTTCTAAAACATCCTCCTGTCACCTACTACAGTAACAGACTCTAGGGGGCATCCCAGAACAGAGCCAGATCTTCTCACCCATTTGTTGACCCTCTTCCAGTTCCTGTCAAAAAACAAAAACAACAACACCCCCCTCACACACACCCACACACACACATTTTTCAAGCTGCATTTTGTTGTTGCCAAGTAACAACAAACCACTTCAAAGAAAAAAGTGGTGGAAAATTGTCCAAAGAGGAGTAACAGCCATTACACTACATCACATCCATGTCTGTCCAAACCAGGTTAACAATTAGAGAATCATGATACAACCACACTCATTCATTTTCTATACCTGTTTTGTCCCTTTCTGGGTCATAGGGCTGCTGGAGCCTAACCTGGCCACTCATGAGCAAGAGACACCCCAGGACAGATCACCAGTCTGTCGCAGGGCCACAATCACACACCCATCCACACATATGGAGAATTTAGAATGATCATTTAACCTATGAAGCATGTTTTGAGATGGTGGGAGGAAGCTGGAGTCCCTGGAGAAAACCCACGCATGCATGGGGAGAAAATGCAAAGGTCCCCCATTGATGACACTGTTTCAAGTCCCCCAGCTGGGACTTGAACCAGGGTGGGGCAAGAGTGTTAACCATTGCGCCACCATGCAGCCAAACACAATAAAAAAAAAGCTAATTATCAAAGATGAGTTGTCTGATAACATGCTCTACCTGCTTTGTTGAAATAATCATGGTCAAATTTGAGGCTCTAATAGATTTACTGTCTGCTGCTCAGAGTGCACGCTTTCTGTTCATGCATGTTGCAATGAGGATGGACAGACTAATCAAAATCACTGATTTCTAGCCCTTAGAACTGTGGAACTTCATTTCCATAAACTTTGAGTTTGTGGGGCCAAAAATTAAAACAAGTAACTAATAGAAGAACAAACAACAGCGTTTAATTCTTGAACTTTTTTTTCCCCAACGGTGATCAGGCAAAAAGTCTCTGCGTGAGGCTGGTTGATACATGTGCAACATGATGACATCACCTCGATAAATTGTACTACATGTTTGTTGGGCTGTTAACAGAGATTTATTTTAGAATTTTTTTAGGATCATGTATTACATAAAACCAAAAGTTTAGCCTTGACTTTTAGATTAAAGCAAGCTTTTACAAACACAACAGAAAATATATTTTTCAGCAAAAATCTATGAGAAATATCCAACATCTTAGCTTTATAGAGCAGCAGAAACCAGAAAGGCCATTAGTTTTCATTAACAGCCGTTACAATTTGTACCTTCTCCAGGTGGTTGGTAGTTTAAATTCTTGCAGATTGAGCTGAAGTTCTTCTCCTGTTCAGTAGACACAGTCAACATAAAATTAGAAGCAAATACAAAGACAGGGCTATGATATTATATATTAGTAATCAGAGACGTCCTCACCTAATCCACAGGAAAACTGTGAGACAGATAATAGAAACAAAGACTTGTTGCTAAAACTCCAACAAATGGTTTCCATGTTGGGCTGTTGCTTTTAACAGTGAGAGTCTCTACTGGTGACATGAACTTTTCTTTTGTTTTAACAACACATGAGTAGTTTCCTGTATTCTGACGGGTGACTGGATCTATGCCCAGGTGTTTGTTTTCCAGCTTCAGAGGTTGATGGTTCAAATACCAATGAAAGTTTGAGCTGTGAGTCAGAGGACAGCTGGTGCTGCATGTTAATGTGACTTTCTGACCCTCAGTCACCTCTGCAGAAGGGCTGATCTCGACTCTCAGATCTAAAAGATTCAAAGAGAAAACAGAATATATATAAATGTAAAGAAATAAAGGATTCATTTAGGTTGTCCACTTCATCTAGTATGAAAGTATGAAGATTATAGTTACCTGTGACAATCAAAGTAACTTCAGGAAAAGTGGATTCTTTCCATTCTTTAGAATTGGTTTCTATTCTAAACACATATTCTCCAGAGTTATTTTTACTCAGTTTTTTAAATCCAAGGTTGTGTTGGTTTGGTTTGTCATAAAAAGTCACTTTATTTTTATTTCCTTGCATTTCTTCTTCTTCCTGGTTTATAGTTTTGTTTATTTTAAACCAAAGTTTAGATTTGGGCTGCTGGTCACGAGGATGTGAATAGTTGCAGGAAATATTCAGAGAGGAGCCTTGCAGAGCACAGATTCTTTTTTGGAGACAATTTACAGTCTTGCAGCTGCTGTTATCAACACCTGAAATGTCAATAAAACATGACTTTAATGTAAAGGTTTTCATGAAATGATTCAACTAAATCCATACAGAGATGTAAAGATCAGAATCATTTTTATGTTTTTGGCTGAAAACATCAAGTTCACAGAATGAAAAACTGGATTTGAATGATATAAAATGTGTATTTGTTCACACTTACAGACATCAACAGAATGACAATCCTTAAAATCTTTCATAGCACAAGTAAAGGAGTCTGCAGATATTATGGGAACTGTAATCTGCCTTTTTTCTGGTTTTCTGTTCTTAAACACAACAGTGTTGTTGTTGCTGCAGGTTAATTTGACATAATCTTTCTCTGCAGGGGTCTGGTGAAGAAAGATTTCTGTTGAGACATTACAGAGACATTTTTATTAATGGATTTTAACTGTGAAAACTTTAAACCTGCAGTATGTCTTCTATCCACAAACAATCACAGTGAAAACTTGACTTTTAATCAAACTGAAGAGTGTGAAAGCTAAAGCCTTACCTGTGGGAAACATGATGGAACATTGTTTATCCCCGGATGAACACATGCTCCTTTCAGCAAAGGTCACTCTGAAACAAGCTGATGTGACCAAATCTGGTTGAAAAAGCAAAGACTTTTTATTCATTAAACCTACAAGAACTTATTCTTAAGAGAAAACGTGAGTCTGTTCAGAGCTTCTTTCACACAGGAAGGAAGAATGTGCTGCTGCTCACCGACTGAGACTTCAGGGGCTCTGAAATCCTCCTGACCTTTGACAGCACAGGAGTAAGTGACTGCCTCCTCACCGCTGACCAGCTCTTGGTACCATGGAGACAAGTCCTGATAGAGAACCTGTCTGTTCTTGAACCAGATGAAGCCTGTGAACTTTTGTGTGAAAGGACAGCTGCTGCTGCTGCTGCACATGAGTGATACTGTCTGTCCATCTTTGGAAGGAAACACTTTCACCTGCAGCTCTGTAATAACAGTTATAAGAGTCTTTGCCGATTATTCTTTACAGAAGTAAATTCATCAGTTGCTTAAAGACAGGGGTGCGAAACTCCAAGCCTCAAGAACCAGAGTCCTACATGTTTCCCAACCTACCTACGACGTCTCTTCTGCTCCGGTATGTTGTCTGTTTATGTCGCCTCCTGTACCAGCCCACTCTGATGTACCAAACTTTGGGAGAGCATTATTAGTTTTCCTTCACTATATTAAGGTTCACCTTTCACGGTCTCTCAGTTTGGTGGATTTTGCTGTTGAGCTTGTGAATCTCTTCCGTACCATGTTTTACAAAGCAGCTTGCCAAAGTCACATCAATCTTCACCGTGATAAGATTTTCATTCTGAGTTTGTTTTCTATGAAGGTTTGAACTTAGTGTTTAAACAAGATAGAACAGTGTAAAAATGTTCATGTCTGTTTGAGAGAAGTATAGAAAATGTAGTGAGGAGTCCAACCCATTCTCACTCCCAAGTGGTCACATTGACGCAAGGGTAAGGAATCATCAAAATTTGATGCTTTGGGTTTCCCCAACTTGTTTGACGCTTTGGCTCAGACCACATCAGTACCCCAACCCTACCGGATGCAGACTGGTCTAGGGTACCAGTACTTGACGTATCCCATTCCACGTCTGACAAAACTGGGCTTCTGATTGAATCCTGACAGCCAGCTGGTTTAAAAAAATAAAAAGAAATGCGAGTTAGGGACACCCAAAGCATCAATTCTTGACACAGAGGTCGTCCTTAACCATATGTCAGTGATTACCTGGGAGTGAGGATGTGTTGCTCTGTCACCTGAAGGGATAACATGTCCAGTAGCCAGTGCTTGAAACCCCACCCTCATGTAAGAAAAGAAATTTGGAAGTGAAAGCTTGAAAACTGAACTGAAACCGAATGCCAAGAGGGACAGACTGAAAACAAAAAGATTTCATACCCATGTGCTAGAGGTTTCCAAAGACCATTAAAGCTCTCCATTGACAAAAAAAAAAAAAAAAAAAAAAAAAAACACGATCCAGATGGTTAGATAAAGCAAGATTTCTGGAAAACCAAAAGGCGGCTCAACCTCAGAACTACCAAGAGTTACATTTAGATATTGCACATGCTTGTCAGGTAATATTAGGATGAAAGCCACTTTATGCCCATTGAAGCACAAACCTTCAAAACACAAACATTCCTGTCCAATTAAAATGTATTTATTTGAATTGCACCACGACAAACAGATTACCACAAGTGAAGAATTTGAGTGGCGGCGTCGGACACAGTCTGGTTGCTGGCGGCGTCGGACACAGTCTGGTTGCTGGCGGCGTTGGACACAGTCTGGTTGCTGGCGGCGTTGGACACAGTCTGGTTGCTGGCGGCGTCGGACACAGTCTGGTTGCTGGCGGCGTCCCCTAGCATTAAAAATAAGACAATGTATGAAACACATAAAGACATGTTGTATAGACCAGTTCACACATACAGCAGTCTTTGTTGAATTCTCAGAGAGGTCAAAGGTGAAGCCTCATAAATTTGCAAAGTCAGCAATAGAAACCAAGGACCTGCTGTGTTTCTAATTGCTGCAAAAAGCACTAATTTCTTGTAAAGTGAATAGGAAAGGATTTTAGTTTTTCTCATTCGGTAAACTTCTTTGCCAACATTTGCAATAGAATAGCACCAGCACAGCAATTACTTACTAGTAAAGAGCAGTTTGTTCAGTAACCTCGTCATCAAGCAACATTGACATTCACTGCTAATCAAATTTCAATGACTTTAAAGCTATTTTTGTTCATTTGTAGCAGTATGGTTGAATTCTGACAGTGTATTTATTAGTGTTTCGTCCATTTCCGATTGATATGTCTGTAATCATGGTGGATGGCCAAAGTTTATTACCATTTGCCTCACTAACCCAACCATCGTTTAAATCTGCAAGAGGATCAGGTAAGTTTCTTCCATCGATCCAGAGAAGTTTCCTGTAGCATACTGATCTGTTAAAGATGCAGAGGAATATTGCTTGCCTTGAAGAATAAAATAAAGCAAATCAAAGATAGTCCAAATAGCATCATAGTCTTATATGAGTATGGATCACTGCTATTAAAGTACTGTATCATTTAGGCCTATTATTGAAACAGACAACCGTCATTTAGTAAAAATCACAACTTATCAGTGAAAATTCTCAAGGGCAGTCATAAACCTGTCAAATGCTTTGGGTACATTGCTTGATTTCTCTTATTTCCTTGGTCCGGATGAGAGGTATTTGCATCTGTTGCATGGACAAGAGCCCTTGATCTGTTACCTGCTCATCAGAAATGGTTGGAGTTTATCTTTGGGAGTGCGTGGCATACCGGCCAGCAACTTTTTCTCTGTGACCGCCACTTCACTGTTTTGTTAAACTTGGCCTGTATCAAAGTGGATGGTCAGTGAGACTGATCCTTAGAGCTGGCGCCATTCCTCCAATCAAACCTGATGAAAATGCCAGACCCATAAGTAAGACATACGACTATCTGAAATGACGCAGTATATCTGTCCCTCTTGGCATATAATGCATAGCTAATGCTACATAGCTAATGCTACATTTCCATACAAGTTGAGTATAGAAATTCTGGATGGACTGTGGGTCAAGAGTGCAAGGCTCCACAACATGCACATCCATCTTTAAAAAAGTTCAGTGTTGTTTGTTTTCATGAGCGGACGCTAGGCTCTGGGTTGACGTCATGGTTTGGCCGTCACCCACGAGGATTGAAAGGCGAAGCCTAAGAGATCGAGACACTTCCGGCTGTGAAAAGAGTCCCAAAAATACCTAATATTTCATAAATTATTTGGTCTTTAGTGTAATATATGATGATATTCATGGATATTGGTTACTATCAAAAGCTTCAAAAACATGGTATAGGCCCTTCATTAAAGCAAATAAGAGTGGAAATTTCATGCAGCCCCCGAAGGTGCTTACACACCGAATGTGATTTGCGTGGCGAAGGCAGCCAATTTTAATGTAAAGTCAATTGTTTAGACGCAAATTGAGCGGCCAACGCGACGCGAAAGACTGGAAACAGCGCGAACTGAGCAGTACGGCAGGAATTGAGCAGCAGCCACAGCTAGCCAGAGTTGAAGAAAGATCTGAACTCCTGGGAGGTGGCTGCGTCTCCTCACCCAATCAGGGACTCAACTTCGAGCATGTGACATTTCAGTGACAGCAGGGAGAAAGCATCCAATATGGTGAATCGATCCATAAATCTCCTGAACTTCCATTCATTTTCTTAACCCGCTGTATCCCTTTCTGGGCAGCAGGGTTTCCAAATCCAGTCCAGGTTACTGACAGAAAGTCTGTCGCAGGATCTTTGGAGGTGTAGTGGTCTCACTATGCCGGCTCCTGGGAGAGGAGCTCACGTCCAGACAGAGGGCCGCTGCTGGATGGGAAAGTAGTCTGCTCAGGCCTCCTGAACTTTACGATGTTTTCTTATTTTCATTGAGACAAAAAAAAAGGTCCCTTAATTTTATTCTTGTTTTTATTTTTGCCCTCTCATGTTAATGTGTGACAGTAAGGATTTGACAACAGTCAGAAAGATGGAAACACCGCAGAAGAGGCTGTCAATCAGACAGAGCAGCAGGAGAGAAACTCACTGGAACAACAGAGAGACTAAATAGTTTCATGAACCCAAACATGGAGACGTGATCACCAATGTTTTAGTAGAAATCTTCAAAATAAAAAAAAACTGATATCTAAACATCGTCCGTATCTCCCATGCATTGTAAACGAGATAAACAGTCGCCGCTCCATGTTGCAATAAGGCTAAAAACATTAGCCAGCACCTCCTCCCACATATGGCAGAGGTGGCAAGCTTAGGGAACATATTTTTGGCCACACAGCGAACAGTGAATTTGCAGCGTGGCGAAGAAGGGGTGGGACACACTAACTGGTGTGAATGCACCTTGAAAGCACCAGGGGGGGTATTACTTTTTTTCTGAAATAGCCTACTGGGTGACATATTTTCCACCCTTTAATGTCTTGTCCCTGTCTTTACTTCTTTTCCGTCTGTTTTTGGCATCCTGGTTTTAAGGCAGGTCTTCTCTCACACACTAAGGCCCTGTCTGTCACAAACCACGCATGCCACTTCCAGCAGAAGTTCAATATTGTTGGATCGAACATTTAAAATAAATATAGGGTTCGTGTGTGTGGTGGTGGTGGTGGTGGGCGGAGGGTGTCCTGCAAATGTTGATTTTTCCAAAGCTCCACAGGAGCTGGAAGAAAACACAAAAATTGTGCTATGATATCTGCCAGGCATGTGGGCTGTGATGTCATCTGCCAGGCATGTGGGCTGTGATGTCATCTGCCAGGCATGTGGGCAGTGATGTCATCTGCCAGGCATCTGGGCTGTGATGTCATCTGCCAGGCATGTGGGCTGTGATGGCATCTGCCAGGCATGTGGGCTGTGATGTCATCTGCCAGGCATCTGGGCTGTGATGTCATATGTCATTGGTGTGTGGAGTGGTTATGTCATCAGCGAGCCATTTGAGCTGTAATGTCATCATATGACACAATTTTAAGTCACTGAAAGACCACTTTTTAATTCATATATAGGTCTGTCTTGCAAAAATCTCCACATCACTCGACTTTGACAAAGCTCTTCTGCAAAAGATTTTTAATAAAGAACAAACAGCCCAAGCACCTAATTCTACAGTGAATAAAGCAAACAATGGACTCTACAAAGAATTCTAAGACTGAATACCCCTCTCTTCTGATAAGTAAATCACATGTTTACCGAAGAAATGGCCGTTTGGGTAAGGGAGCCTTTGGGACAGTACTCCTCTATCGACAATGGCCTGAATTTAAACATGTGGCTGTGAAATTTTTGAGAAAAGATCATGGAGAAAAAGAGTCAGAGATACTAGAGAAAATCAAAAATGCTGACCCGGACAAAAATAATCTCTTGAAAGTCGTGGAGCATTTTAGTGAAAAAATGCATTATTGTATTGTTTTTGAAAAACTTAATCAAGACATTTTGCATTTTATGTCTAAATCAAGCGGGAAGTCAATGAAACTGTCTGAAATACGGCCAGTTGCTCAGCAATTGCTGGTGGCTTTAAAAACTCTAAAGTCGATGGGTCTTGTTCATACTGACATCAAACCGAACAATCTAATGCTTGTAGATCATGTTCGTTATCCTTTCAAGGTAAAGCTCATTGATTTTGGTTTGGCAAGAAAAATATCAGATTTAAGTTGTAGAAGCAAAATTCAGCCTTTGGGTTACAGAGCCCCTGAAGCTGTCTTTGGCCTTCCAATGGATGAAAGTGTGGACATGTGGAGTCTGGGATGTTCTTTGGCTTATATGTATTTATTTAGACATCTATATCCAATAACTTCAGAATATGAATATATTGCAACCATTGTTCAAATGCAAGGTAACCCCCCAGGTAATGTTTTACGGCACGCCTTAAGAGTACAACAATTTTTTACTTGGAATAAAACTTTATCTGGAGAAAAATTACAATTCCGAACTCCTAGAGAGTATTTGGGTGATACAGGGACAATGACAACTCAGGAGTTTAAGAATATTGGCACGCTGGATGAACTGCTAAACATTGGTCATAAGAAATGTCAACATTTCAGCCAACGTAGTAGTTATGAAGCGAAGCAAATGCCATGTTCTAGTTCCGGAAGCGAAAGAACTCGTAAAGAAACACATAGCAGCTGTGATTCTCTAGAGCTGCAGGATTTGATAGAATTTGAATCCTTATTAAATCAGATGCTGTGTGTTGACTCAAAGAAAAGGATCACTCCAGAAGAAGCTCTAAACCATAACTTTATCACCATGAATCACCTTTCTAAAAGTAAAGAAGATCCTTATGTAACATCAGCACACAAACTCATGTCCGTCTGCCAAGACACCACAAGCAGAAACTCTGATGACGAAACTGTCCATGGGGCAACTTCTACAGGTGTTTTAATGATTACTGCAGCACGAATAGCTGTTCAAAAACCACCAGAAAAACAGAAGGTTCATAAAACTCAAACTGATGTTAAGCCTTGTTCTCCTGTTGATGATCAAATTTATAACAGACCAGACACTTCTAAGACTAAAACAGAGAGCAAAGCCTTCAAAGATGAAGTTGTCAGGAGCAGATCTACTACAGTTAAAAAGAAAGACAAAGCAATGAAGACATATTCCAATAAGAATATCCCCAAATTTGCCAAGATAGATCCACCTGCTAAAGAAAAGTCTGAGCGGCACGTAAAATTTGACATACCAAGTTCAACAACAACACGTCAAATCTATTGTCCAACCGGCTATGAAACATTCAAAAGACCACACAAAGTGGAGGCAAAGACCAACATAAAAGCCAGATCTTCTGGTGAGGGAAAGGTGGACTTGTTAGCAAAGACTACCTCTTGCAAAAAAGAAAAAGATCCACCCTCTGCAGCTGTAGAAAAGTATGAATTTCAAGTACAGTTACCGGAGCAAACCTTTCCAAAAACTCTAAAGCCTAGGGTTATTGATGTGAAGCCCTACCGTCCAGTTGATGATGAAAAATTCAAAAGACCACACGAAGTGCAGGATGAGACCAGCGTAAAAGACTCAAATAGGATTGAAGAGAGCAGAGGAGCTTCTGGTGGGATAAACATGGAATCTTTAACGAAGGCAACCTCATGGAAAAAGAAAAAAGTTCCACCCATTGCAGCTGTGGAAAACTCTGAGCTTCAAGAAAAGTTACCGGCGCAAAACTCATCAAAAAAACAGATGACTCCTGAAACTATTTTCCAAGTAGGGCCCCCTGGTCAACTTGATAATAAAATTGACAGAAGACCACAATTGAAAGCAACTAAAGTCAAAATCCCAGCTTTAGAAAATTTAGGAGTCAACAGCACGTCTACTAATACAGTAAATAGAAGAAAACTTTCAAACAAGAACTATGTTAATGAAGAGAAACAACATTCTGTTGAAGTGAAAACCAACAGATCCTTCGCATTAAGAATGAAAGCACTGTCCTTAAAATTATCCTTCCCATCCAGAACATAACCGAGCAGGAACAGACTCTCTTTATCTAGCAAAGGACCATTTAGATGTAGATATTAATGAAAAAATCCATGTAAAAGAAGTTATTAATGTAGATCTTTGTTTCATCTGTTCTAATATAGTTCTCTCTATCGTGATATTGCTTTGTTTTGTTTGGGTTTTTTTTTTTTTTTTGGTTTAATTTTTGTAAAGTAAATCATTTTAAAGTATTTTAAAGTTCTTTAAAGCTCAACTCTTTTTCTGCATTAGTTAGTTTTTTCATGTAAATGTTTAGATTTAATTAGTAGGTGGATGTTTGGTTATTAAAGTTCTTTCAAGCTCAAGTCTTTTTCTGTATTAGTTAGTTTTTTCATGTAGAAATTTAGATTTAATTTGTAGGTTGATGTTTGGTTATTAAAGTTCTTTAAAGCTCAACTCTTTTTCTGCATTAGTTGGTTTTTTCATGTAAATGTTTAGATTTAATTAGTAGGTGGATGTTTGGTTATTAAAGTTCTTTCAAGCTCAAGTCTTTTTCTGTATTAGTTAGTTTTTTCATGTAGAAATTTAGATTTAATTTGTAGGTTGATGTTTGGTTATTAAAGTTCTTTCAAGCTCAACTCTTTTTCTGTATTAGTTTTTTCATGTAAATGTTTAGATTTAATTTGTAGGTTGATGTTTGGTTATTAAAGTTCTTTCAAGCTCAAGTCTTTTTCTGCATTAGTTAGTTTTTTCATGTAAATGTTTAGATTTAATTAGTAGGTGGATGTTTGGTTATTAAAGTTCTTTCAAGCTCAAGTCTTTTTCTGTATTAGTTAGTTTTTTCATGTAGAAATTTAGATTTAATTTGTAGGTTGATGTTTGGTTATTAAAGTTCTTTAAAGCTCAACTCTTTTTCTGCATTAGTTGGTTTTTTCATGTAAATGTTTAGATTTAATTAGTAGGTGGATGTTTGGTTATTAAAGTTCTTTCAAGCTCAAGTCTTTTTCTGTATTAGTTAGTTTTTTCATGTAGAAATTTAGATTTAATTTGTAGGTTGATGTTTGGTTATTAAAGTTCTTTCAAGCTCAACTCTTTTTCTGTATTAGTTTTTTCATGTAAATGTTTAGATTTAATTTGTAGGTTGATGTTTGGTTATTAAAGTTCTTTCAAGCTCAAGTCTTTTTCTGCATTAGTTAGTTTTTTCATGTAAATGTTTAGATTTAATTAGTAGGTGGATGTTTGGTTATTAAAGTTCTTTCAAGCTCAACTCTTTCTTTTTCTGTATTAGTTAATTTTTTCATGTAAATGTTTAGATTTAATTTGTAGGTTGATGTTTGGTTATTAAAGTTCTTTAAAGCTCAACTCTTTCTTTTTCTGTATTAGTTAGTTTTTTCATGTAAATGTTTAGATTTAATTTGTAGGTTGATGTTTGGTTATTAAAGTTCTTTCAAGCTCAACTCTTTCTTTTTCTGTATTAGTTAGTTTTTTCATGTAAATGTTTAGATTTAAATTGTAGATTGATGTTTGGTTATTAGGTGTTTCAAAAGCCAACTTTACTTTTTTCTATCAACTTCTTTCTTGACTTAGTTTTGTAGGTAAATTATTAATTGCTGTCTTAAGTGTTTGTAAGATCAACTTATTCAAAAACAGAAGCTAGTAACTGATATTGTTTTTGTTTCATTGCCTTAGTTTTTATGTAAATATTTATTTGTATGTTGATGTTTGGTTATAAAAAATGTTTTAAACTCAAATCTTCTTTTTTCTGTTGTTTATTGTACTTGTACTAAATGTAAATGTAGGTATCCCTTCCTTGAACCGCCACCTTAACGTGGTGGAAGGGTTTGAGTGCTCGAGTGATCTCAGGAGCTACGCTGTCTGGGACTCCTGCTGCTGGTAGGGTCTCCCATGGCTGACAGATCCTGGGTGACGAGTCAGACTAAGAGCGGTTCAGAACTACTTTATGAGAAACTCAAACAAAGATCACAACGTTTCCCGGATTGGCATCACCAGGGCCCCACACTGGAGCCAGGCCTGGGATTGGGGCTCATAGGCGAGTGCCTGGTGGCCGGGGTTCCTTCCAAGGTCCCTGGTTGGGTCCAGCCAGATGATCACTCTCAAGTGGACCCACCACCTGCAGGAGAGATAAGAAGGGGCTGGTGCAATGTGGTTTGGCTATTGGGGCATGGAACATCACCTCTCTGGGAAGGAAAGAGCTCGAGCTTGTGTGAGAGGTTGAGAGGTATCGGCTAGATATAGATGAGTTCACCTCTATGCACAGACTGGGCTCTGAAACCCAGTCCCTTGAGAGAGGTTGAACTCTTTACCATTCTGGAGTTGCACATAGTGAGAGGTGGCGGGCTGGGGTGGGCTTACTCGTGGGCCCCCAGCTCAACGTGTTGCAGCTAACTTTTAGAGCTCACACTGGTGGGGAAGAGGGTCGTGTCCCTTTGCCTTCAGGTGAGGGATAGGTCTTTTACTATGGTCTTGGCTTCGAAGTGGTACTGCAAAGTGCCCCAATGTGGGTCTGCATTGTCTTCCTGGAGGACTTCAATGCCCACATGGGGGCAATGACAGCGGCACCTGGAGGGGTGTGATTAGTGGGAACAATCTTCCCGATTTTAACCCAAGAGGTGTTTTGTTGTTGGACTTCTGTGTGCCGTCAAAGTTTGTCCATAACAAATACTGTGTTCAATTAAAAGTGTGTTCATCAATACACGTGACATTAGGACACTCTGAGAGATTGGTGATCGACTTTGCAGTCATTTCTTGGCTGGCCTCTGAATGACTCTGGGTCCACCTTGAGGAGCTGGATAGCAAGATATATGGAAAGACATCTATCTATGTGTATTTCCATCCATCTATGGAAATACATACACACACATATATATATACATATATATATATATATATATATATATACATATACACATATATATATTTACATATACATATATATATATATATATATATATATATTTACATATACATATATATATATATATATATATATGTGTGTGTGCGTGTGTGTGTGTGTGTATGTATGTATATGAAAGCGTGCTTGTTGTAGTGGGAACATTTAAAGAAAACATATACGGTTTGTGAAATGAAGGCCAGTTCCTTGTAGTTATAATCAGTTCTTTGTTCACAAGTGTCTGTTTTGATGTTTGAAGGAACTTTTAAGCTCCCCTACCGGGAGTGGAACTGAAGCAGGGGAACCATCACCAGCAGCTCTGTGGACGTGGTTCTCCTTAACGAATGAGGCCGTTGGCAGCAGGGCATCAGTGAGGACTCCATGCCTCAATGCTTCAGCCTGGGAGGAGAGCCCTTCCACATCCTCTGCACCATCCCCTTTCTCAGTTCCACAAGAACATGGCAAGAAAGGGGAGACAGAAGACTCTCCTTCAGCCAACAGGCCATGGCGTGGCGGCCTATTCAGTCTTCTGGAGTAGGCAGAGAGGAGGAAAGGGCAAGAATGGAGGAGGGAAGCGAGAGGAGAGGCTCCCTAACTCTCAGTAGAAAAACAGTAGAAAAAATGTCATTTGAATTGTTTTAATTAATCGATTTGCAAAAAAAAAAAATATTTGCATGTATTTTTTTTTAAATATGAGCAATTTTTAACAATCTCAAAACTATTTTTATATAAACATCAAAGGTAAATATTTACTATTTCATTTTATTTTTAACATTTACTTTTTATGCATTTTAGCAATAATCATGGTCCTGAAGAGCCATTCATCTGACAGTTGGAACTGACAGGAAACCAGAGATCTGTCCTTGCACATGGCACCACTTTGCTCATGCTGCTGGTTCCTGGTGTTATCCTCCTGCTGTGGCTCAACATCTATGGGCTCCAAGCAGTTCCCTTCACTGATGCACTGATTATCACTGATTGTGCAGGATGGTGCTGCAGACAAAATTTCTAATTTCAAAGGTTGGTTTTACCTCCAACGCCCCTAGAAATATTGCTCTCCATCTAAAATGCTCTCTCCACCACAGAGCACGTCCTGGCGTGGTGTCGGTTGGAACGGGCCTTAAACGTATTCCTCCCGGGTTCCCTGTATGATGTCAGCAGCATGATGGGATGCGCAATGCAGGGATAGCCACTGTCACCCAAAATAATGTATCTTTCAGGTGGGTGTGGATTGAGCTGTTTTGTAGAACTTGTGAATCATGGACGGATTCTGGACACTCACCAAAAATATCTAAAAATGTGGCATTAAAAGGGGCCCAGCACCCGAGGGCAAGGACCAGAACCAGCGCCATAAATACATGGACAGCCTCCAGACTCATTTGGAATGTGATCCCCCACTCATGGTCTTTGCCAGAGAACCAAGGGATCCCTCTCCCTGCGTGGGGAGGGGGCCCAGGAGGCCAACACCCAAGAGACAAGGCCGCTGCTGCTGAGGGCCTTGTTCCCTCTGCCAGGGATAGGGTAGGTGGACAGAAGACCAGTAGTCCCACCTTCCTTGTATAATGTATTTGTGTGTGTTTGTGTTGGGGTGTGTTTGATGAGGGTGAAAGGGTGTGTGTAATAAAGGGTGCAGTTAAAATCGGCGAGCAAGGCACTGAGAGGACATCACCTGATTGCTCACAGTGATGTCCAATCACCCCACACCAAGGGTCCTACGTGCCTAAGGTGCACCTAAAACCAAGAGAAGGGGGCAAAACTATGTGGAAACCATGTGAGCAGGGGGACCACTGCCAAGTGGCTCCGCCCCCGAGGTACATCCACACCCCCCACTCTCAGACCCGGGAGACCATGTGGCCCCCACGCTTGCCCCGCCCTGGCGCCTGAGCAGACCCCTCTGACAAGTGGAGCCCCCCCCCCCAGGGACCAAGGAGGCCCCCTCATCCAAACCCCACCAGATAGTCAAGGTGCAGCGATACCCAAGAACCCCGCTCCCCTATCTCTCATGGCTCTCATTTTTTCCAAGCTGATATGATCAAACAGCAGATTCCTGTAATGACTTACATTAATATTTTTCTTGTTTTTCCAGTTTAGTTAAAATGCTTTTTTTTTGCTATACAAAGAGTTATGAAGATTATAGATACTAATCTTCCCTCTGTATTGATGGCACTCATGCCACCCAGCACACAAAGTGAAGGTGAGGCTGTGATTGAAACCTTAAGCCAGACTGATAAATCAGCACATACCTGTTTCCAGAGAGCCTGGACAGGTGTACAGAACCACAGAGCATGCATGAAATTGTCAGGTAAATTACTATCACAATGCTCACAAATGTCTGAGTTTCTGACACTCCTCTTGAACAACCTCTGTCCAGTAAAGTAAATTCTGAGAAGAGTTTTGAATCTGATTAGTTGCAGGTTTTGTTACTTTAAAAGTGTTTAGACACATTTCTGACCAGAAGCTTTGATGTGTGCTTCTGCTTAAGTCTGCATCCCATTTTGTTGTTGGAATTGAAACTTCATTGTATAGGTTGCATAAGAGTTTGTATATTTTGGAGAGAGTTGTATTCATTGAAAAATTAACCATAAGGTAACTAGTTCTGGTAATCTTAGATACACACGTGGACAAAAATGTTGGTACCCCTCAGTTAAAGAAGGAAAAACCCACAATTCTCACTGAAATCACTTGAAACTTACAAAAGTAACAATACATAAACATTTATTGAAAATTAAATAATCAAAATAAGCCATCACTTTTGAATTGCTGATCAACATAATTATTAAAAAAAAAACAAATAATGAAACAGGCCTGGACAAAAATGATGGTACCCATAACTTAATATTTTGTTGCACAACCTTTTGAGGCAATCACTGCAATGAAGCGATTTCTGTATTTGTCAATGAGCGTTCTGCAGCTGTCAACAGGTATTTTGGCCCACTCCTCATGAGCAAACTGCACCAGTTGTCTCAGGTTTGATGGGTGTCTTCTCCAAATGGCATGTTTCAGCTCCTTCCACAGATGTTCAATGGGATTCAGATCTGGGCTCATGGAAGGCCACTTTAGAATAGTCCAACGCTTTTCTCTCAGCCATTCTTGGGTGATTTTGGCTGTGTGTTTTGGATCGTTGTCCTGTTGGAAGACCCATGACCTGCGACTGAGACCAAGCTTTCTGACACAAGGCAGCACATTTCTCTCCAGAATGCCTTGATAGTCTACAGATTTCACTGTACCTTGCACACATTCAAGACACCCTGTGCCAGATGCAGCAAAGCAGCCCCAAAACATGACTGAGCCTCCTCCATGTTTCACCGTAGGGACAGTGTTCTTTTCTTCGTATGCTTGGTTTTTGAGTCTATGAACATAGAGTTGATGTGCCTTACCAAAAAGCTCCAGTTTGGTCTCATCTGTCCAAAGGACATTCTCCCAGAAGCTTTGGGGCTTGTCAACATGCATTTTTGCAAATTCCAGTCTGGCTTTTATAGGATTGTTTTTCAGCAGTGGTGTCCTCCTTGGTCGTCTTCCATGAAGTCCACTTTGGCTCAAACAATGACGAATGATGCGATCTGACACTGATGTACCTTGGCCTTGGAGTTCACCTTTAATTTCTTTGGAGGTTGTTCTGGGCTCTTTGGATACAATTCGAACGATCCGTCTCTTCAATTTGTCATCAATTTTCCTCTTGCGGCCACGTCCAGAGAGGTTGGCTACTGTCCCGTGGGTCTTGAACCTCTGAATAATATGAGCCACTGTTGTCACAGGAAGTTCAAGCTGTTTAGAGATGGTCTTATAGCCTTTACGTTTAAGATGTTTATCTATCATTTTTTTTTTCGGATGTCCTGGGACAATTCTCTCCCTGGCTTTCTGTTGTCCATGTTCAGTGTGGTACACACCTTTTCACCAAACAGCAGAGTGACTACTTGTCTCCCTTTAAATAGGCAGACTGACTGATTATGAGTTTGGTAACACCTGTGATGTCAATTAAAGGACACACCTGAGTTAATCATGTCAGTCTGGTCAAATAGTTTTCAGTCTTTTATAGAGGTACCATCATTTTTGTCCAGGCCTGTTTCGTTAGTTTGTTTTTTTTTAATAATTATGTTAATCAGCTATTCAAAAGTGATGGCTGATTTTGATTATTTAATTTTCAATAAATGTTTATTTATTGTTACTTTTGTAAGTTTCAAGTGATTTCAGTGAGAATTGTGGGTGTTTCCTTCTTTAACTGAGGGGTACCAACAATTTTGTCCACGTGTGTAATTGTCACTGAATTTAATGTATTTATTAATTACAGATTTAAGTTGCTGATATTCCAAAAAATTATTTATTCCACGTTTTTCTTGTAGTTCTTGGTGTGTAATGAATCCTCTACCAGTATGCAACATTTCTTAATTTATCTGGATGTCTGGGTTGTGTGTACCACCAGAGACAGTGTGTACCGCCCCTGGAACACAAACAACCTCATGGCAGCGTCCAGACATCTCCCTAAGCATGAACGAGGAGGTGCAGCCATGACAAAGGCGGTAAGAGAGTTTGTGCGTGACGTGTTGTTCCAACTTCCTCTTAACCAGCTTGCATAATACCAAATCAGATGAGTCCAGCACAGTTTTCTGCCATCCCTGATAATTTTACTGAGCACCTCCAGCCCTCCACTCCTGGGTGGATGAATGCAGATGCAAATAGTCTGGAAGCTGACAGAAACTGCAACACATGGCTGAATGACCATTGCACCGCCCTGAAAGACAGTTTCCCCAACCCATGCAATCTGTCCAAGGTCAACAACTGCACCCAGAAAGAAGGTGATCCTATAGAGAACTGTCTAGTCCATCTCCAAACTGTTTGAGGATTTCAGCGGAATGTCCCGCCCCTCAATCTATCCGGGAGGCCAAATGAAGCCCTGCTGAAGAGCTGCTTCCTCGAGGGCATCCGTTCGTCTCTGGCAGAAGCCACCAAACCTTCCTCCGTCAGATGGACAGATTTCTCAGGTTCTATGGCTGACAGGCTCTGTCTTGCACATCATCATCAGCACACCAGACGGGCCCAAACACAGAGCCATGAAAAAAAAAAAGAGAGAAACCCTTTACTGTGCTCGGCTCCGTTTGTTCCAGCATAAGGCCGTGGGCCAGGCCCCCCGAGTGAACGGCCCTGCTCCCGCTCCTCTACCTCCCCTCATTCTCCTCGTTTCCTACTTTTACTGTGGAAAGCCCGGACACTAAGAAAAAGAGTGTCCACTGAAGGCAAGCCAAAGACGCAGAAGAGGACATGGAGAAAAGCCCCCTTTGTGGACGAGGCTGTGGTCACTTTCTCGGCCCAAGAAACATTCACTATTTGGACTCTCAGGTGACGCGAGGTGAAGCTTCAGCTAACAGTTTGAACCTTGGATCAGCCCCTGCAGAATCTAAGGTCATGCGCGCACACACACACACATTAATTTTTCAAGCGGCATTTTGTTGTTGCCAAGTAACAGCAGACCACTTCAAAGAAAAAAGTGGTGGAAAATTGTCCAAAGAGGAGTAGCAGGCATTACACTACATCACATCCATGTCTGTCCAAAACAGGTTAACAATTAGAGAATCATGATACAACCACACTCATTTTCATTTTCTATACCTGTTTTGTCCCTTTCTGGGTCATAGGGCTGCTGGAGCCTAACCTGGCCACTCATGAGCAAGAGACACCCCAGGACAGATCATCAGTCTGTCGCAGGGTCACAATCACACACCCATCCACACATATGGAGAATTTAGAATGATCATTTAACCTATGAAGCATGTTTTGAGATGGTGGGAGGAAGCTGGAGTCCCTGGAGAAAACCCTCGCATGCATGGGGAGAAAATGCAAAGGTCCCCCATTGATGACACTGTTTCAAGTCCCCCAGCTGGGACTTGAACCAGGGTGGGGCAAGTGTGTTAACCCTTGCGCCACCATGCAGCCAAACACAATAAAAAAAAAGCTAATTAGCAAAGATGAGTTGTCTGATAACGTGCTCTACCTGCTTTGTTGAAATAATCATGGTCATATTTGTGGCTCTAATAGATTTACTGTCTGCTGTCAGAGTGCACGCTTTCTGTTCATGCATGTTGCGATGAGGATGGACAGACTAATCAAAATCACTGATTTCTAGCCCTTAGAACTGTGGAACTTCATTTCCATAAACTTTGAGCATGTGGGGCCAAAAATTAAAACAAGTAACTAATAGAAGAACAAACAACAGCGTTTAATTGTTGAACTTTTTTTCCCCCAACGGTGATCAGGCAAAAAGTCTCTGCGTGAGGCTGGTTGATACATGTGCAACATGATGACATCACCTCCATAAATTGTACTACATGTTTGTTGGGCTGTTAACAGAGATTTATTTTAGAATTTTTTTAGGATCATGTATTACATAAAACCAAAAGTTTAGCCTTGACTTTTAGATTAAAGCAAGCTTTTACAAACACAACAGAAAATATATTTTTCAGCAAAAATCTATGAGAAATATCCAACATCTTAGCTTTATAGAGCAGCAGAAACCAGAAAGGCCATTAGTTTTCATTAACAGCCGTTACAATTTGTACCTTCTCCAGGTGGTTGGTAGTTTAAATTCTTGCAGATTGAGCTGAAGTTCTTCTCCTGTTCAGTAGACACAGTCAACATAAAATTAGAAGCAAATACAAAGACAGGGCTATGATATTATATATTAGTAATCAGAGACGTCCTCACCTAATCCACAGGAAAACTGCGAGACAGATAATAGAAACAAAGACTGTTGCTAAAACTCCAACAAATGGTTTCCATGTTGGGCTGTTGCTTTTAACAGTGAGAGTCTCTACTGGTGACATGAACTTTTCTTTTGTTTTAACAACACATGAGTAGTTTCCTGTATTCTGACGGGTGACTGAATCTATGACCAGGTGTTTGTTTTCCAGCTTCAGAGGTTGACGGTTCAAATACCAATGAAAGTTTGAGCTGTGAGTCAGAGGACAGCTGGTGCTGCACGTTAATGTGACCCTCAGTCACCTCTGCAGAAGGGCTGATCTCGACTCTCAGATCTAAAAGATTCAAAGAGAAAACAGAATATATATGAATGTAAAGAAATAAAGGATTCATTTAGGTTGTCCACTTCATCTAGTATGAAAGTATGAAGATTATAGTTACCTGTGACAATCAAAGTAACTTCAGGAAAAGTGGATTCTTTCCATTCTTTAGAATTGGTTTCTATTCTAAACACATATTCTCCAGAGTTATTTTTACTCAGCTTTTTAAATCCAAGGTTGTGTTGGTTTGGTTTGTCATAAAAAGTCACTTTATTTTTATTTCCTTGCATTTCTTCTTCTTCCTGGTTTATATTTTTGTTTATTTTAAAAGAACGTTTAGATTTGGGCTGCTGGTCACGAGGATGTGAATAGTTGCAGGAAATATTCAGAGAGGAGCCTTGCAGAGAACAGATTCTTTTTTGGAGACAATTTACAGTCCAGCAGCTGCTGTTATCAACACCTGAAATGTAAATAAAACATGACTTTAATGTGAAGGTTTTCATGAAAGGATTCAACTAAATCCATACAGAGATGTAAAGATCAGAATCATTTTTATGTTTTTGGCTGAAAACATCAAGTTCACAGAATGAAAAACAGGATTTGAATGATATAAAATGTGTATTTGTTCACACTTACACACATCAACAGAATGAAAATCCTTAAAATCTTTCATAGCACAAGTAAAGGAGTCTGCAGATGTTATGGGAACTGTAATCTGCCTTTTTTTCTAGTTTTCTGTTCTTAAACACAACAGTGTTGTTGTTGCTGCAGGTTAATTTGACATGATCTTTCTCTGCAGGGGTCTGGTGAAGAAAGATTTCTGTTGAGACATTACAGAGACATTTTTATTAATGGATTTTAACTGTGAAAACTTTAAACCTGCATTATGTCTTCTATCCACAAACAATCACAGTGAAAACTTTAAATCAAACTGAAGAGTGTGAAAGCTGAAGCGTTACCTGTGGGAAACATGATGGAACATTGTTTATCCCCGGATGAACACATGCTCCTTTCAGCAAAGGTCACTCTGAAACAAGCTGATGTGACCAAATCTGGTTGAAAAAGCAAAGACTTTTTATTCATTAAACCTACAAGAACTTATTCTGAAGAGAAAACGTGAGTCTGTTCAGAGCTTCTTTCACACAGGAAGGAAGAATGTGCTGCTGCTCACCGACTGAGACTTCAGGGGCTCTGAAATCCTCCTGACCTTTGACAGCACAGGAGTAAGTGACTGCCTCCTCACCGCTGACCAGCTCTTGGTACCATGGAGACAAGTCCTGATAGAGAACCTGTCTGTTCTTGAACCAGATGAAGCCTGTGAACTTTTGAGTGAAAGGACAGCTGCTGCTGCTGCACATGAGAGATACTGTCTGTCCATCTTTGGAAGGAAACACTTTCACCTGCAGCTCTGTAACAACAGTTACAAGAGTCTTTGCCGATTATTCTTTACAGAATCAGACGTGCTTTATTAAAACCACTTTACCGCCAACGTAGAGCTGAGTTTGGTTTCTGCTGCAGCTGTCTGGTTTGTCAGCAGATTCACAGCAGAAATAAAGTCTCTCGTCGCTCTTGTTTAGATCATTGATGCTCAGAGAGGGACGACTCTCTTCTGATGTTCTGTACTTTTTTTGGTTTCCATCCACAATAACCTCACCAAAGTTTTTTTTTGAGCCATTCAAGAACACAGTGAACCATTTATATTCTTTATCTGCTGCTGAATCTCCAGCAGAGCAGCTCAGACTCACTGATGAACCTTTCAATGCAAAACGCTGTTTGTTTGTCCCTGAACTCCTGGAACAGAAGATTTAATTAACTGTCAAACAGAATCATATCATCTCTTTTCTTCTCTTATACAGTACAAGAAATTCCAGTTGTTTCTGAAGTTTTAATTACAATTTCTCGGTTAATGTACATTTGTAATGTAATATATGTCCCAAAAAAACACCATTTAAGAAATAATTCCAACATTTCTTTAAAAATTGCAAGTAGGATCTGAGCCGGTTCTTCAAGAATACCTGAAAATAATCTGAGATTATTTACCTGATATGTAAAGAATGAAGAGCAGACATCCAGCTTCTGGCAGGAACTTGTTTAGATCATTGATGGTCAGAGTGGGATGAGTCTTCTGATTTTTACTTCTCAGTGCTGTGAAGTGAACAAAGATTGTCAACAATTTCCTTTTTTCTCATGAAACATGCATGCATTTGCAGAATTATATATCTGTGTGCAGAACCAGCACCACAGGGACACCCCCAGGCTCAGAAGTGATGTGATCCCTGGCCCATGACCTTACCAGAGAACTCAGGTATCCTTCTCACTGCGAGGAGAGAGGGCCGCTGGACCACAGGAGCCAAGTAAGTAAGTAAAGTAAAGTAAGTAAATATTTATATTCTATAGCACTTTTCTCAGATAAAAATCACAAAGTGCTTCACAAAAATAAAAGCAAATAACATTACAACCAATAAAACACAAATTGCATACAAACAGAATGGAGGGAATTTAAAGCAAGATAAAACACATTAAAAGGCAAAAAAGACTAACTAAAAGCTTTTCTGAATAAAAACGTCTTGAGCTGACTTTCAAAACCTGCAACAGAGTCATTCTGTCGTATTGACAAAGGGAGGTCATTCCAAAGACGAGGAATAACAGCTTGAAAGGCGAGGTCTCCTCTGGTTTTATTGCAGGTTTTCGGAATTTGTAATAGATTTTGGTTGGAGGACCTCAAAGACCGGACAGAAAAGTAGGGGTTTAAAAGGTCAGCAATGTACTGGGGGGGTTGTCCGTGCAAGGCTTTAAAAGCTAGAAGTAGAATTTTAAATTCAATTCTAAATTTAACTGGGAGCCAGTGCAAAGAGGAGAGTAGTGGAGTTATGCGTGCTAGTTTCTTGGCTCCTGATAAAAGCCTGCAGGGACATGGCTGAAGTCCTAGTTCACCCCACCTGAAGCTGCTGATTGCCAGAGATACAGGCACCTACATGACAGGCTAGGATGGACATCGCCTCAGCAGCTGGCAGTTAGTAGGAAAACAGACATTTGATTGTTAGGGGCGAAAAGAAAACATACTTGGCCTTGTAATATATTTACATCATTGTTTTGAGAAAAAAAATGGGAGAAACATTTTTTTTTTAAAATCATGACTTGAAAAGTGAATTGAATTGTGGCTTGATTGCATCGTTACATCCCAAGTGTGAATGCAGCATTAAGCTTTTATAAATTTTGGGTCGCTCGGCCGAATTTTGCAGTTGCTACAACAACCCCAAGCAATCCCTGCTTCCATTCCTCTGGAACAACTGTTTGGGTAATTAAATGTATCAGATGTATTAGGTTTATAAAAAAAAAACTATTGCTTCACAAAATGTGCACTATAACCAAATTCATTAGTTGCTTTAAGACAGGGGTGCCAAACTCCAGGCCTCAAGAAGCAGAGTCCTACATGTTTCCCAACCTACCTACGTCTCTTCTGCTCCGGTATGTTGTCTGTTTGTCGCCTCCTGTACCATCCCACTCTGATGTACCAAACTTTGGGAGAGCATTAACATTTGTTTTTTTTTTCACTAAATCAAGGTTCACCTTTCACGGTCTCACTGTTTGGATTATGCAAATCTCTTCCGTAACATGTTTTACAAAGCAGCTTGCCAAAGTCACATCAATCTTCGCTGAGTTTGTTTTCTATAAAAGGTTTGAACTCTGTTTAAACAAGACAGAACAATGTAAAAATGTTCATGTCTGAGAAGTATAGAAAATGTAATGAATAGTCACCCTCTGTCCAACTCACAAGTGGTCACATTAACGCATGGTTAAGGACCAATTTGATGCTTTGGGTGTCCCCAACTTGTTTAACGTGCTGGCTCATGTAATTAATTCAAGGCTTCCCAACCAGTTCCAGACCACAAACCCTACAATACCAGACGCAGACCGGTCTAGGGTACCAGTACAACGAATCCCATTCCACGTCTAACAAAACTGGACCTCTCATTCAATTGGAACAGCCAACTTGTTCTTTAACAAAAAAAAAATAAATAAATAAATAAAATCCTTATCTAGAGAGTTAGAAACACCAAGAGTTATGTTTGGAAATTGCATATGCTTTCCAGGTAATGTTGACAGGTTAGCATTAAGTGCCACTTTATGCCCAATGAAGCAAAAGCCCAAAAAACAAAAATATTCCTGTCCAATTAAAATGTATTTATTTGTATTGCACAACAACAAACAGATTACCACAGGTAAAGAATTTGAGTGGCGGCGTCGGACACAGTCTGGTTGCTGGCGGCGTCGGACACAGTCTGGTTGCTGGCGGCGTCGGACACAGTCTGGTTGCTGGCGGCGTCGGACACAGTCTGGTTGCTGGGGCGGCGTGGGGGCGGCGTCGGACACAGTCTGGTTGCTGGCGGCGTCGGACACAGTCTGGTTGCTGGCGGCGTCGGACACAGTCTGGTTGCTGGCGGCGTCGGACACAGTCTGGTTGCTGGCGGCGTCGGACACAGTCTGGGGGGGGGGTTGCTGGCGGCGTCGGACACAGTCTGGTTGCTGGCGGCGTCGGACACAGTCTGGTTGCTGGCGGCGTCGGACACAGTCTGGTTGCTGGCGGCGTCGGACACAGTCTGGTTGCTGGCGGCGTCGGACACAGTCTGGTTGCTGGCGGCGTCGGACACAGTCTGGTTGCTGGCGGCGTCGGACACAGTCTGGTTGCTGGCGGCGTCGGACACAGTCTGGTTGCTGGCGGCGTCGGACACAGTCTGGTTGCTGGCGGCGTCGGACACAGTCTGGTTGCTGGCGGCGTCGGACACAGTCTGGTTGCTGGCGGCGTCGGACACAGTCTGGTTGCTGGCGGCGTCGGACACAGTCTGGTTGCTGGCGGCGTCGGACACAGTCTGGTTGCTGGCGGCGTCGGACACAGTCTGGTTGCTGGCGGCGTCGGACACAGTCTGGTTGCTGGCGGCGTCGGACACAGTCTGGTTGCTGGCGGCGTCGGACACAGTCTGGTTGCTGGCGGCGTCGGACACAGTCTGGTTGCTGGCGGCGTCGGACACAGTCTGGTTGCTGGCGGCGTCGGACACAGTCTGGTTGCTGGCGGCGTCGGACACAGTCTGGTTGCTGGCGGCGTCGGACACAGTCTGGTTGCTGGCGGCGTCGGACACAGTCTGGTTGCTGGCGGCGTCGGACACAGTCTGGTTGCTGGCGGCGTCGGACACAGTCTGGTTGCTGGCGGCGTCGGACACAGTCTGGTTGCTGGCGGCGTCGGACACAGTCTGGTTGCTGGCGGCGTCGGACACAGTCTGGTTGCTGGCGGCGTCGGACACAGTCTGGTTGCTGGCGGCGTCGGACACAGTCTGGTTGCTGGCGGCGTCGGACACAGTCTGGTTGCTGGCGGCGTCGGACACAGTCTGGTTGCTGGCGGCGTCGGACACAGTCTGGTTGCTGGCGGCGTCGGACACAGTCTGGTTGCTGGCGGCGTCGGACACAGTCTGGTTGCTGGCGGCGTCGGACACAGTCTGGTTGCTGGCGGCGTCGGACACAGTCTGGTTGCTGGCGGCGTCGGACACAGTCTGGTTGCTGGCGGCGTCGGACACAGTCTGGTTGCTGGCGGCGTCGGACACAGTCTGGTTGCTGGCGGCGTCGGACACAGTCTGGTTGCTGGCGGCGTCGGACACAGTCTGGTTGCTGGCGGCGTCGGACACAGTCTGGTTGCTGGCGGCGTCGGACACAGTCTGGTTGCTGGCGGCGTCGGACACAGTCTGGTTGCTGGCGGCGTCGGACACAGTCTGGTTGCTGGCGGCGTCGGACACAGTCTGGTTGCTGGCGGCGTCGGACACAGTCTGGTTGCTGGCGGCGTCGGACACAGTCTGGTTGCTGGCGGCGTCGGACACAGTCTGGTTGCTGGCGGCGTCGGACACAGTCTGGTTGCTGGCGGCGTCGGACACAGTCTGGTTGCTGGCGGCGTCGGACACAGTCTGGTTGCTGGCGGCGTCGGACACAGTCTGGTTGCTGGCGGCGTCGGACACAGTCTGGTTGCTGGCGGCGTCGGACACAGTCTGGTTGCTGGCGGCGTCGGACACAGTCTGGTTGCTGGCGGCGTCGGACACAGTCTGGTTGCTGGCGGCGTCGGACACAGTCTGGTTGCTGGCGGCGTCGGACACAGTCTGGTTGCTGGCGGCGTCGGACACAGTCTGGTTGCTGGCGGCGTCGGACACAGTCTGGTTGCTGGCGGCGTCGGACACAGTCTGGTTGCTGGCGGCGTCGGACACAGTCTGGTTGCTGGGGGCGGCGTGGGGGGCGGACACAGTCTGGTTGCTGGCGGCGTCGGACACAGTCTGGTTGCTGGCGGCGTCGGACACAGTCTGGTTGCTGGCGGCGTCGGACACAGTCTGGTTGCTGGCGGCGTCGGACACAGTCTGGTTGCTGGCGGCGTCGGACACAGTCTGGTTGCTGGCGGCGTCGGACACAGTCTGGTTGCTGGCGGCGTCGGACACAGTCTGGTTGCTGGCGGCGTCGGACACAGTCTGGTTGCTGGCGGCGTCGGACACAGTCTGGTTGCTGGCGGCGTCGGACACAGTCTGGTTGCTGGCGGCGTCGGACACAGTCTGGTTGCTGGCGGCGTCGGACACAGTCTGGTTGCTGGCGGCGTCGGACACAGTCTGGTTGCTGGCGGCGTCGGACACAGTCTGGTTGCTGGCGGCGTCGGACACAGTCTGGTTGGGTTGCTGGCGGCGTCGGACACAGTCTGGTTGCTGGCGGCGTCGGACACAGTCTGGTTGCTGGCGGCGTCGGACACAGTCTGGTTGCTGGCGGCGTCGGACACAGTCTGGTTGCTGGCGGCGTCGGACACAGTCTGGTTGCTGGCGGCGTCGGACACAGTCTGGTTGCTGGCGGCGTCGGACACAGTCTGGTTGCTGGCGGCGTCGGACACAGTCTGGTTGCTGGCGGCGTCGGACACAGTCTGGTTGCTGGCGGCGTCGGACACAGTCTGGTTGCTGGCGGCGTCGGACACAGTCTGGTTGCTGGCGGCGTCGGACACAGTCTGGTTGCTGGCGGCGTCGGACACAGTCTGGTTGCTGGCGGCGTCGGACACAGTCTGGTTGCTGGCGGCGTCGGACACAGTCTGGTTGCTGGCGGCGTCGGACACAGTCTGGTTGCTGGCGGCGTCGGACACAGTCTGGTTGCTGGCGGCGTCGGATCGGACACAGTCTGGTTGCTGGCGGCGTCGGACACAGTCTGGTTGCTGGCGGCGTCGGACACAGTCTGGTTGCTGGCGGCGTCGGACACAGTCTGGTTGCTGGCGGCGTCGGACACAGTCTGGTTGCTGGCGGCGTCGGACACAGTCTGGTTGCTGGCGGCGTCGGACACAGTCTGGTTGCTGGCGGCGTCGGACACAGTCTGGTTGCTGGCGGCGTCGGACACAGTCTGGTTGCTGGCGGCGTCGGACAAAATGCTTATCCTGCCATTGTCAAGATTCAGTTTCATAAGTGATGCCTCAGCTTCCACCTCATTGGTTTCCAGTTGTACTAAAAACAAAAGATTATTTTTACAATTAGTCCTTTGGTTTAAAACATTCAAGTATTCTGGATTGTGTAATCTTGATCAAAACATTTTTTAACTCACCTTTTCTGACTTTATTATTACTGGAATCCATTGACTGCAAAAGACCAAGGCTGCTACTTAAAGAAAGGATTTCTGTGAATTGCAAGAAAAAGAAAAGAATTACTCTGAGAATCTGCAGCATAGAGCAACAAGTGTCATTTCTCACCATTTTTTGTCCCCAGCACTTCATCATCAGCATGTTGGCTTTCTCGTGCAACTGGCAAACCTAAAGCTTTTAAGAAAGAAAAATGATAAAATAGCCCAACAACAGCCAGCATCAACATCTTTGATTTGGGCTTAAGTTATGCTGATATTTAAATAAATATGACCATACCATTGCTAACGCAAAGAGCCAACATGAAAAGGGCCAGAAACGACTCAGCTTCCATCTTGTCAGACACTGCATGAGAACCCAACGAACAAGAGGAGCTTAAAAAAGTTCATCCTGCAGGAGACACAGCTGTTGCTCATTATCTCTAATTGTCTTTCTCTTCAGATAAACGTGACTCATACTTTCATTGAGACATACCAGTAGGTGGCGGTAATGCACCTGAAAGCTGTGTGCCATCCACCAGAAAAAAAGAAGAACTTTGACACATTTGACATACACATTTATACATGACAAGAAACCAATTCATAAATCTAACTAGATAATATGTCTTATTCAAAACTTGGTGTAAAAATCTCACTTTGGAAATGCAAACTAATCAAACAAGTCCACTCAAAAGAAAATGAGGTCATTTATTTAAATCTTGGTGCAAAGTCTCCAAAAGAAGAAAATGTTTGTATTTTTCAAGCCAGTAAGGAATAAACATTGAGAACACGTGTTCTGAGGAAACAACCTGTGTTCAGTATGTTGTTGTCGAAAAGTTTCACGTCCACACATTGCGTGTATTGTGCGTCACAGTGAGAGGGTCCTGGTGGAATGAATACGGCTTTTTTATATCAGCAGAGAAGTAAAAACTTACATACTTACTGACATAGTTTACCGTCTAGGTTGACATCAGCCATAAATTTATAAACTTAACTAACCTAAAGGAAATCAATGATTATATAGTAATTCTTATTTTTAAAAATGACAATTATTTTATTTTTCTTTAGTCAGAGACACTTTCATCCATTAATTTCATAATGCTCATCCGGGACCGGGTCGCGGAGACTTCCCTCAACCCGACCACTTATTCCAGCTCCTCTGGGGGCACTCCAAGGCGTTCCCAGGCCAGTCGAGAGACGTAGTCTCTCCAGCAAGTCCTGCGTCTTCCTCGGGGCCTCCGCCCAGTGGGAGAGAGACAGAGACACTAATGGAGGAGAAAAAAAGCCACATTTGGCTTTGGAGTCTCAGGATTAGGATGAATAATAGAAAAAAATAAAGACGCATCATATCAGAAGAAAAGTTACAAGAATTTCCTCATAACAAAAGTCCAGATGTTTTAGAATAATGACCAAATGCAAATGTTTTTTTTGCTTATATAAATAAAATAAAGATTGAAGAATAAAAAAAGAAACTAGATTTTCCAAGTCTTCTCAGCTGCAGCAGATTTAGTTATGTTGGGATAAAAGACACTGCTGTGATTAAGATCCAGACTTTCCTGGTTATAAAGCAACAATTTTAACCATGAGCAAAATTTGAATATGTATGCATGGAAATACTGATTCAACCAGTTGGAGAAATGTAATAATGTTTAAGTTCAGAAGGGAAAGACATCAAATGACTAATAGAAATGTCCCAAATTTTGTCTGTCTAAATTTGACAAAATAACAGATTTGTTAAGGTTTACTTTTGTTTGATGTTGCTGCTCCTAATGTCCAGTAGGGAGCAGTGTAGAAGCAACAAGAAACCATGTTTTTCACAGTAAAAAGAAGAGTGAAAGTTCCAAGAAGCTTCTGGAACATTTCAAACCATGTTGGGGTGTGTCATCAGTGATTTCTGATAGAGAGAAGAGAGAGCGTCAAAAGGCTGAGTCTCTATGTGTTACTCAGGCTGTGCTTCAGCGTCCACACTCGGGTGCGATCCCACAACTGAGCGGCACGCGGGCTTTGACCTGCTCCGTTTCCGACCTGGGCCGATTCACCCCTCCTTAGACGACCTGGTTGTCCCGGGCTCCCCCAGAATGACCATATCGACACCGAACTAAACGCGGACACCCGATCAGCATAGACCACTGCAGCTCAGAGCTCCTGAGCTCCAACGATCCTCCAGCCTCAGCCTCCATGACACTTGGATTACAGGCGCACGCCACCACACCCGGCGGGAAACTCCAACACCAATCAGCTCTTTGACAAAGATGTCACAATGAAGATCCTAGGACTAAACCTGACAACCTGACAGTGTTTCTGTTCTTGTCATTTTTAATATTAGGGAGGAAAAAAACAATGGTTAAATCTACCAAAAAAAAAATCTTTGTTTCTAGTTGTTTTGCAAAGGTAACAAAATGTATTTTTTTCCTCTAAAATTAATATGTTTACTCTTTAAAATAAAAATATCTTTTTTATGTTAATAAAACAATGACATTTGTACTTTGGTTATTAGCAGTTTTTCATTATTATTGGACACAAGCCTGGTCAAGTCAAACTGAATAAAAGTGGACTTAATGGGAAAACAAATAATACATTATAATCTCTGTCCGTTTTTGGGACAATAAATAATCTTAATAAATAAATAAATAAACACTTCATATTTGACCCTGGATCTGCTGCTAATGAGACACTTTGACCGATAACGTGACACATTTACATTATGTTCATATGTACTGCAACTGCTGCATGTGATTGCAGTTTTTGTGTTTTTAATAGTGCTATCAATCAAAAATAACCAGACTTTTACTAGGTTTTACTAGGTAAACTTTATACAACAATATGCAGCTTTTGATGCTTTACTGAACCTATCTATTGTGGCGATCAGTACGTATATCATTTTCATCTGCTGCTGCAGTCGTGGTCTGCGAGCCCAGCGACGCATTCTCGTGTTACAGTGACAACATGCAGCACCATGTATGAAACAGTCGGCTTTTTGTGGAAAAAAAAACAAGAATAAAGTATCCCTAAGAACCCTGAAGGCTTGCAGGACTCCTTCCAAAAAGCAGCAACAAACTTCAGACCATGATATGAGGTAATGTTTTGGGAAAGCATTACACCCATCATCTTTAGAACAGAATGAGGGTTGTTGGACCACATCACAGATATGTTCCACGATGAGGAGTGTTTGGACACACTAACATGAAAACAGTTCACTTTAGGGAGATCTTTCATCTGCACAAAACATACATGAAAATCATCCAAACATAGCACAGACCATTCAAGCATCAGACTGCTGCAATTACGTTCACCGCCATGTTTCGGCACATCTTGATCCATGCACGTCTTAGTTTTCCTCATCTGAGCTGGCATCTGGTCCAAAACTGTACAGCTGGATAGCTCCAATATTGCTCGTCATTTTTGTTGCACTGCTAATGTTAGGTTGGGGTGTGAGGGGCTGTAAGCTAGCGGGAGCGCAGGTGGAAAAGGGTGGAGGACTTGCTCCCTGCCAACACTCTTGTCCACAACTCAACTTTTATTAACTCCTGCTGCTCTGCAGAAAATATATCCTAGAGAACTAGACAGATTTTTCTAATTTTGGCTAAAAACAACATAATCATGATCAAACGACCACTGGGAACACTTTGAAAATAAATCAAAAGATGATCGGAATGGGACTTGATGACACAGTAGTCATAAAAAGACTACTTTCACATTCGTTGCTGAACACAGAGTATCTCCACTAAATGTCCACTAGAGGCCAGTGCTGGATACATGTTGTGTTCATTTCATTATTGGTGTTTAGAGATCTAACAAAAAGGTCTGAGGCAGAAGGGCAGCAGAAGCCCCCAAACTTATAAAGGGAACTGATCTCATACAAAGTTCAAAGGTTCATTTTAGCAGAAATTAGTTTTTCTAAAAAAATGGAAATGAGGAAATGTTCATTTTTGGATTGATAAGTGGGTTTAAAGTCAGAGCTGCATGTGGGAACAGTTGCTTTCACATCTGAGTTAAACCTACATCCATGACTCTGTTTCACAGAAGACGTTTCCAGAATTTTTCAAACGGCTTTTTTTCTATGAACAACTGGTTGGGATGTTATGGAAAAAACCTAATTCATTTTCAGAATATCAAGCAATTAATAACAAGGAAAACTACTAGACTAGATACATTTTTTTCATTCAATTGCATTTTCCTTTATGTTAGAAGTGAATGAAAAAGATGAAATAAAGCAGGAAATATGCCAACATGTTCATATTTTCGAACCACAATGGAATTTATATATAAGTTGGCAGCTTTCAGGACATGTTTTAGTTCTCTGTTTTTTAACACAGACTCACTTTTTGGCAAATAGTATTTGTTTGAATAGGTTTTGTTTTTAAGAATATTTACCCATTTTGGTCTGCGGTGGCACAGTTTGATCTTCAACTGGGGAGTCAGCGAGCTGAGAGAACAGAAAGATCCTGTCTGGAGTCTCCGGTGTGGGAAGAGGAAGCTCTGAGCTCAGAGTGAATGGACTGGACAGAGGATGTGGACTCTCAGTTGGAGCAGGCTCGGACTTGGACTTGTCCCAGTTGAGCGATGCTGGCTGGGTCTCTGGTTCAACATACTCCAGCCCAAACATCTCGCCGGCGTCTGTGCTAGAAAGATGAAGAGCAGGGTACTTCCTCTCACACATGACCCGTTCAGATGCTGAATTGAGGTCCACAATCAGAGCTGGGTCGAAGACAGCAGGGAGGCGAGCACCAGGCTTCTTCAGGTCCACCAGACGCTGGAAGTTCCAACCAGCCACACCGGTTATGCCCTGTGCCTGAAACAGTTCTGGTGACAGCCGTGTCCCTGTTACCCACTGAGCCTGGTGGAAGTGGTATCCTTCATGGAGGGATGTTCCTATGATTGGGATCCAAACAGGAACCGCAGTTCCTTCCCCAGGCATGTAGTTCAGCTGCAGAGTTCCTCCGTGGCGATACAAGATGCCTGAAAAAAGAGCTGAAAAAAGCCCCCCTTCCTGAGAGCGCTGCATCTTTACTGTGCATGACATAATGACAGGAATTCAAAACATTATTATGTTTTTAGGCTGTTTTTTTGTTGTAATTTTGTAAAAAAGGAACTACCTGGAGGCATAGGGAAATGGGGAATAGGAGAAACTATAACTATCAAGACAAGAGATCCAGAAATAAACAGCATATCTTTGTAAGCGCGTGCCACGTCTAGATAACATGCAGATGGGTTTACCAAGCCTCACGCTGTTAAGTTGCTGTACAAATGATCAAGTGTGACACCACAAGTACCAAAATGTTGTCGTCAAAAAGAAGAAAGGCTGACGTGGAGCACTGAGTTTTCCAGGAAAGAATTTGGTATTTTTATGTATTTATGGAGCTGAATGCAAAGCCCTTGGCTTGGTATGCAATGAACAGGTCGCAGTGCTCAAAGAATATAATATACAGCCCCTCCATGAGACTCACCATAAAGAAACGTTTTACCATTTGTAGGAGCAGTTAAGAAAAGAGAAGGTCAACCAACTTTTAACTGGACTGAAAGAACAAAAACTAAGAAAACCAGCAGTCGGCATTCACTGCAGCCGTGATGTCAGTGATAGAGCAGTGAAATCTTGGTGCCTTATTGCAAAAAAGTTGGTGCAAGCATCCAAACCATTTGCAGGTGGTGAACTTGTGGAAAAAATGCATGCTGAAGGCTGCAGAAGTCATGTGCCCCAAAAAGCAGTTGACCTTTGCCAACAGAAGTGTGTCAAGGATGATGATTGCAGATACAAGATCTCCCAGGAGACTTGGGCAGCCAAATAAAGGACACAATCCAGTCATTTTTGATGAAAGCACCAACATCACAGATATTACACGACTGTGTCTATTTATTAGGGTGTTGATGAGACCATCACAGCAGAGTTTAAATCAGCTTATTTTACTGGTCCGGCCCACTTGAGATCAGACGGGTTGAATGTGGGCCCTGAACCAAAATGAGTTTGACAGCCCTGGTTTAGACTACAGGTGACGGACAGCTGTCCTCATAGGGGTCACTGGGGCACTTTTTAGCCGTGCTAAAGAGAAGAAACAACACATTTGTAATAGAAAAAATAAAACACTCCAGAAACTGTATGAAAATACCAAAAGCAAAAAGCAAAGACTGATTAGAAATCTGATTTATTTAAACAGGTATTTTCTGACAGCATGTTTTCATTATGCTGTGATGTCCTTTCTCTGCATTCATATTTAGTTGGCCTCTGTAGAAAAAAAAACATATAAATTAGGAATGTATCAAAAACAAATAGATGAAGTAAAATGTTTTACTTTATTGCTTCTAAATAGCAGACCTCTTGTTTAACTTCAACCTTTTAAAAATATGTTTTATTTCACGTCACTGTTTTATGTATGTTTTATGTATGTTCATCGTATAACATGTATAGTATATATAATATATATAGAATACAGTAAAAATGTCCTTAGTTGCAAAAAAAGTGATAATGTTCTAAACGCCACATCATTGGTTTGACTGAGATACACAAAGATGAATCTTAATCAAATACATTTGAGCTTGGTCGATTGTCCAGGAACAAGTCTGAGGCTGTGCAAAATCTGAAGAACAAAGATTGATTGGTTTGCTTTTATACATTAAAAAAATGAATAGGTAAACAATATTAATGCATAAAATGATTTTGAAAATGAATAAAAAACAGAGAGATTAAAATTACTGTTAATCATGAATAGAGATATTTGCATTTACAGTATTTTTTCAACTGCATTGACATAACTGAGCTCTTTGCTTACTATTATTATTAAGATTAGTCAGGAAACAAAAATTGTAAAGATTAAATGAGTTATGGCATTTGTATGAAGTCACATTAAGTCAGAATGACTGTCAAAGAGCTGATTGGTGTTGAAGTTTCCCGCCGGGTCTGGTGGCGTGCGTCTGTAATCCAAGTGTCATGGAGGCTGAGGCTGCAGTGGTCTATGCTGATCAGGGGTCCGCACTTAGTTTGATATCAACGTGGTCATTCTGGGGGAGCCTGGGACAACCAGGTCATCTATGGAGGGGTGAAATGGAACAGGTCAAAGCACATGTGCTGCTCAGTTGTGGGATCGCACCTGAGAGCAGACGCTGAAGCACAGCCTGAGTAACAACCTTTTGACGCAGTCTGTTCTCTTTATCAGATTTCACTGATAAAACACTCCAACACTGTTTAACATGTTCCAGAAGCTTCTTGAAACTTTGTCTACTGTGTTTCGTGTTGCTGTACACTGCCCCCTACTGGAAATAAGAAGCAGCAACATCAAACAAAAAAAATCTTTTGTGATTTTGTAAAAATTACATCTTTTCTTTGTGAATCTTTTCCATCTCTCTCTCTCTCTCTCTCTCTCTCTCTCTCTCTTTGGATCAACAGTGTTACATTAATAATTAACAGTGAGACATTAATAATAATAAAAAAGTAAACTTTGCATTTGCTCATTTTTATGCAAAACAAAAACCTGCTGGACTTTTATTATGACTAAATGATTGTAGCTTTTCTTTGTTATGTATTTATCTTTCAAAATGTATTTTCATCTTGTACTTTTTATTGCTATTTGTAATTTGTTTTCAATAAACATCAAATGCAAAGTCCACATCTTAAATGTATTCTTTAAGTTCTTATATACTTTTATACAACATATGATAACCTATGTGTGACAATGCTTGTGCAAACATACTCGTGTTTAGAGAACATTCTTTGTCATTCTGATTTATCAGCTTTTAGAATCTGCTTGACTGCGCTCAGCAACACAGACAAAATGTCACAGTCTGTATAAACACATCCTGCTCCAGACTAACAGAAACTGTGAGCAGCTCTGACTGGAACCGCTGTGCAGGATACTGTTGTGAATCCTGGGTGCGGTTAAGCTGCTGTGATGCAAGGTGGTTTGTGTCTATAAATATGTAGGTTTCCTACTCAGCTTCAGAGCTCTCTGCATGCAACCACAAAAAGAAATATTGCTTTTATTTCTTTTGCTTGTAAAGAAAAAAATCTTTTGAACATTTTTTTTCCTTTCTCATCTAGATTTCAGAAATTTTCCACAACAGTCATTCAAAGTGCTTCTTTTTCTTCCTGTAGTTTAAATGGCGGGGGGGCACCACCATTGAGGTGCATTTCCCCCTCCTACTGGTACGTCTCAATCAAAGTTTGAGTCAAGAAGATGTCTCACGCTGCCCCTCACTTTCCAAATGTTCTTTACTTTTTGGTCATCTGTCTTTTGATTTGGTGCAATTCATGTAAATTTGTTTCAATTATATGGTTGCGTCGTTGCTTGTATAGACCCTGTGTCCCATCTCTAAAGCATTTTTGCCATTTTCTGAGCAGTCTCAGTCTGGTCTCTCTGATTTTTTATCAACACCTCAGCATCTCTATCTGTTACCGCCAGCTGTGCTCGTCTTTTTAATCAACACCACTGTTTCCTAGACTGAACAACATGGCTGGTCTCACCAGTTTTGTAAACCTTTCATTTGAGCTGAAACTCTTCTATCACAACTGACACTTTTCTCCATCTATTCCAACCTGCTACCACTCGCTTCCTCAGTTTTTCACACTTTGGACTGTTGACCCTAGAAACTTCAAATCTTGCACCTTCTTTGTCCTTTCTCTCTGTAAATTCACTTTTCCATCTTGCTGTGGCTAACCTTCATTCTTCTTTCCAGGGCAAACCTTCACCTCTCTTGCTTCTCCTCCAACTGTTCCCTGTTCTCGCTACAACTCACAATATCGTCTGCAAACATCATAGTCCGTTGTGATTCCTGTCTAACAGAACTTCACCTGTCATACATGGATGGATGGATGGACGGACGGACGGACGGACGGACGGACGGACAGACAGACAGACAGACAGACAGACAGACAGACAGACAGACAGACAGACAGACAGACAGACAGACAGACAGACAGATAGACAGATAGATAGATAGATAGATAGATAGATAGATAGATAGATAGATAGATAGATAGATAGATAGACAGGTAGATAGATAGACAGACAGACAGACAGACAGACAGACAGACAGACAGACAGACAGACAGACAGACAGACAGACAAATAGATAGATAGATAGATAGACAGATAGATAGATAGATAGATAGATAGATAGATAGATAGATAGATAGACAGGTAGATAGATAGACAGACAGACAGACAGACAGACAGACAGACAGACAGACAGACAGACAGACAGACAGACAGACAGACAGACAGACAGACAGACAGACAGACAGACAGACAGACAGACAGACAGACAGACAGACAGACAGATAGATAGATAGATAGATAGATAGATAGATAGATAGATAGATAGATAGATAGATAGATAGATAGATAGATAGATAGATCTTTATTTGTCTTTGTCACAGGTACAATGTAATTAAATGTGCTTCCTCAGTGCAGCAGTCATACTTAAAAACAACCCATTGTAAAAACATACTACTATAATAATAAATAGTACATAAAAATATGTAAAATGTGCTTCTCTGGTAACTAAAGGAAATTAAATCAGTTTTTGCTAAATAAAAAACAGAATACTCGATATGTGTTTAAATAGTTAAAAACAGATAATAATAATAAAAACTAATAAATATGAAGAAAACATCCACTGTGTCTCAGTTTACAGAAAGAGGTTCAGGTTTAATGCTTCCTAGACACGTTTAACATGTTTATTGCAGTATATTATAAAAGATGTTCTGAAGTCTTTTTGTTTTTATGCTGCTTGACCTGTAGCGTTTGCCTGAAGGCGACAGATCAAACTGGAGTGTCCCGGCTGTGAAGTGTCTTTGTAAGTAAGTAAATATTTCTTTCTATAACCTTTCTCAGATCAACAAAGACACAACAAAAGACAGTAAAAGCAAGATAAAACACACTAAAAGACAAAAGTATGAACTAAAATCTTTTCTGAATATAAAAATCTTGATCCGACTTTTAAAAGCTTGTGGAATTTGTAATAGATTTTGGTTTGAAGACCTCAGCAACTGGACCGAAGAGTAGGGGATTAAAAGGTCAGCAATGTACTTGGAAGTTTGTCCATGCAAGGCTCTGAAAACTACAAGTCAATTTGTAAAATCAATACTAAATTTAACTGGGAGCTAGCGTAAAGAGGAGAGTAATAGAGTTATGTAAAATAGTTAGTGGCTCTTTGATGATGTTCTGTGCTGTGATGAGGCAGCAGGAGTCGTGGAGGGTTTCCAGGGTGGGGAGTGGGCAGCCAACAATCTGTTGGACGGTGTTGATGACCCGCTAAAATCTTGCTCAGTAGATGGCGTTATCCTGAGCAAAGCAATCTTCTGAGACGTCTGCTACAACTTGCCTCCCTGTGCTTCATTTCAGCTCGTTTTCAGTTTGATTGAGCTAAAAACTGTTGAATTATTGCAAACAGGAACATGGAAAGATTCATATTGGAAGGTATTTTCAGTAAAGTACAAGAAAGAAGGACAGAAAAAGTGCTGCGTCGCACTTTATTGGGCACAACACTCATTTAGTTTTTTAAAAAAGATAATTAAAACATAAATAACTCAAAAATTTGATGTAATCAATAACTTCACCAGGTGCAGTTCCCCTCCCTACCTGAAGCTGTGCTGTCTAAGCTAGGGGTGTTGGTTTTACCTCTATTCGTGCTTCTTTACTACCTTAAGGAATAAAAATCAGCCAAACAAGCTCTCAGGAAGAGCTTTAATGTATAAAAAGGGGAGGAAGAGGAGAAAACCTGGCTCAAAGCAGAGGTTTGTGTGTTTTATTTACTTTCAACTGCTTGGAAATTCACCCCCCGGGCCTGCGTTTCTGTCAATAACTACCCTCGTTGTTGGTGAAAAAGACGAAATAAGTGGTGATCTGATGTTTTTCTTTTTCTAAACTGGTAACAAACGAGATCTCTAAACACGTGACACTGGAGATGGTTGCTTTAACACGTAACATGGCTGATTTTGCTGTTAGGTTTATTGTGGTCTCATGGTAGCGCAGCGGTAGCGCATTTCCCTCCCGCGCAGTAAGTCTGCGGTTCTCGCCTCGCGTGAGCAATAGTTTTTTTTTTTTTTTTTTGCATTAATCACAACCGTTTTTTGTTCACGTTTTGAGAGTTAAGAGAAATACATTTTATTGCAACATATTCAAAGCAGCTGCGTTGTTTCCTTTCCGGACTGTGCTGTGGATGTCGGGATTCGTGCGTGCGTACGTGCGTGTGTGGCGATAGTGCGGCTCCGCGCCGAGGGGGGGTGTTTGATTTGTTCGCAAAATTATTTTTTCGTTTGCAGCGCAAACATCACTGCTTAGTGCCGCAATTGCCTGCGATTAGTGGCTCTTCTTTCTGGTGTTTGTCACAGAATTCCCAAAATTCGGCAATAAAAAAAATTCGCAATAAAATTAGCAATAAAAATTCGGCAAAAAAAACAAACAGTTTTTGTGGGAAAAAAAGCCTTTGAGGTTAGTTTTCTGTTCCTAAGCGATTTTTTTAAAAGCGTGATATTGTATGTAATTCAAATTTGTCAAAAGCTCAGAACTTGAAAACCGTTACTTTGTAAGTGTGTTAAAAGGAGTACTTTATAACTAACTCCGCGCACCGCCCGTAACAATGCGTTGGTTCGATGGGAGAGCAGTTGGTGAGCCTGTGACGCATCCCCCTGCGCGGGTCCGAAGCCACAGAGAGAGGAACCACCAGGATCAACACCCCCACACTGGGAGCGCTGGGTGCCATCACCCGGGGCCACAGAAAGAGGCCTGAAGCTACAGAGAGAGGAACAGAGAGAAGACCAGGATCAACACCCTCACACTGGGAGCGTCGGGGGCCATACAACGGGGGAAGCGCTCACAGACCCACCCGCTGCTAATCACCAACGCTGTGTTTTTGACAATGTTAGCTCTGGAACTAGAATACCATCATCTGTCTTTAAATTCACTCCAAAGTGCCTGCAGGATTTTGAAAGGCAACAAATATTCTTCAGAGAAACGGAATTGTTTGGCTGTACTACTTGTACAGCGTTGCTGCGCGGACGTCATATCCGGGTGAGCCTAACCAGTGTTTGGTGTTTGTCTTTACTGCTCCTGTCATTGAGAGTTCGTTTTGTTAATATCTTGTTTTGGTGTTCAAACATTATAAGTGTCTTCTTTAGCATTCTAGTGAGTAACCACTGCTGTCTAAGCAGGTTTGCAACATAGTTTCTTCCCCTTAGCCAAACACCGCTAGCCTTTGCTAAGTTCTAGCATGGCCTCCACCTCGTCTGCTTTCACTCCTCTGTCCTTCTCCATGTGTCATACGTTCAATGAAGATCCTGCCTCCTTTAGTGGTGATAGTGGCAGATGTGTTAAGTGTAGCCTTATTTTAGACTTGGAGGCCAGGCTAGAGCAGTTAGAGGCGTGGCTACGCACGTCGGATGCTAAGCCTGTTAGCCAAATTATTACCCGCAGTGCAGCTCGCAATACCGGAACGAAACTGCAGAGCACCCAAGCCCCTCCCGGGCAGCAGCCGGGAAACCCCAGGATGGGTTTGTACCCGTGGGAAGGAAGCATAGTGTTAAACATAATACGTTTTCTCCGCTCTGCAACACGCCAGATGAACTGTCAACTCTAGTTATCGGCTCCTCTGAAGTTAGACACGTGAAGCTCCCGACAGCCACAGTCAGGTGTTTCCCGGGAGCCAGAGTTGGTGACATAGAAGGAAACCTTAGAATGTTAGCTCAGAGTAAACCCAGGTTCTGTCGAGTTGTGATTCACGCAGGCGGTAATGACGCCCGACGGAGACAATCAGAAGTTCTTAAATGAAACGTTGAGTCTGTGCGTACACTTGCTAAGTCGATGTCAGACACTGTCGTTTTCTCTGGTCTCCCGAACCTAGTCAGTGATGAAATGTTCAGCCGCGTTTCATCATTTAACCGCTGGTTATCCAAATGGTGCCCACTAAACGGCGTTGGCTTTGTCGATAACTGATGCGCGTTCTGGGGAAAGCCCGGTCTCATGCGGAGAGATGGCATCCATCCCACTTTTGACGGCGCCGCTCTTCTCTCTAAGAACATTTCTGCGAGCATGAACCGTTCAACCTGACAACCCAGGGACAGGTTCTGGGCACAGAGCAGCAGTTTAAAACTCTCCTCTGAGTTCCCTCTAGCGTCAGTGCAAACCCCAGCACAACACAGAGTTAGTCCAGCAGCTGCTAGCTTTAGCTTATGTACTGAAAGGCGAGTAAATCACTGTAAATCAATGAAGCACCCCCCACCCCCCCAAAATTATAATAACTATCAGACATCCAGGATTTCTGGGAAAGGAGGTGGGTTAGCAGTAATATCACAGTCTAGCTTACTTCCTAACACTAAAGCCAAACACATTTATAGTTCCTTTGAAAACATCATATTGTCTATAAATCACTCAAACAGGAAAACTCCTAAATCTGTTTCATTCATAATTATTTATTGTCCTCCTGGCCCGTACTCTGAATTTTTAACTGAGTTTGCAGACTTCCTATCAACTTTTGTTTTAGATTCTGATAAAATAATAACAGTAGGGCATTTTAATATTTATGTTGATGACTCTAGTGACTGTCTAAGAAATGCTTTCTCAGCTTTACTAGATAATGTTGGTTTCACACGAAATGTAAATGAACCCACTCACTGTCACAAGCACATCTTGGACCTTGTTTTAACTCATGGTATTGAGATCAGCCAGCTGACTGTGCTCCCTCATAGCCCCATACTCTCAGATCACTTTCTAATCAGTTTGTTCTAGAGAATTCCACCGCTCCAATAGATAAAGAACAGCTCAGAAGAACATTGACTGACCGTTTCCAGTCAGGATTCAGACCTCACCATAGCACTGAAACTGCACTAGTTAGAGTCACTAATGACTTGTTACTGGCCACAGAAAAGGGACTCATCTCTATTCTGGTCTTGTTAGTTCTTAGTGCAGCCTTTGACACTATAGACCACAGCATCTTACTCCAGACTTACTACATGACACGGGGATCAGAGGATCTGCCCTTCAATGGTTTAAATCCTATTTATCTGATAGGTATCAGTTTGTTCATGTAAATGGACATTCCTCCCATTATAGTTGAGTTAGCTACGGAGTCCCACAGGGCTCAGTTCTAGGATCCATCCTGTTTATGTGTTACATGCTGCCTCTGGGGAATATAATCAGGAAAGACGGGATTAATTTTCACTGTTATGTGGATGATACACAGTTGTATGTATCCATTAAACCAGACCAGAATGACCAATTAGAGAAACTTAATGCCTGCATTAGTGACATCAAGATTTGGATGGCAGTTAATAACCTCCTCCTAAATCCAGAAAAAACTGAAATCATTATACTAGGTCCAAAATACCTCAGAGATACCCTACTTGTTTGGATGGTATCCCTAAATGGTGTAAATATAGCCTCCAATCCCACAGTTAAAAACCTGGGGGTTAGGAGAAGTTCAAAGTTCCAAATTGACTCTGAGCCGACCATAGATTCTCTGAGACAGCTTTCCCAGGAGGTCGTTGATGACACTGCAAAGGTAATAGTGGTTCCCAGTTGGAGTATATGCTTCTTAAAGTTTATTAGCTATAATAAAAGTAGTCTAGAATGATGCAGATGTTCTGATAGAGTTTACGTACACCACCCCTAGGGTACTGGAATTGACTCCAGCCAGCCTGAGCCTCATGGGCTGAAGAGCCAAGTGTTCCCAGGGCTGTGTTGTGTTGAAAATACAAACTACTACTTCTCTCTATCCTCCTCTGCAGGCTTAATGGGGAACCAGGTTCAATCTGTTAGCGGACCCCATCTGTCCGCCGTACCAACTTAAGCTGAGCAGCGGCGCCAGCTACTAGCCCCCCACCCCACCCCACCCCCCTTTTCAGCATCAAATTCCCTTTTCAGCATCAAATTGTGAAAGGAGCTGCTGCAGATTCAAGGACAGTAGAAATGCACTTCAGCGGCCTGGAAGGACTCGGCCAGATGACTTTATCACCTGCTGGCTTTCCTGAAACACAGAGCCTAAGACCAGGAGGAGCAAACCTCTCACCCACCACTCTGGGCCAATCATCCAGGCTCCCATGGTGCAGGTTGCAGGGCCCCAAGGCACCCCAGCCTATGTGTACCGCCCCTGGAACACAGACGACCTCATGGCAGCGTCCAGACATCTCCCTAAGCGTGAACGAGGAGGTGCCGCCATGACAAAGGCGGTAAGAGAGTTTGTGCGTGACTTTGTTCCAACTTCCCCTTAACCAGCTCGCATAATACCAAATCAGATGAGTCCAGCACAGTTTTCTACCATCCCTGATAATTTTACTGAGCACCTCCAGCCCTCCACTCCTGGGTGGATGAATGCAGATGCAAATAGTCTGGAAGCTGACAGAAACTGCAACACATGGCTGAATGACCATTGCACCGCCCTGAAAGACAGTTTCCCCAACCCATGCAATCTGTCCAAGGTCAACAACTGCACCCAGAAAGAAGGTGATCCTGTAGAGAACTGTCTAGTCCATCTCCAAGCTGTTTGAGGATTTCAGCGGAATGTCCCGCCCCTCAATCTATCCGGGAGGCCAAATGAAGCCCTGCTGAAGAGCTGCTTCCTCGAGGGCATCCGTTCGTCTCTGGCAGAAGCCACCAAACCTTCCTCCGTCAGATGGACAGATTTCTCATGTTCTATGGCTGACAGGCTCTGTCTTGCACATCATCATCAGCAGACCAGACAGGCCCAAACACAGAGCCATGAAAAAAAAAGAGAGAGAAACCCTTTACTGTGCTCGGCTCCGTTTGTTCCAGCATAAAGCCGTGGGCCAGGCCCCCCGAGTGAACGGCCCTGCTCCCGCTCCTCTACCTCCCCTCATTCTCCTCGTTTCCTACTTTTACTGTGGAAAGCCCGGACACTAAGAAAAAGAGTGTCCACTGAAGGCAAGCCAAAGACGCAGAAGAGGACATGGAGAAAAGCCCCCTTTGTGGACGAGGCTGTGGTCACTTTCCCGGCCCAAGAAACGTTCACTATTTGGACTCTCAGGTGACGCGAGGTGAAGCTTCAGCTAACAGTTTGAACCTTGGATCCGCCCCTGCAGAATCTAAGGTCATGCGCACACACACACACACACTCACACTGGGAGCTCCCACGCACACACACTTCTGCATATGCTCATTGAAGAAAACATGAAACTCCCCCTTGTTAAAATGATTGTTTCTGGGAAAACTGGTTGAATTTGTTGCGGATTCTGGCGCCACATATTCTGTCATTAGTATCTCAGATTTACCTGATGTTATGCTAAGAGGAAGATATCTTTACACCATAGGTGAAGCGGTGACACGGTTAAAGAAAACTTCACCGTTCACTCTCATCTCTTTCCAGACCTTTTCTACTATTAATCATTCTGTTTTGTAATCTCACTGTTGCCTTTTGACCTGATGGGGTTAGAGACCTCATGTTGACCCTGAGCCTCGAACTTCACTCTACCTCTGAAGGACTGCTGGTATCACTCCCACAAACAAGCTCCTTATCTCAAATACAGGATGTTTTAAGGCCCCGGCTCTTCAGATTTATGAATGGTGAAAAATTAGGGAAAAAATCCACAATCCAACTTCCTCCAGTGTGTCTCACAGCCACTTTTGTGAAGGTTGAACACCTCCACTGCACTGCCTGTGTTCCTGAATCAAATGATTCAGATTTTGAAGAGGAATTAATTTTTTTTCCATTTATTGATTTTTTTTTTCTCCTGCATCTGATTCCATTCACACATGCAGACTCTGTTGGTCTGCAATAGCCTCTCAACAAAACACCTGACAGCTACTCAACAGGCTTCCTGACCAGAGACAGTCAACCAGCTCTTGTCGTTGGTTTGTGTTCTTATTGCAGAGCCTTTGATCCCAACTTTTCAGAACTATCCAAACCTCTTGGTGAGCTCATCTGTTCTAAAGCCATGACAACTAAACTTGAATGGACTGATGAAGCTGACAAATCTTTTGTGGGTCTTAAGAAAGCCCCACAGTTAACACAGACTCTAGGACTCCCTGACCAGTTCAGACCATTCACACAGACTGTGGACGACCGTAACTCTTGCGTGACTTGTGTTCTGCTGCAGGATCATGGTGGCGCCCTGAGACCAGTGGCCTGTTCTTCCTGTGAGTTGGTTCCGGTTGCTGCTGGACTTCCGCGCTGTCTTTATGCGATCGCAGCAGCTGAGAAGGCCCTCACAGCATCACGTGACTTAATAGGATATTCACCTTTGACACTGCTGGTCCCTCATGAAGTCCACATGATTCTGTCAGAACACAGAACTTCTCATCCTTTGTTGTCCAGATTTCTCAGATACCACACGTGTCTCCTTGAACTCTCTGATGTCACAGTTGAACGTTGCAACATCCTAAAGCTAGCTGCTCTTTTTCCAACTCCTGAGGAAGGTACCTCTCATGCCTGCGTGGTTGAGCTAAATCTCACATGCTCTCCTACAGCCGACCTGCTGGACAGCTCTTTGTCTAATTCTGATCGTGTCTTCTATGTTGTTTGTTCCACGTCTTAAGATCCACTCGCTGGCCATTGCCGCGCTGGCTTCGCTGAGTGTTCTGATCATGACACCGAGGAGGCCGAACCGCTGCCGTCTCATTACTCAGGACTAGCATCTGCAGTTGTTGCTCTTACTGCCGTGTGTATTCCTGCGAAAAATTGGTGAACATCTACACCGACTCTCGCTGCGCCTTCTGTGTAGTTCTGGATTTTGGCGCCCTTTGGAAACGTTGTGGGTTTCTAAAATCTGATGGTAAACTCATTTTACATCATTCTTTGTTTGCGGATCTCCTGGATGCCATTCTCCTCTCAGCTGAACTGGCTGTTTGCTAATGTGCTGCTAACACTAACCCCTCCATACGTCTCTGCAGGAAACGCTCGAGCTGACGCTGCTGCCAAAGCGGCTGCGCTCAAAGCACTTCCTGTGGCGGGTTCCTGTGTTGATGGTGTTTCCGTTTGTCCTTCAGTTCCATTTTCCTGGACAGCGCTTCAGTCTTTGGTCTCCTGAGGACAAACGTTTGTGGCGCTCAGCTGGCTCCACTGTGGCATCTGATGGTTGGTTTGGTTCTGACGATGAACCCTGTTCGTGTTTTGCTCTTTTCTCTCATTATGCTAATTTGACACATGGTCTCAGCCACGTTTCAAAAGTGGGAATGATGAGCTTGAGCTCTGAAAACTGGTTCACAAAAGGCTTCACAGCGTCCGCACAAAAGTACTGTCAGAGTCATGCATGATCTGTGCTTCTCACAATCCAGGCAAACAGACTCCTAATTCCAAGCAAGCTGCACATCCTCCACCTGCAAGACCTTTTGAACATGTAATGACGGATTTCATGGAGCTTTCTCCATCTGAAGGTAAGAAACATTGCCTAGTCATGATAGACATGTGGTCCAAGTGAATTGAACCCTTCCCACTTCCAAAGCAGATGCATTGCCTGTAATGCGGGCTCTGCTCAATGGAATTGTTCCCAGGTGGAAATTCCCCAACATTTGTCCAACACTAATGATACACATCTTACTAATGAAGCCGTTTCACAAATCTCCCTCCATCTCGGCATAGACATTAGGAAACATTGCGCGTGTCATCCTGCAAGCGGGGGTGCTGTGGAAACGGAAAATGGAACTCTGAAAAGCAAGCTTGCTAAATGCTGTGAGGAGACTGGCATGCCGTGGACCAAAGCCCTCCCTCTTGTACTAATGTACACGAGGATGAGGAAGTGTGGAAAAAAACTAACCTGGATCCTTTTGAAATTTTGTTCTCAGCACCTGCCCAGAACAGGACTGAGACCTCCAAGGACTCCACCTCTGGAAACAGCCCTATGTGAGAGCAATGTTCTGACCTATTGTGCAGATCTCACTAAGACTCTGTCAGGCATGAAAGCAGGTGGTGGCAGCACTCCCTCGTCCTGCTGACGGCCAACTTCATTCACTGGTTCCTGGCAATGTTGTGCTGGTGAGAAGCTTCAAGTGGAAGCAGTGGGACCACGCGCGCTGGCTGGGTTCCTATCAGGTCTTTCTGATGACACAGACCGCAGTCAAAATCGCTGGAGGGGCTACTTGGATTCACACATCGCTTTGCAGAAGGGTTCCTCCTCCAGACCAGCACCCATCTGACCTTGGTGACCAAGCCCGGGGTCCACTGCCTGCAAGCAAGGTCAGCGGGGAATTAAATCAGAACAGCACAGTATCAGAGCAAGCCACGTTTCAGACGCTGATTGTAGGTTCTGTAAATGGATGACAAAAGATTTTAGAATATGTACAGTTCACTCTAACTATTTTACAAGGAGAAAATGTGTTCAATTGATTTTTACATACACATGTCTTGCAAAAATGTCTGAATGGTAACACATTAGAGCGCATATAAAGAGGGACACTGTCATCTACAGCGCAGGTGGCAAAGAGATGAGGCTGTTTTTAGTGGAATGCATTTATGGACCACTAGGGGACGCTAACAGACTCTTCATGAATACTAAGCCACTTTCTCTTGTCAGTCACCAGTTGTTGTTGGATTCTCTGCAGCATCTGAAAGCTATCAATGACAAATCCTAACATTCAGGTCAGCACAGTTGGCAGTGTTTTGTAAGTAGGATAGCCTCTTCCACCCCTTCACAGTGTGTGTATGTGTGTGCAGATGCTCCTTGGTGTGGACATTGCAAGGAGCTGCCTCCAATCTGGGAGCAGCTGGGAGAAAGATATTCTGATCGTGATGACATCATCATCGCAAAGATGGACGTCACAGCCAGTGAGTTAGAGAGTGTGGCCGTCAATGGATTTACAATGTTGACATTTTTCCTGCTGGTGGCAAAGAGGTACTTTTTTGAGAATGCAATACCTTCTCTGAGAATTTTCTTAAAAGTTCTGCCACTTTGTCTTGTGTAACGCAGGTGCTGCACATCCTGATGGACATAATGACAGCCGTGTCACACGTGCTACATGACTTTGGCTTATTAGAGAAGGATGCCCCCACTGTGCGGATCATCAACATGGAGAAGTTCAAAGTTCCAAGAGACGGCTTTCCCAAGAGGTCGTTGATGACACTGCAGAGGTAACACTTTAGCTCAGCTGATGTGAAGTCAAGCAGGAGCACTGAACTCAATAAGCTGTTCCTTCTTTGGTTACTTCAGCCATACTTTTGATCTGAGGACATCCCCGAGGACTGAGACAAGGGCCCAGTTAAAGTCCGGGTTTCCAAGAACTTTGAATCTGTTGCCATGGACCCGACCAAGAGCCTGTTTGTAGAATTTTTATATATTTACTTGTGTAGTTTTTTCCAAGTTCGAGTGTGTGCTTACTGAAGTTTATTAGCTATTTTAAAAGTAGTTTAAAATGATGCAGATGTTCTGATAGAGTTTACGTACACCACCACTAGGGGACTGGAATTGACTCCAGCCAGCCTGAGACTCATGGGTTGAAGAGCCACTCCCATCAGTTTTGGATTTATTCTAAAAGTGTTCTCAGTGCTCTTTGAGTTATTACTATGGGGTTTTTAGCTTTTATTCTTTTTTTTTTATTTTGTATTCCAGAACATAATTTCTCCAGGTCATTAGAAATTCACCACTGACTTGTGAGCGGCGCCAGCCACAAGGGGTGTGGCCTGAAAGAATAGAGAAATCTTCAAAATCAATGAATCAAATCAATCAATCCTCCAATACGCTCTTTGAGTTCACAATTTAATAATCTACAAACAATCTCTGCAAGTTATTGCAAATAAAATCGAATAAATATCCTTTTTTTGGGGGGGTTAGTAATTTTTTTGTTGTCAATGTCTGTGAGTCTGACTTTTAAAATCAAACCAGTTCTGCTCTGCACACATTGAGGATTAAAAGTCCTTCAAGTAAAAGTGTAATATATTTTTTTAATGTTCATAATTTGTGGCAGAAGAAACGATGAGAAAAAGACATATTTTGATGCATTTTCGTTTCTTTCACCCGCAGGAACAATGTCAAAGCCTCAAACGACAGTCGGCGAGTCCAAACGTAAACTCTAATTAAGATCAGATAGTATCATTTCTTCAACTGGGTTTTGTTTCTTTCAACATTTTACCTCCTGATTACCTGCAACTCAAATTCAATCCAAACTTTGCAGCCCATAATCAAGCTAAATAGTTCAAAAATAAAATACATTTCAAAGTAAAAACTAAATACTTTTACATTGTTTCAGTGTCCATTTTTATTTTTATTTTGAACAAGTAAAGTTACTTTACATGCTTGCATATAGAAAGGAAGTGGGTGGTGTGCTCAGTACACACAAGTGTCTTTCAGATAGCATTTGTATTAAAAGAAGCTTAGAAATAAGGTCCTTGCAGCCTCAGTGTTGTGGTTTAAATGCATGTGTTAAACTGATTCCTAGACTTTAGTGCTTTTTAGTTTCCCAGTAATTACCTCTTCATTACTCAAAAAAATAACAGCATGTTTACATAAACCTTGTATGTAGAAGTATTTCTAACAAGACTGTGAATCATAAAAAAAATACTTTTAAGCGTGTGTTTATTACCTGCTCATCCAGGCTAGTACAGACGTCATTGAGGATTTCTAAAACCTTCATACTGATTGATACATTCAATTGGGTGAACACAGGACCAGGAGCGTAGCACTGACTCACTGAAGGAAGACTAAAAAGCAAAAACAGTTTGCAGAGTTTAGGGTCACATGCAGTTTGTACAGTGAGGGTTTCTGATTATGTGTGGAAGATATGTAGCTGGTAAACTAACAACATATTTCAATGCTTTAGACTTATAGAAGTGGATTAAAAGTTGCTGACTTGCTCATAAACTAACTGAGTATAGTAGCTGATTAATGTCAGATCCACGTTGGGCTGATTGAGGAGTGCAATATTCTGAGTATTCACTGTGAAAACTCGCAGAACCTGAAAAGAGAAGATACAGTCAGTTCTGTAAAGCAAATAATTATCTGTTTTGTTCAGAATTTACCTCACAGGAAATAAAAGTACAGTATTACAACAATCTGTTAATGAGATAAAGTACCTCTGTAGATCCAAATAACTGAAGATCCGCCACAGTGAGAGAAGACATGAAAGAACCGATGTACTCTGCAAACCAGGCTGTGGAGCTTAGTTCTGGGTTGTTGCTGTCATAGCACTTTGGTGCCGCGGCTATGTGGAAAAAAGGATTTTAAAAATAATCAGGTTATGCTTTTATCTATTAAACTAAAACATAATTGTAATTACCCAAACTTAACACAATTCTCTGTTAACTGTAAATTAGGCACACCAGATATAAAATTTATAGACGTATCAAACCATTTTACTTGTAGATATGCAACAGCATTTTTTTTTATTGGAGCAAAGCATGAATTATTTTTTTAAATAAAATAGTAGTTAAGACTTCAATGTTTTTTTTTCTAAATTCATGCTTCAAAATCAGGAGATTCAAGAATGAAATGATGCATAATTTTAAAAGCAATATTCTGTGTCTTCAAAAACTAACTTGATGACAGGTAAGCCTTCATGTTGTTGTAAACATCCTGTTTTGTGAATACAGCAGCAGAGTAGTTGTATGAACCAAAAATAGAAACACTGGGAAAAAAACACAGAATGAACTCCTGAGAACCGTTCTCAGAAGAACACAGATGTTATGTCTTCATTTTAACAAGAGCATGGATTTGTAAATTGTTACGTCCCCCTGCTGCTGCCACCACATCCTGTCATGCTGCCTCACCCGGCAGGTGAAGCCAATCATCTTAATCAGCACCTGCCGGGTATTTAAGACCAAGAAGGCCACACCAAAGGAGGCTGAGAGCAGTGGGTTTGGTTTGTGCTGGTTTGTGTCTGTTTTGGTTCCTCAACAGTCTTATACTGTTGGGTTTTGTTATTTTATCATGGGTTTGGGACCTTGGTAGTCTTAGTTTGCGGGCTTTGTTTCTGTTTTTGTTTTAGGTAGTTTTGATTAGGCAGCCCTTAGCAGGGAGCTGCTCACTCTGACGGCCAGCATGGCTGGGTCAGCTGTCTCCCTGACCTTTTGTTATGTTTGACCAAGGTTCCAGTTCCCTTTGGTTCGTCTTTTTGTTTTAAACCAGCACTTGAATTATCTTGCTTTTTTTCGTTTCAGGTCACAGAGTTTTGTTTATTTAATAAACTATCGTTTTAATTCTCGTGTCCATTCATTTTCTTTATGTTGCGACCCCATCTTGTCTACCCCTAGACCTGAGCCATGTTGGGCTTGTAACATATGGGGGCTCGTCCGGGATTGTGACCCACTAGTGTTGCGGACAGCTAGCACTTTTGCTATATTTAATATTTAACTTAAACTTAAATATTTAGTTTGTAAGTTAAATATATAATTATAAAATAAATATTTAACTTAAAAAATTAAATATTTAGTTTGCTAACTAACAATTAAGCAAGTAAATGTAACATTTATAAATACATGAATTAAAAGGAGAAAAAACACATTTGAAAAACCAAACCTATTTTTTTTTCTCATAAAAGAGGCTAAATAACCAAAAATAATGCTGTTAAAATTTTACTACACCGATTTACAAATGGTGCCCCATATATACTTTAGAAATATACAGACACACCCTTTGAACTGTTGCTGTTGCAGCACCACTATGCCGGTAATGATAGCAATATTGTTAGGGCTAAAATCGTATCTGTCTGGTAAAAAATATGACATGGATCCAATACCAAATGGTATCAGTTTTGGTACCGTATCCCTATAGGTTGATGTCATGAAATGGGCGACACCAAAAAGGAGTGAAAGGCGATTCCTCTGAGATAAAGTCGTCTTACTTCTGGGTAAGAAAAAAGTTCACAAAAATAACTTATATTTCATTAGTAGTTTGTTCTTTCATTTGCCAAAGGTAATATATTATTATATACATTGATCTAGTTCACTCTAAAAGGTGCAAACTGCATGTAATGTCAGTTAAAGTTGAAATGAAAGAAAATGTCTCAAATTTAAAACAAGAATTGAGACTTCCAGTTGGAATGTTGCTTGTTCAATTCTCACTACCCACAAGAATAAACCAAGCGTCTGTTGTGCTCTCCAACCATAAAGATTACCCCAAAACAATCCAATTATCTTATATACTTATATATAACAGCATCACTGATGAACCAACTGATTTTAATGTTTCTATGAAGGATCTTTACTCACCTCTCGTAGTTTATTAAGAACAATCTTGAGGTATTCCTCCTCATCCACCTTTTCTGTGATGGCATCCAAGTTGTCTTTGACAGCTGAAACTGAAAGACAGTTGTTGAATTGATTGATGTTATAGTCAAAGGGGAAGGTGGGGTCACTGATTGTGACCTGAGTGATTATTCCAGCTGTGCATTCTGTCAAAGAAAAAAACAGTCAGAAAAACTTAGACAAGAAAGTAAACAGAAAGATAAAGACACATTTACAGAAACAGGCTGACCTGTAGTTTGTTCTGATGTTTTTTTCTTCTTCTTCTTCAAATTTACAGTCCTATATTACAATCCATTTTTTTTTATTAAAAAAAAAGCCGTTTGCTTTGCTCACCAAGCAGCTCCTTGCATTATCAAACAAAGCCGACCGTTTGTATCTCAGAGCTGGAGAAAAGACGGAGAAGTCTGCATCAGCCAGCTCTTGAAAATAAGACCTGCAACTGTTCCGTGGCACCAAAGAGTAACTGTGATCATACAGAGAAACAGTCATGATATCAGCCAGTACCGCTCAACTGGGACAAGTCCAAGTCCGAGCCTGCTCCAACTGAGAGTCCACATCCTCCGTCCAGTCCACTCACTCCGAGCTCAGAGCTTCCTCTTCCTCTTCCCACATCGGAGACTCCAGACAAATACTACTTGCCAAAAAGTGAGTCTCCTGTTTATTTAGACAAGAGCAAAGGATTTGCTGTATTTTTAGTTTGGTGTTTTTCTATTTCCTTGTACATACTGTAGATTATTTTTGTAACATTTACTTAAAAATGAAGCTCCATCACCATGGACAGTTAGTTAAAATAATAGTTGGTTTCATTAATATAGAACAACCAAAAAAAAAAAAGTTGATGATGAACTGCTGGGGACAAAAAATGGTGAGAAATGACACTTGTTGCTCTATGCTGCAGATTCTCAGAGTAATTCTTTTCTTTTTCTTGCAATTCACAGAAATCCTTTCTTTAAGTAGCAGCCTTGGTCTTTTGCAGTCAATGGATTCCAGTGAAGATAAAGTCAGAAAAGGTGAGTAGAAAAATGTTTTGATCAAGATCACACAATCCAGAATACTTGAATGTTTTAAATCAAAGGACTAATTGTAAAAATAATCTTTTGTTTTTAGTACAACTGGAAACCAATGAGGTGGAAGCTGAGGCATCACTTATAAAACAGAATCTTGACAATGGCAGGATAAGCATTTTGTCCGACGCCGCCAGCAACCAGACTGTGTCCGACGCCGCCAGCAACCAGACTGTGTCCGACGCCGCCAGCAACCAGACTGTGTCCGACGCCGCCAGCAACCAGACTGTGTCCGACGCCGCCAGCAACCAGACTGTGTCCGACGCCGCCAGCAACCAGACTGTGTCCGACGCCGCCAGCAACCAGACTGTGTCCGACGCCGCCAGCAACCAGACTGTGTCCGACGCCGCCAGCAACCAGACTGTGTCCGACGCCGCCAGCAACCAGACTGTGTCCGACGCCGCCAGCAACCAGACTGTGTCCGACGCCGCCAGCAACCAGACTGTGTCCGACGCCGCCAGCAACCAGACTGTGTCCGACGCCGCCAGCAACCAGACTGTGTCCGACGCCGCCAGCAACCAGACTGTGTCCGACGCCGCCAGCAACCAGACTGTGTCCGACGCCGCCAGCAACCAGACTGTGTCCGACGCCGCCAGCAACCAGACTGTGTCCGACGCCGCCAGCAACCAGACTGTGTCCGACGCCGCCAGCAACCAGACTGTGTCCGACGCCGCCAGCAACCAGACTGTGTCCGACGCCGCCAGCAACCAGACTGTGTCCGACGCCGCCAGCAACCAGACTGTGTCCGACGCCGCCAGCAACCAGACTGTGTCCGACGCCGCCAGCAACCAGACTGTGTCCGACGCCGCCAGCAACCAGACTGTGTCCGACGCCGCCAGCAACCAGACTGTGTCCGACGCCGCCAGCAACCAGACTGTGTCCGACGCCGCCAGCAACCAGACTGTGTCCGACGCCGCCAGCAACCAGACTGTGTCCGACGCCGCCAGCAACCAGACTGTGTCCGACGCCGCCAGCAACCAGACTGTGTCCGACGCCGCCAGCAACCAGACTGTGTCCGACGCCGCCGCTCAAATTCTTTACTTGTGGTAATCTGTTTGTTGTTGTGCAATACAAATAAATACATTTTAATTGGACAGGAATATTTTTGTGTTTTTTGGGCTTTTGCTTCATTGGGCATAAAGTGGCACTTAATGCTAACCTGTCAACATTACCTGGAAAGCATATGCAATTTCCAAACATAACTCTTGGTGTTTCTAACTCTCTAGATAAGGATTTGTTTTATTTTTCTTTTTTTGTTGTTAAAGAACAAGTTGGCTGTTCCAATTGAATGAGAGGTCCAGTTTTGTTAGACGTGGAATGGGATTCGTTGTACTGGTACCCTAGACCGGTCTGCGTCTGGTATTGTAGGGTTTGTGGTCTGGAACTGGTTGGGAAGCCTTGAATTAATTACATGAGCCAGCACGTTAAACAAGTTGGGGACACCCAAAGCATCAAATTGGTCCTTAACCATGCGTTAATGTGACCACTTGTGAGTTGGACAGAGGGTGACTATTCATTACATTTTCTATACTTCTCAGACATGAACATTTTTACATTGTTCTGTCTTGTTTAAACAGAGTTCAAACCTTTTATAGAAAACAAACTCAGCGAAGATTGATGTGACTTTGGCAAGCTGCTTTGTAAAACATGGTACGGAAGAGATTTGCATAATCCAAACAGTGAGACCGTGAAAGGTGAACCTTGATTTAGTGAAAAAAAAACATGTTAATGCTCTCCCAAAGTTTGGTACATCAGAGTGGGATGGTACAGGAGGCGACAAACAGACAACATACCGGAGCAGAAGAGACGTAGGTAGGTTGGGAAACATGTAGGACTCTGCTTCTTGAGGCCTGGAGTTTGGCACCCCTGTCTTAAAGCAACTAATGAATTTGGTTATAGTGCACATTTTGTGAAGCAATAGTTTTTTTTTTATAAACCTAATACATCTGATACACTTAATTACCCAAACAGTTGTTCCAGAGGAATGGAAGCAGGGATTGCTTGGGGTTGTTGTAGCAACTGCAAAATTCGGCCGAGCGACCCAAAATTTATAAAAGCTTAATGCTGCATTCACACTTGGGATGTAACGATGCAATCAAGCCACAATTCAATTCACTTTTCAAGTCATGATTTTAAAAAAAAAATGTTTCTCCCATTTTTTTTCTCAAAACAATGATGTAAATATATTACAAGGCCAAGTATGCTTTCTTTTCGCCAACAATCAAATGTCTATTTTCCTACTAACTGCCAGCTGCTGAGGCGATGTCCATCCTAGCCTGTCATGTAGGTGCCTGTATCTCTGGCAATCAGCAGCTTCAGGTGGGGTGAACTAGGACTTCAGCCATGTCCCTGCAGGCTTTTATCAGGAGCCAAGAAACTAGCACGCATAACTCCACTACTCTCCTCTTTGCACTGGCTCCCAGTCAAATTTAGAATTGAATTTAAAATTCTACTTCTAGCTTTTAAAGCCTTGCACGGACAAACCCCCCAGTACATTGCTGACCTTTTAAACCCCTACTTTTCTGTCCGGTCTTTGAGGTCCTCCAACCAAAATCTATTACAAATTCCGAAAACCCGCAATAAAACCAGAGGAGACCTCGCCTTTCAAGCTGTTGTTCCTCGTCTTTGGAAGGACCTCCCTTTGTCAATACGACAGAATGACTCTGTTGCAGGTTTTGAAAGTCAGCTCAAGACGTTTTTATTCAGAAAAGCTTTCAGTTAATCTTTTTTGCCTTTTAATGTGTTTTATCTTGCTTTAAATTCCCTCCATTCTGTTTGTATGCAATTTGTGTTTTATTGGTTGTAATGTTATTTGCTTTTATTTTTGTGAAGCACTTTGTGATTTTTATTTGAGAAAAGTGGTATAGAATATAAATATTTACTTACTTTACTTACTTACTTGGCTCCTGTGGTCCAGCGGCCCTCTCTCCTCGCAGTGAGAAGGATACCTGAGTTCTCTGGTAAGGTCATGGGCCAGGGATCACATCACTTCTGAGCCTGGGGGTGTCCCTGTGGTGCTGGTTCTGCACCCAGATATATAATTCTGCAAATGCATGCATGTTTCATGAGAAAAAAGGAAATTGTTGACAATCTTTGTTCACTTCACAGCACTGAGAAGTAAAAATCAGAAGACTCATCCCACTCTGACCATCAATGATCTAAACAAGTTCCTGCCAGAAGCTGGATGTCTGCTCTTCATTCTTTACATATCAGGTAAATAATCTCAGGTTATTTTCAGGTATTCTTGAAGAACCGGCTCAGATTCTACTTGCAATTTTTAAAGAAATGTTGGAATTATTTCTTAAATTGTGTTTTTTTGGGACATATATTACATTACAAATGTACATTAACTGAGAAATTGTAATTAAAACTTCAGAAACAACTGGAATTTCTTGTACTGTATAAGAGAAGAAAAGAGATGATATGATTCTGTTTGACAGTTAATCAAATCTTCTGTTCCAGGAGTTCAGGGACAAACAAACAGCGTTTTGCATTGAAAGGTTCATCAGTGAGTCTGAGCTGCTCTGCTGGAGATTCAGCAGCAGATGAAGAATATAAATGGTTCACTGTGTTCTTGAATGGCTCAAAGAAACTTTTGGTGAGGTTATTGTGGATGGAAACCAAAAAAAGTACAGAACATCAGAAGAGAGTCGTCCCTCTCTGACCATCAATGATCTAAACAAGAGCGACAAGAGACTTTATTTCTGCTGTGAATCTTCTGACAAACCAGACAGCTGCAGCAGAAACCAAACTCAGCTCTACGTTGGCGGTAAAGTGGTTTTAATAAAGCATGTCTGCTTCTGTAAAGAATAATCAGCAAAGACTCTTGTAACTGTTGTTACAGAGCTGCAGGTGAAAGTGTTTCCTTCCAAAGATGGACAGACAGTATCTCTCATGTGCAGCAGCAGCAGCAGCTGTCCTTTCACTCAAAAGTTCACAGGCTTCATCTGGTTCAAGAACAGACAGGTTCTCTATCAGGACTTGTCTCCATGGTACCAAGAGCTGGTCAGCGGTGAGGAGGCAGTCACTTCGTCCTGTGCTGTCAAAGGTCAGGAGGATTTCAGAGCCCCTGAAGTCTCAGTCGGTGAGCAGCAGCACATTCTTCCTTCCTGTGTGAAAGAAGCTCTGAACAGACTCACGTTTTCTCTTCAGAATAAGTTCTTGTAGGTTTAATGAATAAAAAGTCTTTGCTTTTTCAACCAGATTTGGTCACATCAGCTTGTTTCAGAGTGACCTTTGCTGAAAGGAGCATGTGTTCCATCATGTTTCCCACAGGTAACGCTTCAGCTTTAACACTCTTCAGTTTGATTAAAAGTCAAGTTTTCACTGTGATTGTTTGTGGATAGAGGACATACTGCAGGTTTAAAGTTTTCACAGTTAAAATCCATTAATAAAAATGTCTCTGTAATGTCTCAACAGAAATCTTTCTTCACCAGACCCCTGCAGAGAAAGATCATGTCAAATTAACCTGCAGCAACAACAACACTGTTGTGTTTAAGAACAGAAAACCAGAAAAAAGGCAGATTACAGTTCCCATAATATCTGCAGACTCCTTTACTTGTGCTATGAAAGATTTTAAGGATTGTCATTCTGTTGATGTCTGTAAGTGTGAACAAATACACATTTTATATCATTCAAATCCAGTTTTTCATTCTGTGAACTTGATGTTTTCAGCCAAAAATATAAAATTGATTCTGATCTTTACATCTCTGTATGGATTTAGTTGAATCATTTCATGAAAACCTTCACATTAGAGTCATGTTTTATTTACATTTCAGGTGTTGATAACAGCAGCTGCTGGACTGTAAATTGTCTCCAAAAAAGAATCTGTGCTCTGCAAGGCTCCTCTCTGAATATTTCCTGCAACTATTCACATCCTCGTGACCAGCAGCCCAAATCTAAACGTTGGTTTAAAATAAACAAAAATATAAACCAGGAGGAAGAAGAAATTCAAGGAAATAAAAATGAAGTGACTTTTTATGACAAATCAAACCAACACAACCTTGGATTTAAAAAACTGAGTAAAAATAACTCTGGAGAATATGTGTTTAGAATAGAAACCAATTCTAAAGAATGGAAAGAATCCACTTTTCCTGAAGTTACTTTGATTGTCACAGGTAACTATAATCTTCATACTTTCATACTAGATGAAGTGGACAACCTAAATGAATCCTTTATTTCTTTACATTTATATATATTCTGTTTTCTCTTTGAATCTTTTAGATCTGAGAGTCGAGATCAGCCCTTCTGCAGAGGTGACTGAGGGTCACGTTAACGTGCAGCACCAGCTGTCCTCTGACTCACAGCTCAAACTTTCATTGGTATTTGAACCATCAACCTCTGAAGCTGGAAAACAAACACCTGGGCATAGATTCAGAAGAACTTCAGCTCAATCTGCAAGAATTTAAACTACCAACCACCTGGAGAAGGTACAAATTGTAACGGCTGTTAATGAAAACTAATGGCCTTCTGGTTTCTGCTGCTCTATAAAGCTAAGATGTTGGATGTTTTCTCATAGATTTTTGCTGAAAAATATATTTTCTGTTGTGTTTGTAAACGCTTGCTTTAATCTAAAAGTCAAGGCCAAACTTTTGGTTTTATGTAATACATGATCCTAAAAAAATTCTAAAATAAATCTCTGTTAACAGCCCAACAAACATGTAGTACAATTTATGGAGGTGATGTCATCATGTTGCACATGTATCAACCAGCCTCACGCAGAGACTTTTTGCCTGATCACCGTTGGGGGGGAAAAAAAGTTCAAGAATTAAACGCTGTTGTTTGTTCTTCTATTAGTTACTTGTTTTTATTTTTGGCCCCACAAACTCAAAGTTTATGGAAATGAAGTTCCACAGTTCTAAGGGCTAGAAATCAGTGATTTTGATTAGTCTGTCCATCCTCATCGCAACATGCATGAACAGAAAGCGTGCACTCTGACAGCAGACAGTAAATCTATTAGAGCCACAAATATGACCATGATTATTTCAACAAAGCAGGTAGAGCAAGTTATCAGACAACTCATCTTTGCTAATTAGCTTTTTTTTATTGTGTTTGGCTGCATGGTGGCGCAATGGTTAACACTCTTGCCCCACCCTGGTTCAAGTCCCAGCTGGGGGACTTGAAACAGTGTCATCAATGGGGGACCTCTGCATTTTCTCCCCATGCATGCGTGGGTTTTCTCCAGGGACTCCAGCTTCCTGCGACAGACTGGTGATCTGTCCTGGGGCGTCTCTTGCTCATGAGTGGCCAGGTTAGGCTCCAGCAGCCCCATGACCCAGAAAGAGACAAAACAGGTATAGAAATTGAATGAGTTTGGTTGTATCATGATACTCTAATTGTTAACCTGTTTTGGACAGACATGGATGTGATGTAGTGTAATGCCTGCTACTCCTCTTTGGACAATTTGCCACCACTTTTTTCTTTGAAGTGGTCTGTTGCTACTTGGCAACAACAAAATGCCGCTGGAAAAATGTGTGTCAGTGTGTGTGTGTGTGTGAGGGGGGTGTTGTTTTATTTGTGATTTTAAATTTGTCTTTGATTTATCCTCTTAACTGCCTGCTCAACCAAAAGGTAGAAAACAATTTAAAAAACATTTTATTAAAAACATTGTGTGTTTTATACCACCAAAGCAATTAGCAGCAGAATTTGTTTCTCTATTATTGATTTTGTTTTGGTTGGGTAGTTGAAAGGTGAACATGGTTTTGCATACAGAAGCACTGGGTTGTGCTCCATTGTGTTGCATTATTTGAGGTTGTAAATGACTGATTAAGTTTTAGCTTTGATATGAACATTAACACTTACAGCGGTAGAATTGCTAACTTGGCATGCATTTTCTGACTTAGTATAAAGGTTAAACAGCAGAGGTCTAAGAATCGAACATAATCTAAAAAAAACGAAATTACACTGTTTGAATTTTTAATATAATCTATTTGTATGCAACTGCTGCAAATAAGTATTTGAACACCTGAGAAAATCAATGTTAATATTTGGTACAGTAGCCTTTGTTTGTGATTACACAGATCAAATCTTTCCTGTAGTTTGTCATCAGGTTTGTACACTGCAAGAGGGATTTTGGCCCACTCCTCCACACAGATCTTCTCTAGATCAGTCAGGTAACCTGGCTGTTGCTGAGAAACACAGAGTTTGAGTTCCTTTCAAAGATTTTCTGTTACATTTTGGTCTGGAGACTGGAGGCCACTCCAGAACCTTAATATGCTTCTGACTAATACATGGCCCCGGTCATCCTCTCCTTAATACAGTCCACTCGTCCTCTCCCATGTGCAGAAAAACAACCCCATAGCATGATGCTACCACCTCCACCTTTCAAAGCAGGTATGGAGTTCTTGGGGTGTAACTCAGCATTCTTCTTTCTCCAAACCCGGTGAGTGGACTTAAGATCAAAAAGTTCTATTTTGGTCTTATCTGACCTCACGTCTTTCTCCCATGACTCCTTTGGATCATCCCAATGGTAACTGGTAAACTTCAGACAGGCCTGGACATGCACTGGTTTAGGCAGGAGAACATTCTGTTAAATGCATGATTTCAAACTATGACGTCTCACTGCATTACCAACAGTAACAGGAAACGGTGGCTCCAACTCTTTTCAGGTCATGGACCAGCTCTTCCCATATAGTTCCGGGCTGAGTCCTGACCTTTCCTCGGATCACTAAGACCCCATGAGGTGAGATCTTGCATGGGGCCCCAGTCCAAGGGGTGTCTAAAACACTGGAAACGGCTGCGGCACAAAGCGAGATGATCTTCTAAGCGTGTTTTTATTATTGTTATTTATTTCAAGTGACTGTTTGCCTATAATTTTCTGAATGCTCGTATTTAGAAAGAAGGGTTAGGGTTTGGCTAATACGTACTAACAACAACATTTAGCCATGGATGCTCTTAAAATCCAAAGCAATGCAGCAATGTGCATCTTAGCCACACGTAAATACGAGGGAATAACATCACCCTTTATGTTGTCTGGATGGGATTGGAAACAAATTCACATGATTGGCAGCTCACACACCGTCCCAAAGCCGCTCAGAGACAGTTTTCCTGAGTCCTGGACGGACTGCGGCCTAAAGCCTCCTCTGGAGCGCACGACGTGACAAAGCACCCTCCTTTGCTCACAGACATGAAGCTAGAATTCTGATTGTTCTTCTCAGAGACACGGTTCACTCGCGTGGAGCGGCCGGTCGGTCCTGTTCGCGCTCCAAAGCCTCCTCTGGACCACCACAGTCTATGCATAATGTAAAAGCCAGCGCAGTAATGACCCACAATCAGAATCAATTGTTAAGACGCACCACGATCAGATCAACAATCGGAATAGCCCACCTATCTCGATTGGATAAAATTTTTGATTTGAATGAGTCTGATTGAGCCAAAGTATTCAGAGGTGCATGTTTACATGACGCTTTTTTATTCTATCAGGCATTTATTCCCATTACTTGTGTCCATGTAAACACAACTAGTGTTTTCAACAAACATGTTTGACAAACTGACTTTTTTATTATTTTAAGTGGAAAAACTAAAAACATGTTTGAAGAACATTTTAAACACACGTTCCTATACATCCTCTCCACCATTCTTAGTCACATGACGTCACATTATCAATCACAACATTTGTGTAATATTCCCTTCATTTATGTTTATTATATATTTTTTATTTATATTGTCAAATATATTGAACTCCTAACATACTCTCTGTGACATGTCGGAACTTTTTTGGCGTTCACACGATCACCATCAATCAGCTGATTCTGCAGCAGAGAACAGCAGCTATTGATACCCGCTTTGCACTAATATGCAACACTACACATTCTAAAACATTGCATTTTGGTGCAAAGCCTCCTTTCTCCACGGCAGAATCAGCTGATTGACGTCGATGACATAATCACTTCACTACTGTGGAGTGCTGCATATCAGCGTGAGGCTACTTTTCTCTGCTTCAGAATCCACTGGATTTACGATAGTTGTATCATCGGTTGAAGAGTTACTGTAATCAAAAGAATGTAAACGTTAAAGCTCCAGTGTTTAGGGGTTAAGCAGTCAGTAAATGGAACTTCAGTCCTTTTTTTTTACTACAAGAAAACACTCGATAGTTAAACTTTGAAAATGGAAAGCTTCACTGACACTTTATTTTGAAGATGTGTTTATTATATACAATGTAATAAAGCCCACTTGTAATTTTATGCGCATACAACTGAGTATAAATCAAACACAGAACGTAAAGAAATCTGTTGTGTCCTCAATGTGATGAAGCCATAACTTCTCTGGCACACACTGAGCCATGGGTATGGGGAATAAACAGCCAATTTCTTGAAGTTTTCATGTAACAACTGTCCCAAACTTAGCCACTGCAGATTGGTCAGTTCAGTTTGCTGAAAAATCCCTCACAAAAGTCTTGGTCTTCATTACATTTTTAACAAGAAAAAGGCTTCTCTCCTGCGTGAGCTCTCGTGTCTTTTGAGACTAGATCTTTGACTAAAACTTTGATCACATTCATTACAAGAAAAAGCTATTCCATTAAAACGTTTACCACGTTTCTCACAGACAAAGACATACGGTCTTTCATTAAAGTCCAGATCTATGTGTCGAGACGCATATCGAGCAATATTTATACTTTCCTCTACAGGCTTTATATAGAAAAGTCTCTTTTCTTTTGGAGATTGTTTGTGTTTCTTAACTAAAGTTGCCTTCTTGAAGTTTTCTCTAACATCAGAGTCACACTGACTTTCTGACATGTGAGAACTGTCCACATTTTGGACATGACTTCTGTCTTTTGTCTTCCTATGATCTCTGTTCTGTGAGTCTGTCTCTCCGTCTGTGGCTGATGTTGAGTCTTCATGTTGGCTTTCTTCTTCATCCTGACTATCAGTTCCATTGAAGTTCTGCTGTTTGCTCAGATCTGCTTCATTGTGCTCATGTTCCTCATAAGTAAGAACCTCCACTAAGGTCTCCGTCTCTTGCTTCAGATCAAGCTGCTCTTCATCATGACTGATACAGAGCCCGTCTTGCTCCTCTTGAATCTGTGGAGGTTCTCGTACCTCCTGTTCCTCTTTCACTGGTGGATAGTCTGGTTCATTATGTTGCTCTTCAAACTGTGGAGGTTCTGGCGTTTCCTGTCTCTCATTGAAGTTCTTCTGCTGGTTGAAGAGATCTTCCTCTTCAGTCACATAATGCTGGGGGAGGGCTGCAGAAACACAGACACAAGGAGGAGCCCTTTTAGACTTTTAAAAAATGTTGTTTATTGTCAAGTATCAATAAGTAGAAATAAATCTAGGTCACTTCTCTCAGAAATCCAACTGTTGAAAATGTTAATGAATAAATGTAACTCGGTTTTTCTCGTTCAAAGCTAAGACAGTGAGGTGACATTGGTCTTTCAGTCAAACAACTAATCAAAGAAACTTAAGTTTACAATTCTAACTACACCTTTAAAACACACTTTCACGCACACTAAAACATTTCTTGTTGGAAGAGTAAAGTTTAGAGGGCTACCTGCCATGTGTCGAGTAAATGTTTGCACCAAATGAGTCATGTTTCTTAGCCCAACTTTGGTGAATTTCTTTAATACTCCTCTGCTGTGTGTACACAAGTGCACACAATACATGAACACAGCTTTCTACTTCACGTCCGTAAACTCTTGCTTATGTTGCCTCTAGATCCAACCCGCAAGAGAAATGTAATAATGTTTAAATTCAGAAGGAGAAAATATCAAATGCTTCAATAGAAATATCTTAATTTTGTCTGTCTAAATTTAACAAAATAAAAGATTGTTAACAGTCTACTTTTGTTTGATGTCGCTGCTTCTAATGTCCAGTAGGCGGCAGTGTAGGAGCATTATTGCAAATTTGTATTTATTTCCAAGTTTGTTTGTTTGTTTGTAATCTTGAATTTGAAAGTTTTTTTGATACTTTCACATGATCTTACATTGTGAATGTTTTTTTGGTTGTTCTTTATGAATGGTACCAACTATTATTTTAACTATCTGTACATGGTGTTTTTCTTTTAAAATGTTTATTTTATTTATCAAACAAAGAACATATTTTGCTTATACAAAGTTATAAATAAGTTATTTGCACAGATATACATCTTTACAAGGTACATCTAATTTCAAATGACACCGTCACAAAGTAAAGCACATCAAATGTATCTGTAACTGGTACATAGAAAACAATTTGTGCAACATGTAAGACACGCTCAGCCTTTCCAGATAGAGTTTGATTGCTACTGTATGTACATAGATAGTTCTCGTTTAGTTCATCTACATTTTTTAACTACTTTGTCATTCTGTATAGTTTGTAGGTGGGTCAGCTTTACAAAGAATTGAATGAAATGTTTCATCCTTTTGTTTTTCAGACGTTTAACACAAAAGTTGTCTTTATGAATCCAAATTAATCATTCAGTTCTGTAAGCATGATGCTGTGTTGTCAAATAAAACCAAGATACTTTATTTTTAGTTGTATTTAGTCATTTTGCATCACACTATGTAGCAAATAGCCTACCAGTTAGTCAGCTGAATATTTAAAAATGCACCAGCCTTTTTTATATATATGCTTTTTTACACTTTGGTGACAAATGGAAATAAATATTTTTACATGTTTTTTTGAAGGAAACAACAGATCCAATACTACAATTGGTGTAGTACACCATGTTTATTGTTACAGTTTTGAATATACTTTTTTAGTTTATAGTATTTTGAAAAGTAATTTGGAGCTAAAACATTTATCTCACGCATAAAAAATAGAAAAAAATAAAGAAATGGATAATTTGACACGTACAGTTATTCAAGATAATCCATAAATGTAACCAGTTATTTTTTAGGAGCTTCTTTCATCAAACAGTAAATATTTAACATATTTTGCTTCAGTTAGTCATATTATCAAAATGTCACTGTCTGATTGAAATAAAGATGAATCCAGTTATTCAGAGCAGGTTCAGATAGTGATGAGCTGAGAAGGGATCAGGATTGCCATGAAAACGAGAAAGGAGAAGCTGGTGTCTGCTTGGATTGGGACTCCGCTACCTGAAACACAAAGACTAGTTTTAGGAACCAACAACATATTTGGAATACTTTCCTTAAAATGTTTGTGATGTTTCATTGAGCACATGTCAAAAACATCACTATCCAGGTCTTTCAATGGCATTAATAGCCCCATGACGCTTGTTGCTGACTTGTCATTTAGAACCAAGGAAGCTGAGCTCTCAGGATCACTCAAGCTCTCAAATCCCTCGACTACACCAAGGTGGTGAATCACCGAGGGATAATGGCAATATTTATTGTGCACAAAAGGTTAGAGCAAAAAAAGAAAGAATTAAATCAATTTTATGCACAAGCAAACAAAAAGTTCAGAAATCTCAGCGTGCTCATAAAAAAAAAGATGAATCTTCTATTTGATTAAAAAAATGCTGCTAATTTTAGGAGTGTAAAAGATCAATCTGAATCTGTATTCCTTTTGTATTTAAGTGACAAAATGTCCTGGCCAGAAACCGAATTCTGTGTAAATCCATCCTCAATTACACGTAAAGTGACATTATTGTGTTTTCACAAGCTTTGCATTAAAGATCAATCAAAGATTGCATCTTAACAAACTAACTTTGCTAATTTTGGGAAACTACCAATAAAAAAGTTCTTATTGTAAACTATTTACTTTGCATTTTGAATAGTTTCTTAACCAGGATAATTTCTCTGAAGTTCCTACTTTGTTTGGGACTTCCCTGTAGTTGTAGGATCACCTGTTGTAGATCCAGCAGTTGCTGCTGTTGTAGATGCAGCAGCTGCTGCTGTTGTAGATCCAGCAGCTGTTGATGATGTAGATCCTGCAGCTGTTGCAGATCCAGCAGCTGTTGCAGATCCAGCAGCTAATGCAGATCCAGCAGCTGCTGCTGATGCAGATCCAGCAGCTCCTGCTGATGCAGATCCAGCAGCTGCTGCTGATGCAGATCCAGCAGCTGCTGCTGATGCAGATCCAGCAGCTCCTGCTGATGTAGATCCAGCAGCTGTTGATGATGCAGATCCAACAGCTGCAGCTGTTGCTGATCCAGCAGCTGCTGCTGATGCAGATCAAGCAGCTCCTGCTGATGTAGATCCAGCAGCTGCTGCTGTTGCAGATCCAGCAGCTGCTGCTGTTGCAGATCCAGCAGCTGTTGCAGATCCAGCAGCTGATGCAGATCCAGCAGCTGCTGCTGATGCAGATCAAGCAGCTGCTGCTGATGCAGATCCAGCAGCTGCTGCTGATGCAGATCCAGCAGCTGCTGCTGTTGTAGATCCAGCAGCTGTTGATGATGTAGATCCTGCACCTGCAAATGTCAACGTTGGAAATCCATCGACGGCCACACTCTCTAACTTATTGGCTGTGACGTCCATCTTTGCGATGATGATGTCATCAGAATATCTTTCTCCCAGCTGCTCCCAGATTGGAGCCAGCTCCTTGCAATGTCCACACCACGGAGCATCTGCACACACATACACACACTGTGAAGGGGTGGAAGAGGCTATCCTACTTACAAAACACTGCCAACTGTGCTGACCTGAATGTTAGGATTTGTCATTGATAGCTTTCAGATGCTGCAGAGAATCCAACAACTGGTGACTGACAAGAGAAAGTGGCTTAGTATTCATGAAGAGTCTGTTAGCGTCCCCTAGTGGTCAATAACTGTATTGCACTAAAGACAGCCCCATCTTGCAGATGACAGTGTCCCTCTTTTTATGCGCTCTAACATGTTACCATTCAGACATTTTTGCAAGACATGTGTTTGTAAAAATCAGTTCAACACATCTTGAGATTTTCTCCTAGTATAATAAATGAGTTGACATTTTTTTTCTGTTCACGATTTACAATTTTTTACATGTTTGCTCCCTAAATATTAGTCTAGAAGAGGGGTCTCAAACTCATTTTACCTTGGGGCCACTGAAGGCAGAGTCTGGCTGAGGCTGGGCCGCAACTTCAGCGTGCATGCACTGTTAGAGCCAGTGGTCATTTGATTTGGAAATGTAAAAAAATCTAATCTTCTTAGAATTTTTTTGTAAACTAACACAAAATAAGATGAAAAAGGACCCTGATGTAAACAAGTTCATAACTTCCTCAGTTAGAGCCCTTCTTTGGTTGTAAATTTGTATGGAGCATTGGCTCCCAGGCATCTATCAATGGTAGTGTATTCCTAAATGTTTTCTGTACAAGTTATAAATAAAATCAATCAACAAATACGTAAATGAAAACTCCTTAAGTAAATAAATCAGTAATAAATGTCAGTTTTCTGTTTATTCAGTCTTCTACATCTGCTCTATTCAGATTTAAACATCCTTTTTAACAGTTTAATTAACACTGTTACATTCGAACTGTTAAACAGAGAATAAGACTTCAACTTTACAGTTCTGTAACTTCCATTAATGGGTTCTGACTATGGCTTCTCTTGCTCCTTACTGCCGGACACTTAGCAGAGCTTCCTCTCCATCGTTGAGCCACATTTTGTTTGAGGGAGGAAGCAGCTGAGACCCTCAGTTCTCAGTTTGGCTTCAAGATAATTGTCAGCAAGTCTGAACCTGTACTTGGATTTACTGAAGTTCAAGGTGGAGAAGATTTTTTTTGCACAAGTATGCTCTAGATTTTTTTTTTTAGTTTGCTCTTTACATGAACAAATCAATGAGGGAGAAACAAAAATCATTTTTGACGTTTTTGGATTTAGTCTTTCTTATTACTTTTCAAACATTTTAACTCAGGTCACAAGTTATTTAGAATAGCCAGTCATTCACTCCTACGTTTTTATAGTAGAATTCAAACTGTGGTCAGTGAAAGAACAGCGCTGTTCATTGGAGGTCAGAACAAGCGTCACACATACCTGAGATCAAGGAAAGGCTGATGTCATTCACACGCATTTACATGCGACCAGCTCAAAACCTGATGGAAATTCATCTTTATAAAGATGCCCATTGTTTGATTGCCGGCACGTATTTAAGGGCTGATTTATACTTCCAAGTGACTCTCGTCGCAGTGATCACACGGATATCAGAGCGGAATCGCTCCAGTCGCTGCAGAATGTGACACCTGCTGGTGACGTCACCCATGACTGGAAATTTACGTCCACAGTGCAATCACGGGCAAATCACGTCATTTAACTTGAATTTATTTCAGGGATTAAAGTACGCCACTACGGAGGAAACTCTGTCCAGAAAAAGATTTTTAAACACTGAAAATGATGAAAACTTATTAAAGAAGTTAAAGGAAATAGAGAACCACAAACAGAAACAGAGGAGAGACAGATAGAAAATAGAGCAAGTTACTGGAAAGAAATGTCTTCATATTGTTCATATCTAGCAGCACTCCAGAATGTAATTCACTCTTTTTTATTTTATATTCTTTTCTGCTTTGTATTACCTGTCTCTGTTTAGTGGAGGAACACGTGATTTTGTGTTGACATTTCTTGTTGACCTTATTCGATTTAAGGCGTTTTTCAAATTGAAATTACCAATCATTTCTTTGGAATGAGTTGGCCCATAAAAGTGTGTAGTGCAGGCAAAAAACGTAGTTTCTATGAGGAATATTAGTTGTGTTTGAAAATCCTGCATTTTGGACTTTAGATAATTCAAGGTTGTTTTGTGAAAATCCCTTTGTTGTATTGGATTGAGTTGATTGGAGTGATTTTAAATAAATGTTATTCTATGGCATTAAAGTTCCATAGCTTTCAAAAAATCCGGTGGTTAGGTTCATGACTCCTCCGACTTACAGGACCCATTGTTCTGATGCCCTTGGTCGTCTGCGGCGCCGGGGGGGGCGGTTGCGTCTCGGCCCGCCTTTCTCCCCCAACTGTGCAGACGATCGGACTCGCTTCTAGCCGGCCGACGGCAGCGCCGACACGGCTCCGAGATTCCTGGGCATCCTACTAAGCTAAGCCTGCCTCGTGGGAGTGTGGTCGAGAATTCTAACCACTCACAGTAAACGACAGGCCGCCGGATATTATATAAACAAGACCTTGAACAACACTTGCAAAGTCATGGTTTTCAAGATTTTCAATCTACTGCGGTTTTGAAACTTGAACTACGAACAATATTATGCTAGTATAAAAACCTCGAAGAAACATAAAACTAACCTGAAAAGGGCTTTTCTTTGAAAAAAAAAAAAATCGTTTTTGAGGCGCAGTGCATGCTGGGAATTATGTGACGTAATCATAGAACGTACACCCGAAAGAAAAGCAACGAAGAGAAAGTCATCTCATGTAACTGTGGCAATAAGCAGGCCTGGGCTGCATTGTGGCCCAAGACAACAAAAAAGAATCACGACCCCCCCCCACCCCCATTTCACCACTATATTAACGAGCTGCACCAGCGCCGCCACACCACTTTCACCAGGCTCCGGAACAGAAACAACGAAACTGCTTTGAATATGTTACAATAAATGTATTTTTTACCTTTCAAAATTTAAATAATAACCAGTTTTTGACTACAGTGAAAAGCGAGGCACACGGGGCTCGAACCAAGAAACTACGACATTGGAGCGGTCGTCTTTAACCGCTACACTAAACCACGGTGTCATTTTAAACTCAGTGATTTTGTTGGCTACACGTCAAAAATCAAGAAAAAAAACGACATCACAGTTACTATACTTTTTCCACTAAAGTCTTCCGATGGGTGAATTTCCAAGCACTTGTATGTAAATAAAACACACAAACCTCTCCTTTGAGCCAGGTTTCCTCCTCTTCCTTCCCTTTTTATCCTTTAAAGCTGTTCCTGAGAGCTTGTCTCGCTGGTTTTTATTCCTTAAGGTTGTAAAGAAGCACGAACAGAGGCAAAACCAACAACCCTAACTTAGACAGCGCAGCTTCAGGTAGGGAGGGGAACTGCACCTGGTAAAGTTAATGATTACATCCAACTTTTGAGTTATTTATGTTTTAATTACTTTTTTTAAAGCTAAATGAGTGGTGTTCCAAATAAAATGCGATGCAGCACTTTTTCTGTACTGAAAATACCTTCCAATATGAATGTTTCCATGTTCCTGTTGGCAATAATTCAACAGTTTTTAGTTCAATCAAACTGAAAACGAGCTGAAATGAAGCACAGAGAGGCAAGTTGTAGCAGACGTCTCAGAAGATTGCTTTGCTCAGGATTACGCCATCTACTGAGCAAGAGTTTAGCGGGTCATCAACACTGTCCAAAAGATTGTTGGCTGTCCACTCTCCACCCTGGAAACCCTCCACGACTCCTGCTGCCTCAACACAGCACAGAACATCATCATAGAGCCACTAACTATTTTACGTAACTCCATTACTCTCCTCTTTACGCTAGCTCCCAGTTATACTTAGTATTGATTTTATGATTTGACTTGTAGTTTTCAGAGCCTTGCATGGACAAACTCCCAAGTACATTGCTGACCTTTTAATCCCCTACTCTTCGGTCCAGTTGCTGAGGTCTTCAAACCAAATCTATTACAAATTCCAGCAGCTTTTAAAAGTCGGATCAAGATGTTTTTATTCAGAAAAGCTTTTAGTTCATCTACTTTTGTCTTTTAGTGTGTTTAATCTTGCTTTTACTGTCTTTTGTTTTGTTGTCTGCAATTCGTGTTTTACTGTCTGTAATGTTATGTGTTTTTACTTTTGTGAAGCACTTTGTGATTTTTATCTGAGAAAGGTTATAGAAATAAATATTTATTTACTTACAAAGACACTTCACAGCCCGGACGCTCCTGTTTGATCTGCCGCCTTCAGGCAAACGCTACAGGTCAAACAGCATAAGAACAAAAAGACTTCAGAACATCTTTTATAATATACTGCAATAAACATGTTAAACGTGACTAGGAAGCATTAAACCTGAACCTCTTTCTGTAAACTGAGACACAGTGGATGTTTTCTTCATATTTATTAGTTTTTATTATTATTATCTGGTTTTAACCATTTAAACACATATCAAGTATCCTGTTTTTTATTTAGAAAAAACTGATTTAAATGCCTTTAGTTACAAGAGAAGCACATTTTACGTATTTTTATGTACTACTTATTATTTTAGTAGTATGTTTTTACAATGGGTTGTTTTAATGTGTGACTGCTGCACTGACCAAGAAGCACTTTTAATTTCATTGTACCTATGACAAAGACAAATAAAGATTTATCCATCCATCCATCCATCCATCCATCCATCCATCCATCCATCCATCCATCCATCCATGTATGACAGGTGAAGTTCTGTTAGACAGGAATCAGCATGGACTATGATGTTTGCAGATGATATTGTGATTTGCAGCGAGAGCAGGGAACAGTTGGAGGAGAAGCAAGAGAGGTGAAGTTTTGCCTTGGAAAGACGAATGAAGGTTAGCCACAGCAAGATGGAAAAGTGAATTTACAGAGAGAAAGAACAAAGAAGGTGCAAGATTTGAAGTTTCTAGGCTCAAAAGTCCAATGTGTGAAAAACTGAAGAAGCGAGTGGTGGCAGGTTGGAATAGATGGGGAAAAGTGTCAGTTGTGATAGAAGAGTTTCAGCCCAAATGAAAGGTTTACAACACTGATGAGACCAGCCATGTTGTTCAGTCTAGGAAACAGTGGCGTTGATTAAAAAGACGAGCACAGCTGGCGGTAAAAGATAAAGATGCTGAGGTGTTGATAAAAAATCAGAGAGACCAGACTGAGACTGCTCAGAAAATGACAATCTGGATGAGAAAGGAAAAAAAAATCGTTCAAAAGGTTTTTTACTTCAAAAGCAAAATAAATAAAAGAAATACATGCAGCAGTGCTGCATATTAAATTATAAAACAGTTTAACATAGTCTTACAACAGAATAATGAACCCAACATAAAACAATGACGTGAAATAAAATATATTTTAAAAAGTTGAAGTTAAACATGGAGGTCTGCTATTTAGAAGCAATGAAGAAAAACATTTTACTTCATCTAATTGTTTTTGATACATTCCTAATATATGTGGTTTTTTTTCTATAGAGGCCAAATATATATGAATGCAGAGAAAGGACATCACAGAACAATGAAAACATGCTGTCAGAAAATACCTGTTTAAATAAATCTGATTTCTAATCAGTCTTTGCTTTTTGCTTTTGGTATTTTCATACAGTTTCTGGAGTGTTTTATTATTTCTATTACAAATGTGTTGTTTCTTCTCTTTAGCACGGCAAAAAAGTGCCCCAGTGACCCCTATGAGGACAGCTGTCCGTCACCTTTAGTCTAAACCAGGGCTGTCAAACTCATTTTGGTTCAGGGCCCACATTCAACCCGTCTGATCTCAAGTGGGCCGGACCAGTAAAATAAGCTGATTTAAACTCTGCTGTGATGGTCTCATCAACACCCTAATAAATAGACACAGTCGTGTAATATCTGTGATGTTGGTGCTTTCATCAAAAATGACTGGATTCTGTCCTTTCTTTGGCTGCCCAAGTCTCCTGAGAGATCTTGTATCTGCAATCATCATCCTTGACACACTTCTGTTGGCAAAGGTCAACTGCTTTTTGGGGCACATGACTTCTGCAGCCTTCAGCATGCATTTTTTCCACAAGTTCACCACCTGCAAATGGTTTGGATGCTTGCACCAACTTTTTTGCAATAAGGCACCAAGATTTCACTGCTCTATCACTGACATCACGGCTGCAGTGAATGCCGACTGCTGGTTTTCTTAGTTTTTGTTCTTTCAGTCCAGTTAAAAGTTGGTTGACCTTCTCTTTTCTTAACTGCTCCTACAAATGGTAAAACGTTTCTTTATGGTGAGTCTCATGGAGGGGCTGAATATTATATTCTTTGAGCACTGCGACCTGTTCATTGCATACCAAGCCAAGGGCTTTGCATTCAGCTCCATAAATACATAAAAATACCAAATTCTTTCCTGGAAAACTCAGTGCTCCACGTCAGCCTTTCTTCTTTTTGACGACAACATTTTGGTACTTGTGGTGTCACACTTGATCATTTGTACAGCAACTTAACAGCGTGAGGCTTGGTAAACCAAACTGCATGTTATCTAGACGTGGCACGCGCTTACAAAGATATGCTGTTTATTTCTGGATCTCTTGTCTTGATAGTTATAGTTTCTCCTATTCCCCATTTCCCTATGCCTCCAGGTAGTTCCTTTTTTACAAAATTACAACAAAAAAACAGCCTAAAAACATAATAATGTTTTGAATTCCTGTCATTATGTCATGCACAGTAAAGATGCAGCGCTCTCAGGAAGGGGGGCTTTTTTCAGCTCTTTTTTCAGGCATCTTGTATCGCCACGGAGGAACTCTGCAGCTGAACCACATGCCTGGGGAAGGAACTGCGGTTCCTGTTTGGATCCCAATCATAGGAACATCCCTCCATGAAGGATACCACTTCCACCAGGCTCAGTGGGTAACAGGGACACGGCTGTCACCAGAACTGTTTCAGGCACAGGGCATAACCGGTGTGGCTGGTTGGAACTTCCAGCGTCTGGTGGACCTGAAGAAGCCTGGTGCTCGTCTCCCTGCTGTCTTCGACCCAGCTCTGATTGTGGACCTCAATTCAGCATCTGAACGGGTCATGTGTGAGAGGAAGTACCCTGCTCTTCATCTTTCTAGCACAGACGCCGGCGAGATGTTTGGGCTGGAGTATGTTGAACCAGAGACCCAGCCAGCATCACTCAACTGGGACAAGTCCAAGTCCGAGCCTGCTCCAACTGAGAGTCCACATCCTCTGTCCAGTCCATTCACTCTGAGCTCAGAGCTTCCTCTTCCCACACCGGAGACTCCAGACAGGATCTTTCTGTTCTCTCAGCTCGCTGACTCCCCAGTTGAAGATCAAACTGTGCCACCGCAGACCAAAATGGGTCAATATTCTTAAAAACAAAACCTATTCAAACAAATACTATTTGCCAAAAAGTGAGTCTGTGTTCAAAAACAGAGAACTAAAACATGTCCTGAAAGCTGCCAACTTATATATAAATTCCATTGTGGTTTGAAAATATGAACATGTTGGCATATTTCCTGCTTTATTTCATCTTTTTCATTCACTTCTAACATAAAGGAAAATGCAATTGAATGAAAAAAATGTATCTAGTCTAGTAGTTTTCCTTGTTATTAATTGCTTGATATTCTGAAAATGAATTAGGTTTTTTCCATAACATCCCAACCAGTTGTTCATAGAAAAAAAGCCGTTTGAAAAATTCTGGAAACGTCTTCTGTGAAACAGAGTCATGGATGTAGGTTTAACTCAGATGTGAAAGCAACTGTTCCCACATGCAGCTCTGACTTTAAACCCACTTATCAATCCAAAAATGAACATTTCCTCATTTCCATTTTTTTAGAAAAACGAATTTCTGCTAAAATGAACCTTTGAACTTTGTATGAGATCAGTTCCCTTTATAAGTTTGGGGGCTTCTGCTGCCCTTCTGCCTCAGACCTTTTTGTTAGATCTCTAAACACCAATAATGAAATGAACACAACATGTATCCAGCACTGGCCTCTAGTGGACATTTAGTGGAGATACTCTGTGTTCAGCAACGAATGTGAAAGTAGTCTTTTTATGACTACTGTGTCATCAAGTCCCATTCCGATCATCTTTTGATTTATTTTCAAAGTGTTCCCAGTGGTCGTTTGATCATGATTATGTTGTTTTTAGCCAAAATTAGAAAAATCTGTCTAGTTCTCTAGGATATATTTTCTGCAGAGCAGCAGGAGTTAATAAAAGTTGAGTTGTGGACAAGAGTGTTGGCAGGGAGCAAGTCCTCCACCCTTTTCCACCTGCGCTCCCGCTAGCTTACAGCCCCTCACACCCCAACCTAACATTAGCAGTGCAACAAAAATGACGAGCAATATTGGAGCTATCCAGCTGTACAGTTTTGGACCAGATGCCAGCTCAGATGAGGAAAACTAAGACGTGCATGGATCAAGATGTGCCGAAACATGGCGGTGAACGTAATTGCAGCAGTCTGATGCTTGAATGGTCTGTGCTATGTTTGGATGATTTTCATGTATGTTTTGTGCATATGAAAGATCTCCCTAAAGTGAACTGTTTTCATGTTAGTGTGTCCAAACACTCCTCATCGTGGAACATATCTGTGATGTGGTCCAACAACCCTCATTCTGTTCTAAAGATGATGGGTGTAATGCTTTCCCAAAACATTACCTCATATCATGGTCTGAAGTTTGTTGCTGCTTTTTGGAAGGAGTCCTGCAAGCCTTCAGGGTTCTTAGGGATACTTTATTCTTGTTTTTTTTTCCACAAAAAGCCGACTGTTTCATACATGGTGCTGCATGTTGTCACTGTAACACGAGAATGCGTCGCTGGGCTCGCAGACCACGACTGCAGCAGCAGATGAAAATGATATACGTACTGATCGCCACAATAGATAGGTTCAGTAAAGCATCAAAAGCTGCATATTGTTGTATAAAGTTTACCTAGTAAAACCTAGTAAAAGTCTGGTTATTTTTGATTGATAGCACTATTAAAAACACAAAAACTGCAATCACATGCAGCAGTTGCAGTACATATGAACATAATGTAAATGTGTCACGTTATCGGTCAAAGTGTCTCATTAGCAGCAGATCCAGGGTCAAATATGAAGTGTTTATTTATTTATTTATTAAGATTATTTATTGTCCCAAAAACGGACAGAGATTATAATGTATTATTTGTTTTCCCATTAAGTCCACTTTTATTCAGTTTGACTTGACCAGGCTTGTGTCCAATAATAATGAAAAGCTGCTAATAACCAAAGTACAAATGTCATTGTTTTATTAACATAAAAAAGATATTTTTATTTTAAAGAGTAAACATATTAATTTTAGAGGAAAAAAATACATTTTGTTACCTTTGCAAAACAACTAGAAACAACGATTTTTTTTTTGGTAGATTTAACCATTGTTTTTTTCCTCCCTAATATTAAAAATGACAAGAACAGAAACACTGTCAGGTTGTCAGGTTTAGTCCTAGGATCTTCATTGTGACATCTTTGTCAAAGAGCTGATTGGTGTTGGAGTTTCCCGCCGGGTGTGGTGGCGTGCGCCTGTAATCCAAGTGTCATGGAGGCTGAGGCTGGAGGATCGTTGGAGCTCAGGAGCTCTGAGCTGCAGTTGTCTATGCTGATCGGGTGTCCGCGTTTAGTTCGGTGTCGATATGGTCATTCTGGGGGAGCCCGGGACAACCAGGTCGTCTAAGGAGGGGTGAATCGGCCCAGGTCGGAAACGGAGCAGGTCAAAGCCCGCGTGCCGCTCAGTTGTGGGATCGCACCCGAGAGTGGACGCTGAAGCACAGCCTGAGTAACACATAGAGACCCAGCCTTTTGACGCTCTCTCTTCTCTCTATCAGAAATCACTGATGACACACCCCAACATGGTTTGAAATGTTCCAGAAGCTTCTTGGAACTTTCACTCTTCTTTTTACTGTGAAAAACATGGTTTCTTGTTGCTTCTACACTGCTCCCTACTGGACATTAGGAGCAGCAACATCAAACAAAAGTAAACCTTAACAAATCTGTTATTTTGTCAAATTTAGACAGACAAAATTTGGGACATTTCTATTAGTCATTTGATGTCTTTCCCTTCTGAACTTAAACATTATTACATTTCTCCAACTGGTTGAATCAGTATTTCCATGCATACATATTCAAATTTTGCTCATGGTTAAAATTGTTGCTTTATAACCAGGAAAGTCTGGATCTTAATCACAGCAGTGTCTTTTATCCCAACATAACTAAATCTGCTGCAGCTGAGAAGACTTGGAAAATCTAGTTTCTTTTTTTATTCTTCAATCTTTATTTTATTTATATAAGCAAAAAAAAAGGGGAACATTTGCATTTGGTCATTATTCTAAAACATCTGGACTTTTGTTATGAGGAAATTCTTGTAACTTTTCTTCTGATATGATGCGTCTTTATTTTTTTCTATTATTCATCCTAATCCTGAGACTCCAAAGCCAAATGTGGCTTTTTTTCTCCTCCATTAGTGTCTCTGTCTCTCTCCCACTGGGCGGAGGCCCCGAGGAAGACGCAGGACTTGCTGGAGAGACTACGTCTCTCGACTGGCCTGGGAACGCCTTGGAGTGCCCCCAGAGGAGCTGGAATAAGTGGTCGGGTTGAGGGAAGTCTCCGCGACCCGGTCCCGGATGAGCATTATGAAATTAATGGATGAAAGTGTCTCTGACTAAAGAAAAATAAAATAATTGTCATTTTTAAAATTAAGAATTACTATATAATCATTGATTTCCTTTAGGTTAGTTAAGTTTATAAATTTATGGCTGATGTCAACCTAGACGGTAAACTATGTCAGTAAGTATGTAAGTTTTTACTTCTCTGCTGATATAAAAAAGCCGTATTCATTCCACCAGGACCCTCTCACTGTGACGCACAATACACGCAATGTGTGGACGTGAAACTTTTCGACAACAACATACTGAACACAGGTTGTTTCCTCAGAACACGTGTTCTCAATGTTTATTCCTTACTGGCTTGAAAAATACAAACATTTTCTTCTTTTGGAGACTTTGCACCAAGATTTAAATAAATGACCTCATTTTCTTTTGAGTGGACTTGTTTGATTAGTTTGCATGTCCAAAGTGAGATTTTTACACCAAGTTTTGAATAAGATATATTATCCAGTTAGACTTATGAATTGGTTTCTTGTCATGTATAAATGTGTATGTCAAATGTGTCAAAGTTCTTCTTTTTTTCTGGTGGATGGCACACAGCTTTCAGGTGCATTACCGCCACCTACTGGTATGTCTCAATGAAAGTATGAGTCACGTTTATCTGAAGAGAAAGACAATTAGAGATAATGAGCAACAGCTGTGTCTCCTGCAGGATGAACTTTTTTAAGCTCCTCTTGTTCGTTGGGTTCTCATGCAGTGTCTGACAAGATGGAAGCTGAGTCGTTTCTGGCCCTTTTCATGTTGGCTCTTTGCGTTAGCAATGGTATGGTCATATTTATTTAAATATCAGCATAACTTAAGCCCAAATCAAAGATGTTGATGCTGGCTGTTGTTGGGCTATTTTATCATTTTTCTTTCTTAAAAGCTTTAGGTTTGCCAGTTGCACGAGAAAGCCAACATGCTGATGATGAAGTGCTGGGGACAAAAAATGGTGAGAAATGACACTTGTTGCTCTATGCTGCAGATTCTCAGAGTAATTCTTTTCTTTTTCTTGCAATTCACAGAAATCCTTTCTTTAAGTAGCAGCCTTGGTCTTTTGCAGTCAATGGATTCCAGTAATAATAAAGTCAGAAAAGGTGAGTTAAAAAATGTTTTGATCAAGATTACACAATCCAGAATACTTGAATGTTTTAAACCAAAGGACTAATTGTAAAAATAATCTTTTGTTTTTAGTACAACTGGAAACCAATGAGGTGGAAGCTGAGGCATCACTTATGAAACTGAATCTTGACAATGGCAGGATAAGCATTTTGTCCGACGCCGCCAGCAACCAGACTGTGTCCGACGCCGCCAGCAACCAGACTGTGTCCGACGCCGCCAGCAACCAGACTGTGTCCGACGCCGCCAGCAACCAGACTGTGTCCGACGCCGCCAGCAACCAGACTGTGTCCGACGCCGCCAGCAACCAGACTGTGTCCGACGCCGCCAGCAACCAGACTGTGTCCGACGCCGCCAGCAACCAGACTGTGTCCGACGCCGCCAGCAACCAGACTGTGTCCGACGCCGCCAGCAACCAGACTGTGTCCGACGCCGCCAGCAACCAGACTGTGTCCGACGCCGCCAGCAACCAGACTGTGTCCGACGCCGCCAGCAACCAGACTGTGTCCGACGCCGCCAGCAACCAGACTGTGTCCGACGCCGCCAGCAACCAGACTGTGTCCGACGCCGCCAGCAACCAGACTGTGTCCGACGCCGCCAGCAACCAGACTGTGTCCGACGCCGCCAGCAACCAGACTGTGTCCGACGCCGCCAGCAACCAGACTGTGTCCGACGCCGCCAGCAACCAGACTGTGTCCGACGCCGCCAGCAACCAGACTGTGTCCGACGCCGCCAGCAACCAGACTGTGTCCGACGCCGCCAGCAACCAGACTGTGTCCGACGCCGCCAGCAACCAGACTGTGTCCGACGCCGCCAGCAACCAGACTGTGTCCGACGCCGCCAGCAACCAGACTGTGTCCGACGCCGCCAGCAACCAGACTGTGTCCGACGCCGCCAGCAACCAGACTGTGTCCGACGCCGCCAGCAACCAGACTGTGTCCGACGCCGCCAGCAACCAGACTGTGTCCGACGCCGCCAGCAACCAGACTGTGTCCGACGCCGCCAGCAACCAGACTGTGTCCGACGCCGCCAGCAACCAGACTGTGTCCGACGCCGCCAGCAACCAGACTGTGTCCGACGCCGCCAGCAACCAGACTGTGTCCGACGCCGCCAGCAACCAGACTGTGTCCGACGCCGCCAGCAACCAGACTGTGTCCGACGCCGCCAGCAACCAGACTGTGTCCGACGCCGCCCCCCCCCCCGCCACACCAGACTGTGTCCGACGCCGCCAGCAACCAGACTGTGTCCGACGCCGCCAGCAACCAGACTGTGTCCGACGCCGCCAGCAACCAGACTGTGTCCGACGCCGCCAGCAACCAGACTGTGTCCGACGCCGCCAGCAACCAGACTGTGTCCGACGCCGCCAGCAACCAGACTGTGTCCGACGCCGCCAGCAACCAGACTGTGTCCGACGCCGCCAGCAACCAGACTGTGTCCGACGCCGCCAGCAACCAGACTGTGTCCGACGCCGCCAGCAACCAGACTGTGTCCGACGCCGCCAGCAACCAGACTGTGTCCGACGCCGCCAGCAACCAGACTGTGTCCGACGCCGCCAGCAACCAGACTGTGTCCGACGCCGCCAGCAACCAGACTGTGTCCGACGCCGCCAGCAACCAGACTGTGTCCGACGCCGCCAGCAACCAGACTGTGTCCGACGCCGCCAGCAACCAGACTGTGTCCGACGCCGCCAGCAACCAGACTGTGTCCGACGCCGCCAGCAACCAGACTGTGTCCGACGCCGCCAGCAACCAGACTGTGTCCGACGCCGCCAGCAACCAGACTGTGTCCGACGCCGCCAGCAACCAGACTGTGTCCGACGCCGCCAGCAACCAGACTGTGTCCGACGCCGCCAGCAACCAGACTGTGTCCGACGCCGCCAGCAACCAGACTGTGTCCGACGCCGCCAGCAACCAGACTGTGTCCGACGCCGCCAGCAACCAGACTGTGTCCGACGCCGCCAGCAACCAGACTGTGTCCGACGCCGCCAGCAACCAGACTGTGTCCGACGCCGCCAGCAACCAGACTGTGTCCGACGCCGCCAGCAACCAGACTGTGTCCGACGCCGCCAGCAACCAGACTGTGTCCGACGCCGCCAGCAACCAGACTGTGTCCGACGCCGCCAGCAACCAGACTGTGTCCGACGCCGCCAGCAACCAGACTGTGTCCGACGCCGCCAGCAACCAGACTGTGTCCGACGCCGCCAGCAACCAGACTGTGTCCGACGCCGCCAGCAACCAGACTGTGTCCGACGCCGCCAGCAACCAGACTGTGTCCGACGCCGCCAGCAACCAGACTGTGTCCGACGCCGCCAGCAACCAGACTGTGTCCGACGCCGCCAGCAACCAGACTGTGTCCGACGCCGCCAGCAACCAGACTGTGTCCGACGCCGCCAGCAACCAGACTGTGTCCGACGCCGCCAGCAACCAGACTGTGTCCGACGCCGCCAGCAACCAGACTGTGTCCGACGCCGCCAGCAACCAGACTGTGTCCGACGCCGCCAGCAACCAGACTGTGTCCGACGCCGCCAGCAACCAGACTGTGTCCGACGCCGCCAGCAACCAGACTGTGTCCGACGCCGCCAGCAACCAGACTGTGTCCGACGCCGCCAGCAACCAGACTGTGTCCGACGCCGCCAGCAACCAGACTGTGTCCGACGCCGCCAGCAACCAGACTGTGTCCGACGCCGCCAGCAACCAGACTGTGTCCGACGCCGCCAGCAACCAGACTGTGTCCGACGCCGCCAGCAACCAGACTGTGTCCGACGCCGCCAGCAACCAGACTGTGTCCGACGCCGCCAGCAACCAGACTGTGTCCGACGCCGCCAGCAACCAGACTGTGTCCGACGCCGCCAGCAACCAGACTGTGTCCGACGCCGCCAGCAACCAGACTGTGTCCGACGCCGCCAGCAACCAGACTGTGTCCGACGCCGCCAGCAACCAGACTGTGTCCGACGCCGCCAGCAACCAGACTGTGTCCGACGCCGCCAGCAACCAGACTGTGTCCGACGCCGCCAGCAACCAGACTGTGTCCGACGCCGCCAGCAACCAGACTGTGTCCGACGCCGCCAGCAACCAGACTGTGTCCGACGCCGCCAGCAACCAGACTGTGTCCGACGCCGCCAGCAACCAGACTGTGTCCGACGCCGCCAGCAACCAGACTGTGTCCGACGCCGCCAGCAACCAGACTGTGTCCGACGCCGCCAGCAACCAGACTGTGTCCGACGCCGCCAGCAACCAGACTGTGTCCGACGCCGCCAGCAACCAGACTGTGTCCGACGCCGCCAGCAACCAGACTGTGTCCGACGCCGCCAGCAACCAGACTGTGTCCGACGCCGCCAGCAACCAGACTGTGTCCGACGCCGCCAGCAACCAGACTGTGTCCGACGCCGCCAGCAACCAGACTGTGTCCGACGCCGCCAGCAACCAGACTGTGTCCGACGCCGCCAGCAACCAGACTGTGTCCGACGCCGCCAGCAACCAGACTGTGTCCGACGCCGCCAGCAACCAGACTGTGTCCGACGCCGCCAGCAACCAGACTGTGTCCGACGCCGCCAGCAACCAGACTGTGTCCGACGCCGCCAGCAACCAGACTGTGTCCGACGCCGCCAGCAACCAGACTGTGTCCGACGCCGCCAGCAACCAGACTGTGTCCGACGCCGCCACTCAAATTCTTTACTTGTGGTAATCTGTTTGTTGTTGTGCAATACAAATAAATACATTTTAATTGGACAGGAATATTTTTGTGTTTTTTGGGCTTTTGCTTCATTGGGCATAAAGTGGCACTTAATGCTAACCTGTCAACATTACCTGGAAAGCATATGCAATTTCCAAACATAACTCTTGGTGTTTCTAACTCTCTAGATAAGGATTTTATTTATTTTTTTTTTGTTAAAGAACAAGTTGGCTGTTCCAATTGAATGAGAGGTCCAGTTTTGTTAGACGTGGAATGGGATTCGTTGTACTGGTACCCTAGACCGGTCTGCGTCTGGTATTGTAGGGTTTGTGGTCTGGAACTGGTTGGGAAGCCTTGAATTAATTACATGAGCCAGCACGTTAAACAAGTTGGGGACACCCAAAGCATCAAATTGGTCCTTAACCATGCGTTAATGTGACCACTTGTGAGTTGGACAGAGGGTGACTATTCATTACATTTTCTATACTTCTCAGACATGAACATTTTTACATTGTTCTGTCTTGTTTAAACAGAGTTCAAACCTTTTATAGAAAACAAACTCAGCGAAGATTGATGTGACTTTGGCAAGCTGCTTTGTAAAACATGGTACGGAAGAGATTTGCATAATCCAAACGGTGAGACCGTGAAAGGTGAACCTTGATTTAGTGAAAAAAAAAACATGTTAATGCTCTCCCAAAGTTTGGTACATCAGAGTGGGATGGTACAGGAGGCGACAAACAGACAACATACCGGAGCAGAAGAGACGTAGGTAGGTTGGGAAACATGTAGGACTCTGCTTCTTGAGGCCTGGAGTTTGGCACCCCTGTCTTAAAGCAACTAATGAATTTGGTTATAGTGCACATTTTGTGAAGCAATAGTTTTTTTTTTTATAAACCTAATACATCTGATACACTTAATTACCCAAACAGTTGTTCAAGAGGAATGGAAGCAGGGATTGCTTGGGGTTGTTGTAGCAACTGCAAAATTCGGCCGAGCGACCCAAAATTTATAAAAGCTTAATGCTGCATTCACACTTGGGATGTAACGATGCAATCAAGCCACAATTCAATTCACTTTTCAAGTCATGATTTTAAAAAAAAAATGTTTCTCCCATTTTTTTTCTCAAAACAATGATGTAAATATATTACAAGGCCAAGTATGCTTTCTTTTCGCCAACAATCAAATGTCTATTTTCCTACTAACTGCCAGCTGCTGAGGCGATGTCCATCCTAGCCTGTCATGTAGGTGCCTGTATCTCTGGCAATCAGCAGCTTCAGGTGGGGTGAACTAGGACCTCAGCCATGTCCCTGCAGGCTTTTATCAGGAGCCAAGAAACTAGCACGCATAACTCCACCACTCTCCTCTTTGCACTGGCTCCCAGTTAAATTTAGAATTGAATTTAAAATTCTACTTCTAGCTTTTAAAGCCTTGCACGAACAAACCCCCCAGTACATTGCTGACCTTTTAAACCCCTACTTTTCTGTCCGGTCTTTGAGGTCCTCCAACCAAAATCTATTACAAATTCCGAAAACCCGCAATAAAACCAGAGGAGACCTCGCCTTTCAAGCTGTTGTTCCTCGTCTTTGGAAGGACCTCCCTTTGTCAATACGACAGAATGACTCTGTTGCAGGTTTTGAAAGTCAGCTCAAGACGTTTTTATTCAGAAAAGCTTTCAGTTAATCTTTTTTGCCTTTTAATGTGTTTTATCTTGCTTTAAATTCCCTCCATTCTGTTTGTATGCAATTTGTGTTTTATTGCTTGTAATGTTATTTGCTTTTATTTTTGTGAAGCACTTTGTGATTTTTATTTGAGAAAAGTGGTATAGAATATAAATATTTACTTACTTTACTTACTTACTTGGCTCCTGTGGTCCAGCGGCCCTCTCTCCTCGCAGTGAGAAGGATACCTGAGTTCTCTGGTAAGGTCATGGGCCAGGGATCACATCACTTCTGAGCCTGGGGGTGTCCCTGTGGTGCTGGTTCTGCACCCAGATATATAATTCTGCAAATGCATGCATGTTTCATGAGAAAAAAGGAAATTGTTGACAATCTTTGTTCACTTCACAGCACTGAGAAGTAAAAATCAGAAGACTCATCCCACTCTGACCATCAATGATCTAAACAAGTTCCTGCCAGAAGCTGGATGTCTGCTCTTCATTCTTTACATATCAGGTAAATAATCTCAGGTTATTTTCAGGTATTCTTGAAGAACCGGCTCAGATTCTACTTGCAATTTTTAAAGAAATGTTGGAATTATTTCTTAAATTGTGTTTTTTTGGGACATATATTACATTACAAATGTACATTAACTGAGAAATTGTAATTAAAACTTCAGAAACAACTGGAATTTCTTGTACTGTATAAGAGAAGAAAAGAGATGATATGATTCTGTTTGACAGTTAATCAAATCTTCTGTTCCAGGAGTTCAGGGACAAACAAACAGCGTTTTGCATTGAAAGGTTCATCAGTGAGTCTGAGCTGCTCTGCTGGAGATTCAGCAGCAGATGAAGAATATAAATGGTTTACTGTGTTCTTGAATGGCTCAAAGAAAAACTTTGGTGAGGTTATTGTGGATGGAAACCAAAAAAAGTACAGAACATCAGAAGAGAGTCGTCCCTCTCTGACCATCAATGATCTAAACAAGAGCGACAAGAGACTTTATTTCTGCTGTGAATCTTCTGACAAACCAGACAGCTGCAGCAGAAACCAAACTCAGCTCTACGTTGGCGGTAAAGTGGTTTTAATAAAGCATGTCTGCTTCTGTAAAGAATAATCAGCAAAGACTCTTGTAACTGTTGTTACAGAGCTGCAGGTGAAAGTGTTTCCTTCCAAAGATGGACAGACAGTATCTCTCATGTGCAGCAGCAGCAGCTGTCCTTTCACTCAAAAGTTCACAGGCTTCATCTGGTTCAAGAACAGACAGGTTCTCTATCAGGACTTGTCTCCATGGTACCAAGAGCTGGTCAGCGGTGAGGAGGCAGTCACTTCGTCCTGTGCTGTCAAAGGTCAGGAGGATTTCAGAGCCCCTGAAGTCTCAGTCGGTGAGCAGCAGCACATTCTTCCTTCCTGTGTGAAAGAAGCTCTGAACAGACTCACGTTTTCTCTTCAGAATAAGTTCTTGTAGGTTTAATGAATAAAAAGTCTTTGCTTTTTCAACCAGATTTGGTCACATCAGCTTGTTTCAGAGTGACCTTTGCTGAAAGGAGCATGTGTTCCATCATGTTTCCCACAGGTAACGCTTCAGCTTTAACACTCTTCAGTTTGATTAAAAGTCAAGTTTTCACTGTGATTGTTTGTGGATAGAGGACATACTGCAGGTTTAAAGTTTTCACAGTTAAAATCCATTAATAAAAATGTCTCTGTAATGTCTCAACAGAAATCTTTCTTCACCAGACCCCTGCAGAGAAAGATCATGTCAAATTAACCTGCAGCAACAACAACACTGTTGTGTTCAAGAACAGAAAACTAGAAAAAAAGTCAGATTACAGTTCCCATAACATCTGCAGACTCCTTTACTTGTGCTATGAAAGATTTTAAGGATTGTCATTCTGTTGATGTCTGTAAGTGTGAACAAATACACATTTTATATCATTCAAATCCAGTTTTTCATTCTGTGAACTTGATGTTTTCAGCCAAAAATATAAAATTGATTCTGATCTTTACATCTCTGTATGGATTTAGTTGAATCATTTCATGAAAACCTTCACATTAGAGTCATGTTTTATTTACATTTCAGGTGTTGATAACAGCAGCTGCTGGACTGTAAATTGTCTCCAAAAAAGAATCTGTGCTCTGCAAGGCTCCTCTCTGAATATTTCCTGCAACTATTCACATCCTCGTGACCAGCAGCCCAAATCTAAACGTTGGTTTAAAATAAACAAAAATATAAACCAGGAGGAAGAAGAATTCAAGGAAATAAAAATGAAGTGACTTTTTATGACAAATCAAACCAACACAACCTTGGATTTAAAAAACTGAGTAAAAATAACTCTGGAGAATATGTGTTTAGAATAGAAACCAATTCTAAAGAATGGAAAGAATCCACTTTTCCTGAAGTTACTTTGATTGTCACAGGTAACTATAATCTTCATACTTTCATACTAGATGAAGTGGACAACCTAAATGAATCCTTTATTTCTTTACATTCATATATATTCTGTTTTCTCTTTGAATCTTTTAGATCTGAGAGTCGAGATCAGCCCTTCTGCAGAGGTGACTGAGGGTCAGAAAGTCACATTAACGTGCAGCACCAGCTGTCCTCTAACTCACAGCTCAAACTTTCATTGGTATTTGAACTGTCAACCTCTAAAGCTGGAAAACAAACACCTGGTCATAGATTCAGTCACCCGTCAGGATGCAGGAAACCACTCATGTGTTGTTAAAACAAAAGAAAAGTTCATGTCACCAGTAGAGACTCTCACCGTTAAAAGCAACAGCCCAACATGGAAACCATTTGTTGTTGGAGTTTTAGCAACAGTCTTTGTTTCTATTATCTGTCTCGCAGTTTTCCTGTGGATTAGGTGAGGACGTCTCTGATTACTAATATATAATATCATAGCCCTGTCTTTGTATTTGCTTCTAATTTTATGTTGACTGTGTCTACTGAACAGGAGGAGAAGAACTTCAGCTCAATCTGCAAGAATTTAAACTACCAACCACCTGGAGAAGGTACAAATTGTAACGGCTGTTAATGAAAACTAATGGCCTTTCTGGTTTCTGCTGCTCTATAAAGCTAAGATGTTGGATGTTTTGTCATAGATTTTTGCTGAAAAATATATTTTCTGTTGTGTTTGTAAAAGCTTGCTTTAATCTAAAAGTCAAGGCTAAACTTTTGGTTTTATGTAATACATGATCCTAAAAAAATTCTAAAATAAATCTCTGTTAACAGCCCAACAAACATGTAGTACAATTTATGGAGGTGATGTCATCATGTTGCACATGTATCAACCAGCCTCACGCAGAGACTTTTTGCCTGATCACCGTTGGGGAAAAAAAAGTTCAAGAATTAAACGCTGTTGTTTGTTCTTCTATTAGTTACTTGTTTTAATTTTTGGCCCCACAAACTCAAAGTTTATGGAAATGAAGTTCCACAGTTCTAAGGAATGGAAATCAGTGATTTTGATTAGTCTGTCCATCCTCATTGCAACATGCATGAACAGAAAGCGTGCACTCTGAGCAGCAGACAGTAAATCTATTAGAGCCTCAAATTTGACCATGATTATTTCAACAAAGCAGGTAGAGCATGTTATCAGACAACTAATCTTTGATAATTAGCTTTGTTTTATTGTGTTTGGCTGCATGGTGGCGCAATGGTTAACACTCTTGCCCCACCCTGGTTCAAGTCCCAGCTGGGGGACTTGAAACAGTGTCATCAATGGGGGACCTTTGCATTTTCTCCCCATGCATGCGAGGGTTTTCTCCAGGGACTCCAGCTTCCTCCCACCATCTCAAAACATGCTTCATAGGTTAAATGATCATTCTAAATTCTCCATATGTGTGGATGGGTGTGTGATTGTGGCCCTGCGACAGACTGGTGATCTGTCCTGGGGTGTCTCTTGCTCATGAGTGGCCAGGTTAGGCTCCAGCAGCCCTATGACCCAGAAAGGGACAAAACAGGTATAGAAAATGAAAATGAGTGTGGTTTTATCATGATTCTTTAATTGTTAACCTGTTTTGGACAGACATGGATGTGATGTAGTAAAATGCCTGCTACTCCTCTTTGGACAATTTTCCACCACTTTTTTCTTTGAAGTGGTCTGCTGTTACTTGGCAACAACAAAATGCCGCTTGAAAAATTAATGTGTGTGTGTGTGCGCGCATGACCTTAGATTCTGCAGGGGCTGATCCAAGGTTCAAACTGTTAGCTGAAGCTTCACCTCGCGTCACCTGAGAGTCCAAATAGTGAACGTTTCTTGGGCCGGGAAAGTGACCACAGCCTCGTCCACAAAGGGGGCTTTTCTCCATGTCCTCTTCTGCGTCTTTGGCTTTGCCTTCAGTGGACACTCTTTTTCTTAGTGTCCGGGCTTTCCACAGTAAAAGTAGGAAACAAGGAGAATGAGGGGAGGTAGAGGAGCGGGAGCAGGGCCGTTCACTCGGGGGGCCTGGCCCACGGCTTTATGCTGGAACAAACGGAGCCGAGCACAGTAAAGGGTTTCTCTCTTTTTTTTTTTCATGGCTCTGTGTTTGGGCCCGTCTGGTGTGCTGATGATGATGTGCAAGACAGAGCCTGTCAGCCATAGAACATGAGAAATCTGTCCATCTGACGGAGGAAGGTTTGGTGGCTTCTGCCAGAGACGAACGGATACCCTCGAGGAAGCAGCTCTTCAGCAGGGCTTCATTTGGCCTCCCGGATAGATTGAGGGGCGGGACATTCCGCTGAAATCCTCAAACAGTTTGGAGATGGACTAGACAGTTCTCTATAGGATCACCTTCTTTCTGGGTGCAGTTGTTGACCTTGGACAGATTGCATGGGTTGGGGAAACTGTCTTTCAGGGCGGTGCAATGGTCATTCAGCCATGTGTTGCAGTTTCTGTCAGCTTCCAGACTATTTGCATCTGCATTCATCCACCCAGGAGTGGAGGGCTGGAGGTGCTCAGTAAAATTATCAGGGATGGTAGAAAACTGTGCTGGACTCATCTGATTTGGTATTATGCAAGCTGGTTAAGAGGAAGTTGGAACAACACGTCACGCACAAACTCTCTTACCGCCTTTGTCATGGCTGCACCTCCTCGTTCACGCTTAGGGAGATGTCTGGACGCTGCCATGAGGTCGTCTGTGTTCCAAGGGCGGTACACACTGTCTCTGGTGGTACACACAACCCAGACATCCAGATAAATTAAGAAATGTTGCATACTGGTAGAAGATTCATTACACACCAAGAACTACAAGAAAAACGTGGAATAAATAATTTTTTGGAATATCAGCAACTTAAATCTGTAATTAATAAATACATTAAATTCAGTGACAATTACACACGTGGACAAAATTATTGGTACCCCTCAGTTAAAGAAGGAAAAACCCACAATTCTCACTGAAATCACTTGAAACTTACAAAAGTAACAATAAATAAACATTTATTGAAAATTAAATAATCAAAATCAGCCATCACTTTTGAATAGCTGATTAACATAATTATAAAAAAAAACAAACTAATGAAACAGGCCTGGACAGAAATGATGGTACCTCTATAAAAGATTGAAAACTATTTGACCAGACTGACATGATTAACTCAGGTGTGTCCTTTAATTGACATCACAGGTGTTACCAAACTCATAATCAGTCAGTCTGCCTATTTAAAGGGAGACAAGTAGTCACTCTGCTGTTTGGTGAAAAGGTGTGTGCCACACTGAACATGGACAACAGAAAGCGAAAGAGAGAATTGTCCCAGGACATCCGAAAAAAAAATTATAGATAAACATCTTAAAGGTAAAGGCTCTAAGACCATCTCTAAACAGCTTGAACTTCCTGTGACAACAGTGGCTCATATTATTCAGAAGTTCAAGACCCATGGGACAGTAGCCAACCTCTCTGGACGTGGCCGCAAGAGGAAAATTGATGACAAATTGAAGAGACGGATCGTTCGAATTGTATCCAAAGAGCCCAGAACAACCTCCAAAAAAATTAAAGGTGAACTCCAAGGCCAAGGTACATCAGTGTCAGATCGCATCATTCGTCATTGTTTGAGCCAAAGTGGACTTCATGGAAGACGACCAAGGAGGACACCACTGCTGAAAAACAATCCTATAAAAGCCAGACTGGAATTTGCAAAAATGCATGTTGACAAGCCCCAAAGCTTCTGGGAGAATGTCCTTTGGACAGATGAGACCAAACTGGAGCTTTTTGGTAAGGCACATCAACTCTATGTTCATAGACTCAAAAACCAAGCATACGAAGAAAAGAACACTGTCCCTACGGTGAAACATGGAGGAGGCTCAGTCATGTTTTGGGGCTGCTTTGCTGCATCTGGCACAGGGTGTCTTGAATGTGTGTAAGGTACAATGAAATCTGTAGACTATCAAGGCATTGTGGAGAGAAATGTGCTGCCTTGTGTCAGAAAGCTTGGTCTCAGTCGCAGGTCATGGGTCTTCCAACAGGACAACGATCCAAAACACACAGCCAAAATCACCCAAGAATGGCTGAGAGAAAAGCGTTGGACTATTCTAAAGTGGCCTTCCATGAGCCCAGATCTGAATCCCATTGAACATCTGTGGAAGGAGCTGAAACATGCCATTTGGAGAAGACACCCATCAAACCTGAGACAACTGGTGCAGTTTGCTCATGAGGAGTGGGCCAAAATACCTGTTGACAGCTGCAGAACGCTCATTGACAAATACAGAAATCGCTTCATTGCAGTGATTCCCTCAAAAGGTTGTGCAACAAAATATTAAGTTATGGGTACCATCATTTTTGTCCAGGCCTGTTTCATTATTTGTATTTTTTTTTTAATAATTATGTTGATCAGCAATTCAAAAGTGATGGCTTATTTTGATTATTTAATTTTCAATAAATGTTTATGTATTGTTACTTTTGTAAGTTTCAAGTGATTTCAGTGAGAATTGTGGGTTTTTCCTTCTTTAACTGAGGGGTACCAACATTTTTGTCCACGTGTGTATCTAAGATTACCAGAACTAGTTACCTTATGGTTAATTTTTCAATGAATACAACTCTCTCCAAAATATACAAACTCTTATGCAACCTATACAATGAAGTTTCAATTCCAACAACAAAATGGGATGCAGACTTAAGCAGAAGCACACATCAAAGCTTCTGGTCAGAAATGTGTCTAAACACTTTTAAAGTAACAAAACCTGCAACTAATCAGATTCAAAACTCTTCTCAGAATTTACTTTACTGGACAGAGGTTGTTCAAGAGGGGTGTCAGAAACTCAGACATTTGTGAGCATTGTGATAGTAATTTACCTGACAATTTCATGCATGCTCTGTGGTTCTGTACACCTGTCCAGGCTCTCTGGAAACAGGTATGTGCTGATTTATCAGTCTGGCTTAAGGTTTCAATCACAGCCTCACCTTCACTTTGTGTGCTGGGTGGCATGAGTGCCATCAATACAGAGGGAAGATTAGTATCTATAATCTTCATAACTCTTTGTATAGCAAAAAAAAAGCATTTTAACTAAACTGGAAAAACAAGAAAAATATTAATGTAAGTCATTACAGGAATCTGCTGTTTGATCATATCAGCTTGGAAAAAATGAGAGCCATGAGAGATAGGGGAGCGGGGTTCTTGGGTATCGCTGCACCTTGACTATCTGGTGGGGTTTGGATGAGGGGGCCTCCTTGGTCCCTGGAGGGGGGGCTCCACTTGTCAGAGGGGTCTGCTCAGGCGCCAGGGCGGGGCAAGCGTGGGGGCCACATGGTCTCCCGGGTCTGAGAGTGGGGGGTGTGGATGTACCTCGGGGGCGGAGCCACTTGGCAGTGGTCCCCCTGCTCACATGGTTTCCACATAGTTTTGCCCCCTTCTCTTGGTTTTAGGTGCACCTTAGGCACGTAGGACCCTTGGTGTGGGGTGATTGGACATCACTGTGAGCAATCAGGTGATGTCCTCTCAGTGCCTTGCTCGCCGATTTTAACTGCACCCTTTATTACACACACCCTTTCACCCTCATCAAACACACCCCAACACAAACACACACAAATACATTATACAAGGAAGGTGGGACTACTGGTCTTCTGTCCACCTACCCTATCCCTGGCAGAGGGAACAAGGCCCTCAGCAGCAGCGGCCTTGTCTCTTGGGTGTTGGCCTCCTGGGCCCCCTCCCCACGCAGGGAGAGGGATCCCTTGGTTCTCTGGCAAAGACCATGAGTGGGGGATCACATTCCAAATGAGTCTGGAGGCTGTCCATGTATTTATGGCGCTGGTTCTGGTCCTTGCCCTCGGGTGCTGGGCCCCTTTTAATGCCACATTTTTAGATATTTTTGGTGAGTGTCCAGAATCCGTCCATGATTCACAAGTTCTACAAAACAGCTCAATCCACACCCACCTGAAAGATACATTATTTTGGATGACAGCGGCTATCCCTGCATTGCGCATCCCATCATGCTGCTGACATCATACAGGGAACCCGGGAGGAATACGTTTAAGGCCCGTTCCAACCGACACCACGCCAGGACGTGCTCTGTGGTGGAGAGAGCATTTTAGATGGAGAGCAATATTTCTAGGGGCGTTGGAGGTAAAACCAACCTTTGAAATTAGAAATTTTGTCTGCAGCACCATCCTGCACAATCAGTGATAATCAGTGCATCAGTGAAGGGAACTGCTTGGAGCCCATAGATGTTGAGCCACAGCAGGAGGATAACACCAGGAACCAGCAGCATGAGCAAAGTGGTGCCATGTGCAAGGACAGATCTCTGGTTTCCTGTCAGTTCCAACTGTCAGATGAATGGCTCTTCAGGACCATGATTATTGCTAAAATGCATAAAAAGTAAATGTTAAAAATAAAATGAAATAGTAAATATTTACCTTTGATGTTTATATAAAAATAGTTTTGAGATTGTTAAAAATTGCTCATATTTAAAAAAAAATACATGCAAATATTTTTTTTTTTGCAAATCGATTAATTAAAACAATTCAAATGACATTTTTTCTACTGTTTTTCTACTGAGAGTTAGGGAGCCTCTCCTCTCGCTTCCCTCCTCCATTCTTGCCCTTTCCTCCTCTCTGCCTACTCCAGAAGACTGAATAGGCCGCCACGCCATGGCCTGTTGGCTGAAGGAGAGTCTTCTGTCTCCTCTTTCTCGCCATGTTCTTGTGGAACTGAGAAAGGGGATGGTGCAGAGGATGTGGAAGGGCTCTCCTCCCAGGCTGAAGCATTGAGGCATGGAGTCCTCACTGATGCCCTGCTGCCAACGGCCTCATTCGTTAAGGAGAACCACGTCCACAGAGCTGCTGGTGATGGTTCCCCTGCTTCAGTTCCACTCCCGGTAGGGGAGCTTAAAAGTTCCTTCAAACATCAAAACAGACACTTGTGAACAAAGAACTGATTATAACTACAAGGAACTGGCCTTCATTTCACAAACCGTATATGTTTTCTTTAAATGTTCCCACTACAACAAGCACGCTTTCATATACATACATACACACACACACACACGCACACACACACACATATATATATATATATATATATATATATATATATATATATGTATATGTAAATATATATATATATATATATATGTATATGTAAATATATATATGTGTATATGTATATATATATATATATATATATATGTGTATATATATATATATATGTATATATATATGTGTGTGTATGTATTTCCATAGATGGATGGAAATACACATAGATAGATGTCTTTCCATATATCTTGCTATCCAGCTCCTCAAGGTGGACCCAGAGTCATTCAGAGGCCAGCCAAGAAATGACTGCAAAGTCGATCACCAATCTCTCAGAGTGTCCTAATGTCACGTGTATTGATGAACACACTTTTGCTTGAACACAGTATTTGTTATGGACAAACTTTGACGGCACACAGAAGTCCAACAACAAAACACCTCTTGGGTTAAAATCGGGAAGATTGTTCCCACTAATCACACCCCTCCAGGTGCCGCTGTCATTGCCCCCATGTGGGCATTGAAGTCCTCCAGGAAGACAATGCAGACCCACATTGGGGCACTTTGCAGTACCACTTCGAAGCCAAGACCATAGTAAAAGACCTATCCCTCACCTGAAGGCAAAGGGACACGACCCTCTTCCCCACCAGTGTGAGCTCTAAAAGTTAGCTGCAACACGTTGAGCTGGGGGCCCACGAGTAAGCCCACCCCAGCCCGCCACCTCTCACTATGTGCAACTCCAGAATGGTAAAGAGTTCAACCTCTCTCAAGGGACTGGGTTTCAGAGCCCAGTCTGTGCATAGAGGTGAACTCATCTATATCTAGCCGATACCTCTCAACCTCTCACACAAGCTCGAGCTCTTTCCTTCCCAGAGAGGTGATGTTCCATGCCCCAATAGCCAAACCACATTGCACCAGCCCCTTCTTATCTCTCCTGCAGGTGGTGGGTCCACTTGAGAGTGATCATCTGGCTGGACCCAACCAGGGACCTTGGAAGGAACCCCGGCCACCAGGCACTCGCCTATGAGCCCCAATCCCAGGCCTGGCTCCAGTGTGGGGCCCTGGTGATGCCAATCCGGGAAACGTTGTGATCTTTGTTTGAGTTTCTCATAAAGTAGTTCTGAACCGCTCTTAGTCTGACTCGTCACCCAGGATCTGTCAGCCATGGGAGACCCTACCAGCAGCAGGAGTCCCAGACAGCGTAGCTCCTGAGATCACTCGAGCACTCAAACCCTTCCACCACGTTAAGGTGGCGGTTCAAGGAAGGGATACCTACATTTACATTTAGTACAAGTACAATAAACAACAGAAAAAAGAAGATTTGAGTTTAAAACATTTTTTATAACCAAACATCAACATACAAATAAATATTTACATAAAAACTAAGGCAATGAAACAAAAACAATATCAGTTACTAGCTTCTGTTTTTGAATAAGTTGATCTTACAAACACTTAAGACAGCAATTAATAATTTACCTACAAAACTAAGTCAAGAAAGAAGTTGATAGAAAAAAGTAAAGTTGGCTTTTGAAACACCTAATAACCAAACATCAATCTACAATTTAAATCTAAACATTTACATGAAAAAACTAACTAATACAGAAAAAGAAAGAGTTGAGCTTGAAAGAACTTTAATAACCAAACATCAACCTACAAATTAAATCTAAACATTTACATGAAAAAACTAACTAATACAGAAAAAGAAAGAGTTGAGCTTTAAAGAACTTTAATAACCAAACATCAACCTACAAATTAAATCTAAACATTTACATGAAAAAATTAACTAATACAGAAAAAGAAAGAGTTGAGCTTGAAAGAACTTTAATAACCAAACATCCACCTACTAATTAAATCTAAACATTTACATGAAAAAACTAACTAATGCAGAAAAAGACTTGAGCTTGAAAGAACTTTAATAACCAAACATCAACCTACAAATTAAATCTAAACATTTACATGAAAAAACTAATACAGAAAAAGAGTTGAGCTTGAAAGAACTTTAATAACCAAACATCAACCTACAAATTAAATCTAAATTTCTACATGAAAAAACTAACTAATACAGAAAAAGACTTGAGCTCGAAAGAACTTTAATAACCAAACATCCACCTACTAATTAAATCTAAACATTTACATGAAAAAACCAACTAATGCAGAAAAAGAGTTGAGCTTTAAAGAACTTTAATAACCAAACATCAACCTACAAATTAAATCTAAATTTCTACATGAAAAAACTAACTAATACAGAAAAAGACTTGAGCTTGAAAGAACTTTAATAACCAAACATCCACCTACTAATTAAATCTAAACATTTACATGAAAAAACTAACTAATGCAGAAAAAGAGTTGAGCTTTAAAGAACTTTAAAATACTTTAAAATGATTTACTTTACAAAAATTAAACCAAAAAAAAAAAAAAAACCCAAACAAAACAAAGCAATATCACGATAGAGAGAACTATATTAGAACAGATGAAACAAAGATCTACATTAATAACTTCTTTTACATGGATTTTTTCATTAATATCTACATCTAAATGGTCCTTTGCTAGATAAAGAGAGTCTGTTCCTGCTCGGTTATGTTCTGGATGGGAAGGATAATTTTAAGGACAGTGCTTTCATTCTTAATGCGAAGGATCTGTTGGTTTTCACTTCAACAGAATGTTGTTTCTCTTCATTAACATAGTTCTTGTTTGAAAGTTTTCTTCTATTTACTGTATTAGTAGACGTGCTGTTGACTCCTAAATTTTCTAAAGCTGGGATTTTGACTTTAGTTGCTTTCAATTGTGGTCTTCTGTCAATTTTATTATCAAGTTGACCAGGGGGCCCTACTTGGAAAATAGTTTCAGGAGTCATCTGTTTTTTTGATGAGTTTTGCGCCGGTAACTTTTCTTGAAGCTCAGAGTTTTCCACAGCTGCAATGGGTGGAACTTTTTTCTTTTTCCATGAGGTTGCCTTCGTTAAAGATTCCATGTTTATCCCACCAGAAGCTCCTCTGCTCTCTTCAATCCTATTTGAGTCTTTTACGCTGGTCTCATCCTGCACTTCGTGTGGTCTTTTGAATTTTTCATCATCAACTGGACGGTAGGGCTTCACATCAATAACCCTAGGCTTTAGAGTTTTTGGAAAGGTTTGCTCCGGTAACTGTACTTGAAATTCATACTTTTCTACAGCTGCAGAGGGTGGATCTTTTTCTTTTTTGCAAGAGGTAGTCTTTGCTAACAAGTCCACCTTTCCCTCACCAGAAGATCTGGCTTTTATGTTGGTCATTGCCTCCACTTTGTGTGGTCTTTTGAATGTTTCATAGCCGGTTGGACAATAGATTTGACGTGTTGTTGTTGAACTTGGTATGTCAAATTTTACGTGCCGCTCAGACTTTTCTTTAGCAGGTGGATCTATCTTGGCAAATTTGGGGATATTCTTATTGGAATATGTCTTCATTGCTTTGTCTTTCTTTTTAACTGTAGTAGATCTGCTCCTGACAACTTCATCTTTGAAGGCTTTGCTCTCTGTTTTAGTCTTAGAAGTGTCTGGTCTGTTATAAATTTGATCATCAACAGGAGAACAAGGCTTAACATCAGTTTGAGTTTTATGAACCTTCTGTTTTTCTGGTGGTTTTTGAACAGCTATTCGTGCTGCAGTAATCATTAAAACACCTGTAGAAGTTGCCCCATGGACAGTTTCGTCATCAGAGTTTCTGCTTGTGGTGTCTTGGCAGACGGACATGAGTTTGTGTGCTGATGTTACATAAGGATCTTCTTTACTTTTAGAAAGGTGATTCATGGTGATAAAGTTATGGTTTAGAGCTTCTTCTGGAGTGATCCTTTTCTTTGAGTCAACACACAGCATCTGATTTAATAAGGATTCAAATTCTATCAAATCCTGCAGCTCTAGAGAATCACAGCTGCTATGTGTTTCTTTACGAGTTCTTTCGTTTCCGGAACTAGAACATGGCATTTGCTTCGCTTCATAACTACTACGTTGGCTGAAATGTTGACATTTCTTATGACCAATGTTTAGCAGTTCATCCAGCGTGCCAATATTCTTAAACTCCTGAGTTGTCATTGTCCCTGTATCACCCAAATACTCTTTAGGAGTTCGGAATTGTAATTTTTCTCCAGATAAAGTTTTATTCCAAGTAAAAAATTGTTGTACTCTTAAGGCGTGCCGTAAAACATTACCTGGGGGGTTACCTTGCATTTGAACAATGGTTGCAATATATTCATATTCTGAAGTTATTGGATATAGATGTCTAAATAAATACATATAAGCCAAAGAACATCCCAGACTCCACATGTCCACACTTTCATCCATTGGAAGGCCAAAGACAGCTTCAGGGGCTCTGTAACCCAAAGGCTGAATTTTGCTTCTACAACTTAAATCTGATATTTTTCTTGCCAAACCAAAATCAATGAGCTTTACCTTGAAAGGATAACGAACATGATCTACAAGCATTAGATTGTTCGGTTTGATGTCAGTATGAACAAGACCCATCGACTTTAGAGTTTTTAAAGCCACCAGCATTTGCTGAGCAACTGGCCGTATTTCAGACAGTTTCATTGACTTCCCGCTTGATTTAGACATAAAATGCAAAATGTCTTGATCAAGTTTTTCAAAAACAATACAATAATGCATTTTTTCACTAAAATGCTCCACGACTTTCAAGAGATTATTTTTGTCCGGGTCAGCATTTTTGATTTTCTTTAGTATCTCTGACTCTTTTTCTCCATGATCTTTTCTCAAAAATTTCACTGCCACATGTTTAAATTCAGGCCATTGTCGATAGAGGAGTACTGTCCCAAAGGCTCCCTTACCCAAACGTCCATTTCTTCGGTAAACATGTGATTTACTTATCAGAAGAGAGGGGTATTCAGTCTTAGAATTCTTTGTAGAGTCCATTGTTTGCTTTATTCACTGTAGAATTAGGTGCTTGGGCTGTTTGTTCTTTATTAAAAATCTTTTGCAGAAGAGCTTTGTCAAAGTCGAGTGATGTGGAGATTTTTGCAAGACAGACCTATATATGAATTAAAAAGTGGTCTTTCAGTGACTTAAAATTGTGTCAAATGATGACATTACAGCTCAAATGGCTCGCTGATGACATAACCACTCCACACACCAATGACATATGACATCACAGCCCAGATGCCTGGCAGATGACATCACAGCCCACATGCCTGGCAGATGCCATCACAGCCCACATGCCTGGCAGATGACATCACAGCCCAGATGCCTGGCAGATGACATCACTGCCCACATGCCTGGCAGATGACATCACAGCCCACATGCCTGGCAGATGACATCACAGCCCACATGCCTGGCAGATGACATCACAGCCATACATGCCTGGCAGATATCATAGCACAATTTTTGTGTTTTCTTCCAGCTCCTGTGGAGCTTTGGAAAAATCAACATTTGCAGGACACCCCCCGCCCACCACCACCACCACCACCACACACACACGAACCCTATATTTATTTTAAAATGGTTCGATCCAACAATATTAAAACTTCTGCTGGAAGTGGCGTGCGTGGTTTGTGACAGACAGGGCCTTAGTGTGTGAGAGAAGACCTGCCTTAAAACCAGGATGCCAAAAACAGACGGAAAAGAAGTAAAGACAGGGACAAGACATTAAAGGGTGGAAAATATGTCACCCAGTAGGCTATTTCAGAAAAAAAGTAATACCCCCCCTGGTGCTTTCAAGGTGCATTCACACCAGTTAGTGTGTCCCACCCCTTCTTCGCCACGCTGCAAATTCACTGTTCGCTGTGTGGCCAAAAATATGTTCCCTAAGCTTGCCACCTCTGCCATATGTGGGAGGAGGTGCTGGCTAATGTTTTTAGCCTTATTGCAACATGGAGCGGCGACTGTTTATCTCGTTTACAATGCATGGGAGATACGGACGATGTTTAGATATCAGTTTTTTTTATTTTGAAGATTTCTACTAAAACATTGGTGATCACGTCTCCATGTTTGGGTTCATGAAACTATTTAGTCTCTCTGTTGTTCCAGTGAGTTTCTCTCCTGCTGCTCTGTCTGATTGACAGCCTCTTCTGCGGTGTTTCCATCTTTCTGACTGTTGTCAAATCCTTACTGTCACACATTAACATGAGAGGGCAAAAATAAAAACAAGAATAAAATTAAGGGACCTTTTTTTTTGTCTCAATGAAAATAAGAAAACATCGTAAAGTTCAGGAGGCCTGAGCAGACTACTTTCCCATCCAGCAGCGGCCCTCTGTCTGGACGTGAGCTCCTCTCCCGGGAGCCGGCATAGTGAGACCACTACACCTCCAAAGATCCTGCGACAGACTTTCTGTCAGCAACCTGGACTGGATTTGGAAACCCTGCTGCCCAGAAAGGGATACAGCGGGTTAAGAAAATGAATGGAAGTTCAGGAGATTTATGGATCGATTCACCATATTGGATGCTTTCTCCCTGCTGTCACTGAAATGTCACATGCTCGAAGTTGAGTCCCTGATTGAGTGAGGAGACACAGCCACCTCCCAGGAGTTCAGATCTTTCTTCAACTCTGGCTAGCTGTGGCTGCTGCTAAATTCCTGCCGTACTGCTCAGTTCGCGCTGTTTCCAGTCTTTCGCGTCGCGTTGGCCGCTCAATTTGCGTCTAAACAATTGACTTTACATTAAAATTGGCTGCCTTCGCCACGCAAATCACATTCGGTGTGTAAGCACCTTCGGGGGCTGCATGAAATTTCCACTCTTATTTGCTTTAATGAAGGGCCTATACCATGTTTTTGAAGCTTTTGATAGTAACCAATATCCATGAATATCATCATATATTACACTAAAGACCAAATAATTTATGAAATATTAGGTATTTTTGGGACTCTTTTCACAGCCGGAAGTGTCTCGATCTCTTAGGCTTCGCCTTTCAATCCTCGTGGGTGACGGCCAAACCATGACGTCAACCCAGAGCCTAACGTCCGCTCATGAAAACAAACAACACTGAACTTTTTTAAAGATGGATGTGCATGTTGTGGAGCCTTGCACTCTTGACCCACAGTCCATCCAGAATTTCTATACTCAACATGTATGGAAATGTAGCATTAGCTATGTAGCATTAGCTATGCATTATATGCATTTACTGCGTCATTTCAGATAGTCGTATGTCTTACTTATGGGTCTGGCATTTTCATCAGGTTTGATTGGAGGAATGGCGCCAGCTCTAAGGATCAGTCTCCCTGACCATCCACTTTGATACAGGCCAAGTTTAACAAAACAGTGAAGTGGCGGTCACAGAGAAAAAGTTGCTGGCCGGTATGCCACGCACTCCCAAAGATAAACTCCAACCATTTCTGATGAGCAGGTAACAGATCAAGGGCTCTTGTCCATGCAACAGATGCAAATACCTCTCATCCGGACCAAGGAAATAAGAGAAATCGAGCAATGTACCCAAAGCATTTGACAGGTTTATGACTGCCCTTGAGAATTTTCACTGATAAGTTGTGATTTTTACTAAATGACAGTTGTCTGTTTCAATAATAGGCCTAAATGATACAGTACTTTAATAGCAGTGATCCATACTCATATAAGACTATGATGCTATTTGGACTATCTTTGATTTGCTTTATTTTATTCTTCAAGGCAAACAATATTCCTCTGCATCTTTAACAGATCAGAATGCTACAGGAAACTTCTCTGCATCGATGGAAGAAACTTACCTGATCCTCTTGCAGATTTAAACGATGGTTGGGTTAGTGAGGCAAATGGTAATAAACTTTGGCCATCCACCATGATTACAGACATATCAATCGGAAATGGACGAAACACTTATAAATACACTGTCAGAATTCAACCATACTGCTACAAATGAACAAAAATAGCTTTAAAGTCATTGAAATTTGATTAGCAGTGAATGTCAATGTTGCTTGATGACGAGGTTACTGAACAAACTGCTCTTTACTAGTAAGTAATTGCTGTGTTGGTGCTATTCTATTGCAAATGTTGGCAAAGAAGTTTACCGAATGAGAAAAACTAAAATCCTTTCCTATTCACTTTACAAGAAATTAGTGCTTTTTGCAGCAATTAGAAACATAGCGGGTCCTTGGTTTCTATTGCTGACTTTGCAAATTTATGAGGCTTCACCTTTGACCTCTCTGAGAATTCAACAAAGACTGCTGTATGTGTGAACTGGTCTATACAACATGTCTTTATGTGTTTCATACATTGTCTTATTTTTAATGCTAGGGGACGCCGCCAGCAACCAGACTGTGTCCGACGCCGCCAGCAACCAGACTGTGTCCGACGCCGCCACTCAAATTCTTCACTTGTGGTAATCTGTTTGTCGTGGTGCAATTCAAATAAATACATTTTAATTGGACAGGAATGTTTGTGTTTTGAAGGTTTGTGCTTCAATGGGCATAAAGTGGCTTTCATCCTAATATTAACTGACAAGCATGTGTAATATATAAATGTAACTCTTGGTAGTTCTGAGGTTGAGCCGCCTTTTGGTTTTCCAGAAATCTTGCTTTATCTAACCATCTGAATCGTGTTTTTTTTTTTTTTTTTTTTTGTCAATGGAGAGCTTTAATGGTCTTTGGAAACCTCTAGCACATGGGTATGAAATCTTTTTGTTTTCAGTCTGTCCCTCTTGGCATTCGGTTTCAGTTCAGTTTTCAAGCTTTCACTTCCAAATTTCTATTCTTACATGAGGGTGGGGTTTCAAGCACTGGCTACTGGACATGTTATCCCTTCAGGTGACAGAGCAACACATCCTCACTCCCAGGTAATCACTGACATATGGTTAAGGACGACCTCTGTGTCAAGAATTGATGCTTTGGGTGTCCCTAACTCGCATTTCTTTTTATTTTTTTAAACCAGCTGGCTGTCAGGATTCAATCAGAAGCCCAGTTTTGTCAGACGTGGAATGGGATACGTCAAGTACTGGTACCCTAGACCAGTCTGCATCCGGTAGGGTTGGGGTACTGATGTGGTCTGAGCCAAAGCGTCAAATAAGTTGGGGAAACCCAAAGCATCAAATTTTGATGATTCCTTAACCTTAGGTCAATGTGACCACTTGGGAGTGAGAATGGGTTGGACTCCTCACTACATTTTCTATACTTCTCTCAAACAGACATGAACATTTTTACACTGTTCTATCTTGTTTAAACACTAAGTTCAAACCTTCATAGAAAACAAACTCAGAATGAAAATCTTATCACGGTGAAGATTGATGTGACTTTGGCAAGCTGCTTTGTAAAACATGGTACGGAAGAGATTCACAAGCTCAACAGCAAAATCCACCAAACTGTGAGACCGTGAAAGGTGAACCTTAATATAGTGAAGGAAAACTAATAATGCTCTCCCAAAGTTTGGTACATCAGAGTGGGCTGGTACAGGAGGCGACATAAACAGACAACATACCGGAGCAGAAGAGACGTTGTAGGTAGGTTGGGAAATATGCAGGACTCTGGTTTTTGAGGCTTGGAGTTTCGCACCCCTGTCTTTAAGCAACTGATGAATTTACTTCTGTAAAGAATAATCGGCAAAGACTCTTATAACTGTTGTTAAAGAGCTGCAGGTGAAAGTGTTTCCTTCCAAAGATGGACAGACAGCATCACTCATGTGCAGCAGCAGCAGCAGCTGTCCTTTCACTCAAAAGTTCACAGGCTTCATCTGGTTCAAGAACAGACAGGTTCTCTATCAGGACTTGTCTCCATGGTACCAAGAGCTGGTCAGCGGTGAGGGGGCAGTCACTTACTCCTGTGCTGTCAAAGGTCAGGAGGATTTCAGAGCCCCTGAAGTCTCAGTCGGTGAGCAGCAGCACATTCTTCCTTCCTGTGTGAAAGAAGCTCTGAACAGACTCACGTTTTCTCTTCAGAATAAGTTCTTGTAGGTTTAATGAATAAAAAGTCTTTGCTTTTTCAACCAGATTTGGTCACATCAGCTTGTTTCAGAGTGACCTTTGCTGAAAGGAGCATGTGTTCATCCGGGGATAAACAATGTTCCATCATGTTTCCCACAGGTAACGCTTCAGCTTTCACACTCTTCAGTTTGATTAAAAGTCAAGTTTTCACTGTGATTGTTTGTGGATAGAAGACATACTGCAGGTTTAAAGTTTTCATAGTTAAAATCCAATAATAAAAATGTCTCTGTAATGTCTCAACAGAAATCTTTCTTCACCAGACCCCTGCAGAGAAAGATCATGTCAAATTAACCTGCAGCAACAACAACACTGTTGTGTTCAAGAACAGAAAACCAGAAAAAAGGCAGATTACAGTTCCCATAACATCTGCAGACTCCTTTACTTGTGCTATGAAAGATTTTAAGGATTTTCATTCTGTTGATGTCTGTAAGTGTGAACAAATACACATTTTATATCATTCAAATCCCGTTTTTCATTCTGTGAACTTGATGTTTTCAGCCAAAAATATAAAATTGATTCTGATCTTTACATCTCTGTATGGATTTAGTTGAATCATTTCATGAAAACCTTTACATTAAAGTCATGTTTTATTTACATTTCAGGTGTTGATAACAGCAGCTGCAAGACTGTAAATTGTCTCCAAAAAAGAATCTGTGCTCTGCAAGGCTCCTCTCTGAATATTTCCTGCAACTATTCACATCCTCGTGACCAGCAGCCCAAATCTAAACGTTGGTTTAAAATAAACAAAAATATAAACCAGGAAGAAGAAGAAATGCAAGGAAATAAAAATAAAGTGACTTTTTATGACAAACCAAACCAACACAACCTTGGATTTAAAAAACTGAGTAAAAATAACTCTGGAGAATATGTGTTTAGAATAGAAACCAATTCTAAAGAAAGGAAAGAATCCACTTTTCCTGAAGTTACTTTGATTGTCACAGGTAACTATAATCTTCATACTTTCATACTAGATGAAGTGGACAACCTAAATGAATCCTTTATTTCTTTACATTTATATATATTCTGTTTTCTCTTTGAATCTTTTAGATCTGAGAGTTGAGATCAGCCCTTCTGCAGAGGTGACTGAGGGTCAGAAAGTCACATTAACGTGCAGCACCAGCTGTCCTCTGACTCACAGCTCAAACTTTCATTGGTATTTGAACCATCAACCTCTGAAGCTGGAAAACAAACACCTGGTCATAGATTCAGTCACCCGTCAGGATGCAGGAAACTACTCATGTGTTGTTAAAACAAAAGAAAAGTTCATGTCACCAGTAGAGACTCTCACTGTTAAAAGCAACAGCCCAACATGGAAACCATTTGTTGGAGTTTTAGCAACAGTCTTTGTTTCTATTATCTGTCTCACAGTTGTCCTGTGGATTAGGTGAGGACCTCTCTCATTACTAATATATAATATCATAGCCCTGTCTTTGTATTTGCTTCTAATTTTATGTTGACTGTGTCTACTGAACAGGAGGAGAAGAACTTCAGCTCAATCTGTAAGAATTTAAACTACCAACCACCTGGAGAAGGTACAAATTGTAACGGCTGTTAATGAAAACCAATGGCCTTTCTGGTTTCTGCTGCTCTATAAAGCTAAGATGTTGGATGTTTTCTCATAGATTTTTGCTGAAAAATATATTTTCTGTTGTGTTTGTAAAAGCTTGCTTTAATCTAAAAGTCAAGGCCAAACTTTTGGTTTTATGTAATACATGATCCTAAAAAAATTCTAAAATAAATCTCTGTTAACAGCCCAACAAACATGTAGTACAATTTATGGAGGTGATGTCATCATGTTGCACATGTATCAACCAGCCTCACGCACAGACTTTTTGCCTGATCACCGTTGGGTGGGGAAAAAAGTTCAAGAATTAAACGCTGTTGTTTGTTCTTCTATTAGTTACTTGTTTTAATTTTTGGCCCCACGAACTCAAAGTTTATGGAAATAAAGTTCCACAGTTCTAAGGAATGGAAATCAGTGATTTTGATTAGTCTGTCCATCCTCATCGCAACATGCATGAGCAGAAAGCGTGCACTCTGAGCAGCAGACAGTAAATCTATTAGAGCCACAAATATGACCATGATTATTTCAACAAAGCAGGTAGAGCACGTTATCAGACAACTCATCTTTGCTAATTAGCTTTTTTTTTATTGTGTTTGGCTGCATGGTGGCGCAATGGTTAACACTCTTGCCCCACCCTGGTTCAAGTCCCAGCTGGGGGACTTGAAACAGTGTCATCAATGGGGGACCTTTGCATTTTCTCCCCATGCATGCGAGGGTTTTCTCCAGGGACTCCAGCTTTCTCCCACCATCTCAAAACATGCTTCATAGGTTAAATGATCATTCTAAATTCTCCATATGTGTGGATGGGTGTGTGATTGTGGCCCTGCAGCAGACTGGTGATCTGTCCTGGGGTGTCTCTTGCTCATGAGTGGCCAGGTTAGGCTCCAGCAGCCCTATGACCCAGAAAGAGACAAAACAGGTATAGAAAATGAATGAGTGTGGTTGTATCATGATTCTCTAATTGTTAACCTGGTTTGGACAGACATGGATGTGATGTAGTGTAATGGCTGTTACTCCTCTTTGGACAATTTTCCACCACTTTTTTCTTTGAAGTGGTTTGTTGTTACTTGGCAACAACAAAATGCAGCTTGAAAAATGTGTGTGTGTGTGTGTGTGTGTGTGTGTGTGTGTGTGTGAGGGGGGTGTTGTTGTTTTTGTTTTTTGACAGGAACTGGAAGAGGGTCAACAAATGGGTGAGAAGATCTGGCTCTGTTCTGGGATGCCCCCTAGAGTCTGTTACTGTAGTAGGTGACAGGAGGATGTTTTAGAAAATGGAATCTTTCATGGACAATCCTAACCATCTTCATCCTCCTCTGCACTGAGGAGCTCCTTCAGTCAGAGACTTTAACACTTCACTGAAGGAAGGAGCGCTTTCATAAACATTTCCTAAGGATTTCCAGCTATTACACTCTACAACACCTCATAGACACTGGACAATAATTATTGTTAATAATTTTTAAATTGTATTTTAGTGGTATTTATGATCTATCTGCTGTTTTTATTACAGCTAAAACATTAACTACTATTTAACAGTTTGGGGTTTTATTGGTTTTGTGTCTTTCTCTTATTAGACTGGGTTTGGACTATGTGCTCCTCTTATCACAGTGGAGTGAATGTTTTTTAAAAAGACTGAATCTGTGGACAATGAATGTTTTATTCACCCTCTTGAACTGTGGTGTCTGGTTGTTCTGGTCCTTACACAGAATCGGATCTTCAATCTACCTGCTTATCACATGATTGGGAAACTCCAGGCTCCTAGAGGTCAGTGTGTTTGCATGTTTTTCCAGATATTGTTGCCCTTCTAACACGTTTAGCTTCCAGTTTCAACTTAATCATCTTATCTGACATCCACGTCCAAAACTTTGAGCAAAGTCCTCCTTCAGGATCACTCCTACTCTTCCTTTTTCCATCCACACCACGATCACTCAGCTTGAACCTGATCCCAATCTATAAGCCCTGCTCACAGAAGGATATCCACCTTTCTTCTGTCTATCATGTTGACCAATTTTCTAGTTTTCCTTTTCAAAGTCCCAAAACTCAAAGTACTTTAATTCCAAAGCTTTTACTCTTCCCTTTCTCTCTCTGCATCCCTTCCGTCTCTCCCTTTGTGTGCAGTCTTCACCAGCACTGTGTAAGTCAACAGCACTGATGGTGGTTGTTGTTAGCTCAGGCCAAAACCGACAAGAATGAAAGTTTTATTTGTGATTTTAAATTTGGCTTTGATTTATCCTCTTAACTGCCTGCTCAACCAAAAGGTAGAAAACATTTAAAAAACATTTTATTAAAAACATTGTGTGTTTTATTCCACCAAGGCAATAAGCAGCAGAATTTGTTTCTCTATTATTGATTTTGTTTTGGTTGGGTAGTTGAAAGGTGAACATGGTTTTACATACAGAAGCACTGGGTTGTGCTCCATTGTGGTGCATTATTTGAGGTTGTAAATGACTGATTAAGTTTTAGCTTTGATATGAACATTAACACTTACAGCGGTAGAATTGCTAACTTGGCATGCATTTTCTGACTTAGTATAAAGGTGAAACAGCAGAGGTCTAAGAATCGAACATAATCTAAAAAAAACGAAATTAAACTGTTTGAATTTTTAATATAATCTATTTGTATGCAACTGCTGCAAATTTTTTTTGTTTGTGATTACACAGATCAAATCTTTCCTGTAGTTTGTCATCAGGTTTGTACACTGCAAGAGGGATTTTGGCCCACTCCTCCACACAGATCTTCTCTAGATCAGTCAGGTAACCTGGCTGTTGCTGAGAAACACAGAGTTTGAGTTCCTTTCAAAGATTTTCTGTTACATTTTGGTCTGGAGACTGGAGGCCACTCCAGAACCTTAATATGCTTCTGACGGAGCCACCCCTTGGTCATCCTGGCTGTGTGCTTTGGGTCATTGTCATGTTGGAAGACCCAGCTTTGACCCATCTTCAATGCTCTAACTGAAGGAAAGACGTTGTTCCCCAAAATTTTGTAATACATGGCCCCGGTCATCCTCTACTTAATACAGTCCACTCGTCCTCTCCCATGTGCAGAAAAACAACCCCATATCATGATGCTACCACCTCCACTTTTCAAAGCAGGTATGAAGTTCTTGGGGTGTCACTCAGCATTCTTCTTTCTCCAAACACGGTGAGTGGATTTAAGATCGAAAAGTTCTATTTTGGTCTTATCTGACCTCACGTCTTTCTCCCATGACTCCTTTGGATCATCCCAATGGTAACTGGTAAACTTCAGACAGGCCTGGACATGCACTGGTTTAGACAGGAGAACATTCTTCACATCTTTGTTTTTAAAAAATCCTAAAAATATTCTCAACAGTCTTTCTTTCCTCAAAGTTTAGCTCACAACAGTTCAAGTTCAACCTAGATTGATGAAAAGAAGAAAGTAAATGAAAACACCAAAATAAAAATGTAGCAACTAGAAAACACTCCGTCCTTTTATCTAAACTGACTACAGTAGCTGCATTTACATGTGCAAAAATCTGTGATTGGATTAAAGATTAGATCAGAATAGACCTGTGGTCAGGGACCCTGAAAAACTATCCAATGATATCAAACGTTGACAGACGCCACACTTTCAATCAGAATACATCATTTTGACATTCGCAGACCTGTCTAAAACACTGGAAACGGCTGCAGCACAAAGCGAGATGATCTTCTAAGCGTGTTTTTATTATTATTCATTTATTACAAGTGTCTGTTTGCCTATAATTTTCTAAATACTCGTATTTAGAAAGAAGGGTTAGGGTTTGGCTAATACGTACTAACAACAACATTTAGCCATGGATGCTCTTAAAATCCAAAGCAATGCAGCAATGTGCATCTTAGCCACACGTAAGTACGAGAGAATAACATCACCCTTTATGTTGTCTGGATGGGATTGGAAACAAATTCACATGATTGGCAGCTCACACACCGTCCCAAAGCCGCTCAGAGACAGTTTTCCTGAGTCCTGGCCGGACTGCGGCCTAAAGCCTCCTCTGGAGCGCACGACGTGACAAAGCACCCTCCTTTGCTCACAGACATGAAGCTAGAATTCTGATTGTTCTTCTCAGAGACACGGTTCACTCGCGTGGAGCGGCCGGTCGGTCCTGTTCGCGCTCCAAAGCCTCTGATCAACATAATTATTAAAAAAAAAACAAATAATGAAACAGGCCTGGACAAAAATGATGGTACCCATAACTTAATATTTTGTTGCACAACCTTTTGAGGCAATCACTGCAATGAAGCGATTTCTGTATTTGTCAATGAGCGTTCTGCAGCTGTCAACAGGTATTTTGGCCCACTCCTCATGAGCAAACTGCTCCAGTTGTCTCAGGTTTGATGGGTGTCTTCTCCAAATGGCATGTTTCAGCTCCTTCCACAGATGTTCAGTGGGATTCAGATCTGGGCTCATGGATGGCCACTTTAGAATAGTCCAACGCTTTTCTCTCAGCCATTCTTGGGTGATTTTGGCTGTGTGTTTTGTATCGTTGTCCTGTTGGAAGACCCATGACCTGCGACTGAGACCAAACTTTCTGACACAAGGCAGCACATTTCTCTCCAGAATGCCTTGATAGTCTACAGATTTCATTGTACCTTACACACATTTAAGACACCCTGTGCCAGATGCAGCAAAGCAGCCCCAAACCATTACTGAGCCTCCTCCATGTTTCACCGTAGGGACAGTGTTCTTTTCTTCGTATGCTTGGTTTTTGAGTCTATGAACATAGAGTTGATGTGCCTCACCAAAAAGCTCCAGTTTGGTCTCATCTGTCCAAAGGACGTTCTCCCAGAAGCTTTGGGGCTTGTCAACATGCATTTTTGCAAATTCCAGTCTGGCTTTTTTAGGATTGTTTTTCAGCAGTGGTGTGCTCCTTGGTCGTCTCCCATGAAGTCCACTTTGGCTCAAACAACGACGAATGGTGCGATCTGACACTGATGTACCTTGGCCTTGGAGTTCACCTTTAATTTCTTTGGAGGTTGTTCTGGGCTCTTTGGATACAATTCGAACGATCCGTCTCTTCACTTTGTCATCAATTTTCCTCTTGCGGCCACATCCAGAGAGGTTGGCTACTGTCCCGTGGGTCTTGAACTTCTGAATAATATGAGCCACTGTTGTCACAGGAAGTTCAAGCTGTTTAGAGATGGTCTTATAGCCTTTACCTTTAAGATGTTTATCTATAATTTTTTTTCGGATGTCCTGGGACAATTCTCTCCTTGGCTTTCTGTTGTTCATGTTCAGTGTGGTACACACCTTTTCACCAAACAGCAGAGTGACTACTTGTCTCCCTTTAAATAGGCAGACTGACTGATTATGAGTTTGGTAACACCTGTGATGTCAATTAAAGGACACACCTGAGTCAATCATGTCAGTCTGGTCAAATAGTTTTCAATCTTTTATAGAGGTACCATCATTTCTGTCCAGGCCTGTTTCATTAGTTTGTTTTTTTTTTAATAATTATGTTAATCAGCTATTCAAAAGTGATGGCTGATTTTGATTATTTAATTTTCAATAAATGTTTATTTATTGTTACTTTTGTAAGTTTCAAGTGATTTCAGTGAGAATTGTGGGTTTTTCCTTCTTTAACTGAGGGGTACCAACAATTTTGTCCACGTGTGTAATTGTCACTGAATTTAATGTATTTATTAATTACAGATTTAAGTTGCTGATATTCCAAAAAATTATTTATTCCACGTTTTTCACAAACTCCTTTATGAGAAGGCACATCAAAGATCGAGTTACGTCGCCCGGATTGGCGTTACCGGGGCCTCACCCTGGAGCCAGGCCTGGGGTTGGGGCTCGCAGGCGAGCGCCTGGTGGCCGGGGCTCCTCCCACGGGCCCCGGTCGGGTAAAACCCGAACGGTTGACGTGGGATCACTCCCCAGTGGGCCCACCACCTGCAGGAGAGCTCAGAAGGGGCCGGTGCAATGTGGTTTGGGTGGCAGTCGAGGGCGAGTGCCTTGGCGGCCTAAACCCCGGTCATGGAATTTGGCTTTTGGGACATGGAACGTCACCTCTCTGGGAGGGAAGGAGCCTGAGCTTGTGCAAGAGGTTGAGAGGTACCAACTAGACATAGTTGGGCTCACCTCTACGCACAGCCTGGGCTCTGAAACTCAGTCACTCGAGAGCGGTTGGACTCTCTACCATTCTGGAGTTGCACATGGTGAGAGGCGGCGGGCTGGTGTGGGCTTACTCGTGAGCCCCAAGCTTAGCCGCCAAGTGTTGGAGTTCACCCCGGTGGACGAGAGAGTTGCTTCCCTCCGCCTTCGGGTGGGGGGCAGGTCTCTGACTGTGGTTTCAGCTTACGGGCCGAACAACAGTTCGGAGTACCCAGCTTTCTTGGTGTCTCTCGGAGGGGTACTGGAAAGCGCCCCGACGGGGGACTCCATTGTCCTCCTGGGTGACTTCAATGCCCACGTGGGCAATGACAGTAGCACCTGGAGGGGCGTGATTGGTAGGAACGGCTTGCCTGATCTGAACCCGAGCGGTGTTTTGTTGTTGGACTTCTGTGCTAGTCATAGTTTATCGATAACAAACACCATGTTCCAGCACAAGGGTGTCCATCAATACACGTGGCATCAGGACACCCTCGGCAGGAGATCAATGATCGTCTTTGTAGTCGTTTCAGGCGACCTCCGGCCGTGTGTTTTGGACACTCGGGTAAAGAGAGGGGCAGAGCTGTCCACTGATCACTACCTGGTGGTGAGTTGGATTCGTTGGCGGGGAAGGAGGCCGGAAAGACTTGGTAAACCCAAACGTACCGTGAGGGTCTGCTGGGAACGTTTGGCTGAGCCCTCCGTCAGGGAAGTCTTTAACTCCCACATCCGGGAGAGCTTCAAACAGGTACCGAGGGAGGCTGGTAACATTGAGTCTGAATGGACCATGTTTTCCACCTCCATTGTCTCTGCTGCTGTTCGGAGCTGTGGTCGCAAGGTCTCTGGTGCCTGTCGTGGCGGCAACCCCCGAACCCGTTGGTGGACACCGGAAGTAAGGGATGCCGTCAAGCTGAAGAAGGAGTCGTATCAGGTCTGGCTGGCTTGTGGGACTCCAGAGGCAGCTGACAGGTATCGGCAGTCTAAGCGAGCTGCGGCTCAGGCTGTATTAGAGGCAAAAACTCGGTCCTGGGAGGAGTTCGGTGAGGCCATGGAGAAGGACTATCGGTTGGCCTCGAAGAGGTTCTGGCAAACCGTCCGGCGCCTCAGGAGGGGTAAGCAGTTTTCTGCAGGCACCGTTTTCAGTGCAGGTGGGGAGCTGCTGACTTCAACTGGGGACATTGTCGGGCGGTGGAAGGAATACTTCGAGGATCTCCTCAATCCTGCTGACACGCCTTCTGTTGAGGAAGCAGAGGCTGAGAACTTTGGGGTGGGGCTGTCCATTACCCAAGCTGAAGTCACCGAGGTAGTTAACAAGCTCCTCGGTGGCAAGGCACCGGGGGTGGACGAGGTCCGCCCTGAGTACCTCAAGTCTCTGGATGCTGTGGGAGTGTCTTGGCTGACACGTCTCTGCAGCACTGCGTGGCAGTTGGGAACAGTACCACTGGACTGGCAGACAGGGGTGGTGGCCCCCCTCTTCAAGAAGGGGGACCGAAGGGTGTGTTCCAATTACAGAGGAATCACACTCCTCAGCCTCCCTGGGAAAGTCTATGCCAGGGTAATGGAGAGGAGAGTCCGGCCAATAGTCGAACCTCAGATTCAAGAACAGCAATGCGGTTTCCGTCCTGGCCGTGGAACTGTGGATCAGCTCTACACCCTGTCTAGGGTACTGGAGGGTTCGTGGGAGTTCGCTCATCCTGTCCATATGTGTTTTGTGGATTTGGAGAAGGCGTTCGACCGTGTGCCCTGAGGTGTCCTGTGGAGGGTTCTTTGGGAGTATGGGATCCGGGGAGCCTTACTCAAGGCTGTCCGGTCTCTGTATGACCAGAGCAGGAGCTTGGTCCGCATAGCTGGCACTAAGTCAGACCTGTTCCCGGTGCATGTTGGACTCCGGCAGGGCTGCCCTTTGTCACCGGTTCTGTTCATAGTCTTTATGGACAGAATTTCTAGGTGCAGCCAGGGTCCGGAGGGGGTCTGGTTTGGGAACCACAGGATTTCCTCTCTGCTCTTTGCAGATGATGTTGTCCTGTTGGCTTCATCGAGCCAGGACCTCCAGCATGCATTGGAACGGTTTGCAGCCAAGTGTGAAGCGGCTGGGATGAGGGTCAGCACCGCTAAGTCTGAGGCCATGGTTCTCGACCGGAGAAAGGTGGTTTGCCCTCTTTGGGTGGGTGGAGTGCTCCTTCCCCAAGTGGAGGAGTTTAAGTATCTTGGGGTCTTGTTCACGAGTGAGGGAAAATCGGAGCGTGAGATCGACAGACGGATTGGTGCTGCGTCCACCGTCATGCGGTCGCTGTACCGGTCCGTCGTGGTGAAGAGAGAGCTAAGCCAGAAAGCAAGGCTCTCAATTTACCGGTCGATCTACGCCCCAATACTCACCTATGGTCATGAGCTCTGGGTTATGACCGAAAGAACAAGGTCCCGGATCCAAGCGGCTGAAATGAGCTTCCTCCGTGGGGTGGCTGGGCGCTCACTCAGAGATAGGGTGAGAAGCTCGGTCACCCGGGAGGAGCTCGGAGTAGAGCCGCTTCTCCTCCACATCGAGAGGAGCCAGTTGAGGTGGCTTGGGCATCTGGTTCGGATGCCCCCTGGACGCCTCCCTAGGGAGGTGTTCCAGGCATGTCCCACTGGGAAGAGGCCCCGGGGAAGACCCAGGACACGCTGGAGAGACTACGTCTCTCGACTGGCCTGGGAACGACTCGGGGTCCCCCCAGAGGAGCTGGAGGAAGTGGCCGGGGAGCGGGAAGTCTGGGCATCTCTGCTTAGACTGCTGCCCCCGCGACCCGGTCCCGGATAAGCGGAAGAAGATGGATGGAGATGGACGTTTTTCTTGTAGTTCTTGGTGTGTAATGAATCTTCTACCAGTATGCAACATTTCTTAATTTATCTGGATGTCTGGGTTGTGTGTACCACCAGAGACAGTGTGTACCGCCCCTGGAACACAGACGACCTCATGGCAGCGTCCAGACATCTCCCTAAGCGTGAACGAGGAGGTGCCGCCATGACAAAGGTGGTAAGAGAGTTTGTGCGTGACTTTGTTCCAACTTCCTCTTAACCAGCTCGCATAATACCAAATCAGATGAGTCCAGCACAGTTTTCTACCATCCCTGATAATTTTACTGAGCACCTCCAGCCCTCCACTCCTGGGTGGATGAATGCAGATGCAAATAGTCTGGAAGCTGACAGAAACTGCAACACATGGCTGAATGACCATTGCACCGCCCTGAAAGACAGTTTCCCCAACCCATGCAATCTGTCCAAGGTCAACAACTGCACCCAGAAAGAAGGTGATCCTGTAGAGAACTGTCTAGTCCATCTCCAAACTGTTTGAGGATTTCAGCGGAATGTCCCGCCCCTCAATCTATCCGGGAGGCCAAATGAAGCCCTGTTGAAGAGCTGCTTCCTCGAGGGCATCCGTTCGTCTCTGACAGAAGCCACCAAACCTTCCTCCGTCAGATGGACAGATTTCTCATGTTCTATGGCTGACAGGCTCTGTCTTGCACATCATCATCAGCACACCAGACGGGCCCAAACACAGAGCCATGAAAAAAAAAAAGAGGGAAACCCTTTACTGTGCTCGGCTCCGTTTGTTCCAGCATAAAGCCGTGGGCCAGGCCCCCCGAGTGAACGGCCCTGCTCCCGCTCCTCTACCTCCCCTCATTCTCCTCGTTTCCTACTTTTACTGTGGAAAGCCCGGACACTAAGAAAAAGAGTGTCCACTGAAGGCAAGCCAAAGACGCAGAAGAGGACATGGAGAAAAACCCCTTTGTGGACGAGGCTGTGGTCACTTTCTCGGCCCAAGAAACATTCACTATTTGGACTCTCAGGTGACGCGAGGTGAAGCTTCAGCTAACAGTTTGAACCTTGGATCAGCCCCTGCAGAATCTAAGGTCATGCGCGCACACACATTAATTTTTCAAGCGGCATTTTGTTGTTGCCAAGTAACAGCAGGCCACTTCAAAGAAAAAAGTGGTAGAAAATTGTCCAAAGAGGAGTAGCAGGCATTTTACTACATCACATCCATGTCTGTCCAAAACAGGTTAACAATTAGAGAATCATGATACAACCACACTCATTCATTTTCTATACCTGTTTTGTCTCTTTCTGGGTCATGGGGCTGCTGGAGCCTAACCTGGCCACTCATGAGCAAGAGACACCCCAGGACAGATCACCAGTCTGTCGCAGGGCCACAATCACACACCCATCCACACATATGGAGAATTTAGAATGATCATTTAACCTATGAAGCATGTTTTGAGATGGTGGGAGGAAGCTGGAGTCCCTGGAGAAAACCCACGCATGCATGGGGAGAAAATGCAAAGGTCCCCCATTGATGACACTGTTTCAAGTCCCCCAGCTGGGACTTGAACCAGGGTGGGGCAAGAGTGTTAACCATTGCGCCACCATGCAGCCAAACACAATAAAACAAAGCTAATTATCAAAGATTAGTTGTCTGATAACATGCTCTACCTGCTTTGTTGAAATAATCATGGTCATATTTGAGGCTCTAATAGATTTACTGTCTGCTGCTCAGAGTGCACGTTTTCTGTTCATGCATGTTGCGATGAAGATGGACAGACTAATCAAAATCACTGATTTCCATTCCTTAGAACTGTGGAACTTCATTTCCATAAACTTTGAGCATGTGGGGCCAAAAATAAAAACAAGTAACTAATAGAAGAACAAACAACAGCGTTTAATTCTTGAACTTTTTTTCCCCCAACGGTGATCAGGCAAAAAGTCTCTGCGTGAGGCTGGTTGATACATGTGCAACATGATGACATCACCTCCATAAATTGTACTACATGTTTGTTGGGCTGTTAACAGAGATTTATTTTAGAATTTTTTTAGGATCATGTATTACATAAAACCAAAAGTTTAGCCTTGACTTTTAGATTAAAGCAAGCTTTTACAAACACAACAGAAAATATATTTTTCAGCAAAAATCTATGACAAAACATCCAACATCTTAGCTTTATAGAGCAGCAGAAACCAGAAAGGCCATTAGTTTTCATTAACAGCCGTTACAATTTGTACCTTCTCCAGGTGGTTGGTAGTTTAAATTCTTGCAGATTGAGCTGAAGTTCTTCTCCTCCTGTTCAGTAGACACAGTCAACATAAAATTAGAAGCAAATACAAAGACAGGGCTATGATATTATATATTAGTAATCAGAGACGTCCTCACCTAATCCACAGGAAAACTGTGAGACAGATAATAGAAACAAAGACTTGTTGCTAAAACTCCAACAAATGGTTTCCATGTTGGGCTGTTGCTTTTAACAGTGAGAGTCTCTACTGGTGACATGAACTTTTCTTTTGTTTTAACAACACATGAGTAGTTTCCTGCATCCTGACGGGTGACTGAATCTATGACCAGGTGTTTGTTTTCCAGCTTCAGAGGTTGATGGTTCAAATACCAATGAAAGTTTGAGCTGTGAGTCAGAGGACAGCTGGTGCTGCATGTTAATGTGACTTTCTGACCCTCAGTCACCTCTGCAGAAGGGCTGATCTCGACTCTCAGATCTAAAAGATTCAAAGAGAAAACAGAATATATATGAATGTAAAGAAATAACGGATTCATTTAGGTTGTCCACTTCATCTAGTATGAAAGTATGAAGATTATAGTTACCTGTGACAATCAGAGTGACTTCAGGAAAAGTGGATTCTTTCCCTTCTTTAGAATTGGTTTCTATTCTAAACACATATTCTCCAGAGTTATTTTTACTCAGTTTTTTAAATCCAAGGTTGTGTTGGTTTGGTTTGTCATAAAAAGTCACTTTATTTTTATTTCCTTGCATTTCTTCTTCTTCCTGGTTTATATTTTTGTTTATTTTAAACCAAAGTTTAGATTTGGGCTGCTGGTCACGAGGATGTGAATAGTTGCAGGAAATATTCAGAGAGGAGCCTTGCAGAGCACAGATTCTTTTTTGGAGACAATTTACAGTCCAGCAGCTGCTGTTATCAACACCTGAAATGTAAATAAAACATGACTTTAATGTAAAGGTTTTCATGAAATGATTCAACTAAATCCATACAGAGATGTAAAGATCAGAATCAATTTTATGTTTTTGGCTGAAAACATCAAGTTCACAGAATGAAAAACTGGATTTGAATGATATAAAATGTGTATTTGTTCACACTTACAGACATCAACAGAATGAAAATCCTTAAAATCTTTCACAGCACAAGTAAAGGAGTCTGCAGATGTTATGGGAACTATAATCTGCCTTTTTTCTGGTTTTCTGTTCTTGAACACAACAGTGTTGTTGTTGCTGCAGGTTAATTTGACATGATCTTTCTCTGCAGGGGTCTGGTGAAGAAAGATTTCTGTTGAGACATTACAGAGACATTTTTATTAATGGATTTTAAGTGTGAAAACTTTAAACCTGCATTATGTCTTCTATCCACAAACAATCACAGTGAAAACTTGACTTTAAATCAAACTGAAGAGTGTGAAAGCTGAAGCGTTACCTGTGGGAAACATGATGGAACATTGTTTATCCCCGGATGAACACATGCTCCTTTCAGCAAAGGTCACTCTGAAACAAGCTGATGTGACCAAATCTGGTTGAAAAAGCAAAGACTTTTTATTCATTAAACCTACAAGAACTTATTCTGAAGAGAAAACGTGAGTCTGTTCAGAGCTTCTTTCACACAGGAAGGAAGAATGTGCTGCTGCTCACCGACTGAGACTTCAGGGGCTCTGAAATCCTCCTGACCTTTGACAGCACAGGAGTAAGTGACTGCCTCCTCACCGCTGACCAGCTCTTGGTACCATGGAGACAAGTCCTGATAGAGAACCTGTCTGTTCTTGAACCAGATGAAGCCTGTGAACTTTTGAGTGAAAGGACAGCTGCTGCTGCTGCTGCTGCACATGAGAGATACTGTCTGTCCATCTTTGGAAGGAAACACTTTCACCTGCAGCTCTGTAACAACAGTTACAAGAGTCTTTGCCGATTATTCTTTACAGAATCAGACGTGCTTTATTAAAACCACTTTACCGCCAACGTAGAGCTGAGTTTGGTTTCTGCTGCAGCTGTCTGGTTTGTCAGCAGATTCACGGCAGAAATAAAGTCTCTCGTCGCTCTTGTTTAGATCATTGATGCTCAGAGAGGGACGACTCTCTTCTGATGTTCTGTACTTTTTTTGGTTTCCATCCACAATAACCTCACCAAAGTTTCTCTTTGAGCCATTCAAGAACACAGTGAACCATTTATATTCTTTATCTGCTGCTGAATCTCCAGCAGAGCAGCTCAGACTCACTGATGAACCTTTCAATGCAAAACGCTGTTTGTTTGTCCCTGAACTCCTGGAACAGAAGATTTAATTAACTGTCAAACAGAATCATATCATCTCTTTTCTTCTCTTATACAGTACAAGAAATTCCAGTTGTTTCTGAAGTTTTAATTACAATTTCTCGGTTAATGTACATTTGTAATGTAATATATGTCCCAAAAAAACACCATTTAAGAAATAATTCCAACATTTCTTTAAAAATTGCAAGTAGAATCTGAGCCGGTTCTTCAAGAATACCTGAAAATAATCTGAGATTATTTACCTGATATGTAAAGAATGAAGAGCAGACATCCAGCTTCTGTCAGGAACTTGTTTAGATCATTGATGGTCAGAGTGGGATGACTCTTCTGATTTTTACTTCTCAGTGCTGTGAAGTGAACAAAGATTGTCAACAATTTCCTTTTTTCTCATGAAACATGCATGCATTTGCAGAATTATATATCTGTGTGCAGAACCAGCACCACAGGGACACCCCCAGGCTCAGAAGTGATGTGATCCCTGGCCCATGACCTTACCAGAGAACTCAGGTATCCTTCTCACTGCGAGGAGAGAGGGCCGCTGGACCACAGGAGCCAAGTAAGTAAGTAAAGTAAAGTAAGTAAATATTTATATTCTATAGCACTTTTCTCAGATAAAAATCACAAAGTGCTTCACAAAAATAAAAGCAAATAACATTACAACCAATAAAACACAAATTGCATACAAACAGAATGGAGGGAATTTAAAGCAAGATAAAACACATTAAAAGGCAAAAAAGACTAACTAAAAGCTTTTCTGAATAAAAACGTCTTGAGCTGACTTTCAAAACCTGCAACAGAGTCATTCTGTCGTATTGACAAAGGGAGGTCATTCCAAAGACGAGGAATAACAGCTTGAAAGGCGAGGTCTCCTCTGGTTTTATTGCAGGTTTTCGGAATTTGTAATAGATTTTGGTTGGAGGACCTCAAAGACCGGACAGAAAAGTAGGGGTTTAAAAGGTCAGCAATGTACTGGGGGGTTTGTCCGTGCAAGGCTTTAAAAGCTAGAAGTAGAATTTTAAATTCAATTCTAAATTTAACTGGGAGCCAGTGCAAAGAGGAGAGTAGTGGAGTTATGCGTGCTAGTTTCTTGGCTCCTGATAAAAGCCTGCAGGGACATGGCTGAAGTCCTAGTTCACCCCACCTGAAGCTGCTGATTGCCAGAGATACAGGCACCTACATGACAGGCTAGGATGGACATCGCCTCAGCAGCTGGCAGTTAGTAGGAAAAAAGACATTTGATTGTTAGGGGCGAAAAGAAAACATACTTGGCCTTGTAATATATTTACATCATTGTTTTGAGAAAAAAAATGGGAGAAACATTTTTTTTTTAAAATCATGACTTGAAAAGTGAATTGAATTGTGGCTTGATTGCATCGTTACATCCCTAGTGTGAATGCAGCATTAAGCTTTTATAAATTTTGGGTCGCTCGGCCGAATTTTGCAGTTGCTACAACAACCCCAAGCAATACCTGCTTCCATTCCTCTGGAACAACTGTTTGGGTAATTAAGTGTATCAGATGTATTAGGTTTATAAAAAAAAAAAACTGTTTCACAAAATGTGCACTATAACCAAATTCATTAGTTGCTTTAAGACAGGGGTGCCAAACTCCAGGCCTCAAGAAGCAGAGTCCTACATGTTTCCCAACCTACCTACGTCTCTTCTGCTCCGGTATGTTGTCTGTTTGTCGCCTCCTGTACCATCCCACTCTGATGTACCAAACTTTGGAAGAGCATTAACATTTGTTTTTTTTTCACTAAATCAAGGTTCACCTTTCACGGTCTCACTGTTTGGATTATGCAAATCTCTTCCGTAACATGTTTTACAAAGCAGCTTGCCAAAGTCACAATCTTCGCTGAGTTTGTTTTCTATAAAAGGTTTGAACTCTGTTTAAACAAGACAGAACAATGTAAAAATGTTCATGTCTGAGAAGTATAGAAAATGTAATGAATAGACACCCTCTATCCAACTCACTCACAAGTGGTCACATTAACGCATGGTTAAGGACCAATTTGATGCTTTGGGTGTCCCCAACTTGTTTAACGTGCTGGCTCATGTAATTAATTCAAGGCTTCCCAACCAGTTCCAGACCACAAACCCTACAATACCAGACGCAGACCGGTCTAGGGTACCAGTACAACGAATCCCATTCCACGTCTAACAAAACTGGACCTCTCATTCAATTGGAACAGCCAACTTGTTCTTTAACAAAAAAAAAAAAAAATAAAATCCTTATCTAGAGAGTTAGAAACACCAAGAGTTATGTTTGGAAATTGCATATGCTTTCCAGGTAATGTTGACAGGTTAGCATTAAGTGCCACTTTATGCCCAATGAAGCAAAAGCCCAAAAAACAAAAATATTCCTGTCCAATTAAAATGTATTTATTTGTATTGCACAACAACAAACAGATTACCACAGGTAAAGAATTTGAGTGGCGGCGTCGGACACAGTCTGGTTGCTGGCGGCGTCGGACACAGTCTGGTTGCTGGCGGCGTCGGACACAGTCTGGTTGCTGGCGGCGTCGGACACAGTCTGGTTGCTGGCGGCGTCGGACACAGTCTGGTTGCTGGCGGCGTCGGACACAGTCTGGTTGCTGGCGGCGTCGGACACAGTCTGGTTGCTGGCGGCGTCGGACACAGTCTGGTTGCTGGCGGCGTCGGACACAGTCTGGTTGCTGGCGGCGTCGGACACAGTCTGGTTGCTGGCGGCGTCGGACACAGTCTGGTTGCTGGCGGCGTCGGACACAGTCTGGTTGCTGGCGGCGTCGGACACAGTCTGGTTGCTGGCGGCGTCGGACACAGTCTGGTTGCTGGCGGCGTCGGACACAGTCTGGTTGCTGGCGGCGTCGGACACAGTCTGGTTGCTGGCGGCGTCGGACACAGTCTGGTTGCTGGCGGCGTCGGACACAGTCTGGTTGCTGGCGGCGTCGGACACAGTCTGGTTGCTGGCGGCGTCGGACACAGTCTGGTTGCTGGCGGCGTCGGACACAGTCTGGTTGCTGGCGGCGTCGGACACAGTCTGGTTGCTGGCGGCGTCGGACACAGTCTGGTTGCTGGCGGCGTCGGACACAGTCTGGTTGCTGGCGGCGTCGGACACAGTCTGGTTGCTGGCGGCGTCGGACACAGTCTGGTTGCTGGCGGCGTCGGACACAGTCTGGTTGCTGGCGGCGTCGGACACAGTCTGGTTGCTGGCGGCGTCGGACACAGTCTGGTTGCTGGCGGCGTCGGACACAGTCTGGTTGCTGGCGGCGTCGGACACAGTCTGGTTGCTGGCGGCGTCGGACACAGTCTGGTTGCTGGCGGCGTCGGACACAGTCTGGTTGCTGGCGGCGTCGGACACAGTCTGGTTGCTGGCGGCGTCGGACACAGTCTGGTTGCTGGCGGCGTCGGACACAGTCTGGTTGCTGGCGGCGTCGGACACAGTCTGGTTGCTGGCGGCGTCGGACACAGTCTGGTTGCTGGCGGCGTCGGACACAGTCTGGTTGCTGGCGGCGTCGGACACAGTCTGGTTGCTGGCGGCGTCGGACACACACAGTCTGGTTGCTGGCGGCGTCGGACACAGTCTGGTTGCTGGCGGCGTCGGACACAGTCTGGTTGCTGGCGGCGTCGGACACAGTCTGGTTGCTGGCGGCGTCGGACACAGTCTGGTTGCTGGCGGCGTCGGACACAGTCTGGTTGCTGGCGGCGTCGGACACAGTCTGGTTGCTGGCGGCGTCGGACACAGTCTGGTTGCTGGCGGCGTCGGACAAAATGCTTATCCTGCCATTGTCAAGATTCTGTTTTATAAGTGATGCCTCAGCTTCCACCTCATTGGTTTCCAGTTGTACTAAAAACAAAAGATTATTTTTACAATTAGTCCTTTGATTTAAAACATTCAAGTATTCTGGATTGTGTGATCTTGATCAAAACATTTTTCTACTCACCTTTTCTGACTTTATCTTCACTGGAATCCATTGACTGCAAAAGACCAAGGCTGCTACTTAAAGAAAGGATTTCTGTGAATTGCAAGAAAAAGAAAAGAATTACTCTGAGAATCTGCAGCATAGAGCAACAAGTGTCATTTCTCACCATTTTTTGTCCCCAGCAGTTCATCATCAGCATGTTGGCTTTCTTGTGCAACTGGCAAACCTAAAGCTTTTAAGAAAGAAAAAAAAAAAGATAAAACAGCCCAACAACAGCCAGCATCACCGTCTTTGATTTGGGCTTAAATTATGCTGATATTTCAATAAATATAAACGTACCATTGCTAGCGCAAAGAGCCAAAATGAAAAGGGCCAAAACTGACTCAGCTCCCATCTTGTCAGACACTGCATGAGAACCCAACAAACAAGAGGAGCTTAAAAAAGTTCATCCTGCAGGAGACACAGCTGCGGTTCATTTTCTCTAATTGTCTTTCTCTTCAGATTAATGTGACTGAAACTTTGATTGAGAAGGACCAGTTGGTGGCAGCAATGCACCTGAATGCTGTGTGCTCTCCTCCAACATTTAAATAACTGTGCATGCAAATACTGATCCAACCTGCTAGAGAAATGTAATAATGTTTAAATTCAGAAGGAGAAAATATCAAATGCTTCAATAAAAAATATTCACATTTTGTCTGTCTAAATTGGACAAAATAAAAGATTATTAACAGTCTACTTTTGTTTTATGTTGCTGCTTCTAATGTCCAGTAGGGGGCAGTGTAGGAGCATTATTGTAAATATGTTTTTATTTCCAAGTTTGTTTGTTTTTTTTTGTCTTGTATTTGGAAGCTTTTTTTTACTTCACATGATCTTACATTGTGAACTTTTTTTTTTTTTGGTTGTTCTTTATTAATGAAACCAACTATTATTTTAACTAACTGTCCATGGTGATGGAGCTTCATTTTTAAGTAAATGTTACAAAAATAATCTACAGTATGTACAAGGAAATAGAAAAACACCAAACTAAAAAAACAGCAAATCCTTTGCTCTTGTCTAAATAAACAGGAGACTCACTTTTTGGCAAGTAGTATTTGTTTGAAAAGGTTTTGTTTTTAAGAATATTGACCCATTTATGTCTGCGGTGGCACAGTTTGATCTTCAACTGGGGAGTCAGCGAGCTGAGAGGAGAACAGAAAGATCCTGTCTGGAATCTCCGGTGTGGGAAGAGGAAGCTCTGAGCTCGGAGTGAGTGAACTGGACGGAGGATGTGGACTCTCAGTTGGAGCAGGCTCGGACTTGGACTTGTCCCAGTTGAGCGGTACTGGCTGGGTCTCTGGTTCAACATACTCCAGCCCAAACATCTCGCCGGCGTCTGTGCTAGAAAGATGAAGAGCAGGGTACTTCCTCTCACACATGACCCGTTCAGATGCTGAATTGAGGTCCACAATCAGAGCTGGGTCAGCCCTGTCCCTGTAACCCACTGATCCTGGTGGAATTGGTATCCTTCATGGATTTTCCTCTGATTGAGATCCAAACAGGAACTGCAGCTCCTTCCCCAGGCACGTGGTTCAGCTGCAGAGTTCCTCCGTGGCGATACAAGATGCCTGAAAAAAAGAGCTGAAAAAAGCCTCCTTTTTGAGAGCGCTGCATATTTACTGTGCATGACATAATGACAGGAATTCAAAACATTATTATGTTTTTAGGCTGTTTTTTTTGTTGTAATTTCATTAAGAATGAACTAACTGGAGGCATAGGGAAATGGGGAATAGAAGAAAGCATAACTATCAAGACAAGAGATCCAGAAATAAACAGCATATCTTTGTAAGCGCGTGCCACGTCTGGATAAGATGCAGTTTGGTTTCCCAAGCCTCACGTAAAGCCTGCTGTAAAAATGATCAAGTGTGACACCACAATTACCAAAATGTCGTTGTCAAAAAGAAGAAAGGCTGACGTGGAGCACTGAGTTTCCCAGGGAAAATTTTGTATTTTTATGTATTAATGGAGCTGAATGCAAAACCCTTGGTATGCAATGAACAGGTCGCAGTGCTCAAAGAATATAATATTCAGCGCCATCATCATCATCATTTGTAGGATCAGTTAAGAAAAGAGAAGGTCAACCAACTTTTCACTGGACTGAAAGAACAAAAACTAAGAAAACCAGCAGTCGGCATTCACTGCAGCCGTGATGTCAGTGATAGAGCAGTGAAATCTTGGTGCCTTATTGCAAAAAAGTTGGTGCAAACATCCAAACCATTTGCAGGTGGTGAACTTGTGGAAAAAATGCATGCTGAAGGCTGCAGAAGTCATGTGCCCCAAAAAGCAGTTGACCTTTGCCAACAGAAGTGTGTCAAGGATGATGATTGCAGATACGAGATCTCTCAGGAGACTTGGGCAGCCAAATAAAGGACAGAATCCAGTCATTTTTGATGAAAGCACCAACATCACAGATATTACACGACTGTGTCTATTTATTAGGGTGTTGATGAGACCATCACAGCAGAGTTTAAATCAGCTTATATTACTGGTCCGGCCCACTTGAGATCAGACGGGTTGAATGTGGGCCCTGAACCAAAATGAGTTTGACAGCCCTGGTTTAGACTAAAGGTGACGGACAGCTGTCCTCATAGGGGTCACTGGGGCACTTTTTAGCCGTGCTAAAGAGAAGAAACAACACATTTGTAATAGAAAAAATAAAACACTCCAGAAACTGTATGAAAATACCAAAAGCAAAAAGCAAAGACTGATTAGAAATCAGATTTATTTAAACAGGTATTTTCTGACAGCATGTTTTCATTATGCTGTGATGTCCTTTCTCTGCATTCATATTTAGTTGGCCTCTGTAGAAAAAAAAACATATAAATTAGGAATGTATCAAAAACAAATAGATGAAGTAAAATGTTTTACTTTATTGCTTCTAAATAGCAGACCTCTTGTTTAACTTCAACCTTTTAAAAATATGTTTTATTTCACGTCACTGTTTTATGTATGTTTTATGTATGTTCATCGTATAACATGTATAGTATATATAATATATATAGAATACAGTAAAAATGTCCTTAGTTGCAAAAAAAATGATAATGTTCTATACGCCACATCATTGGTTTGACTGAGGTACACAAAGATGAATCTTAATCAAATACATTTGAGCTTGGTCGATTGTCCAGGAACAAGTCTGAGGCTGTGCAAAATCTGAAGAACAAAGATTGATTGGTTTGCTTTTATACATTAAAAAAATGAATAGGTAAACAATATTAATGCATAAAATGATTTTGAAAATGAATAAAAAACAGAGAGATTAAAATTACTGTTAATCATGAATAGAGATATTTGCATTTACAGTATTTTTTCAACTGCATTGACATAACTGAGCTCTTTGCTTACTATTATTATTAAGATTAGTCAGGAAACAAAAATTGTAAAGATTAAATGAGTTATGGCATTTGTATGAAGTCACATTAAGTCAGAATGACTGTCAAAGAGCTGATTGGTGTTGAAGTTTCCCGCCGGGTCTGGTGGCGTGCGTCTGTAATCCAAGTGTCATGGAGGCTGAGGCTGCAGTGGTCTATGCTGATCAGGGGTCCGCACTTAGTTTGATATCAACGTGGTCATTCTGGGGGAGCCTGGGACAACCAGGTCATCTATGGAGGGGTGAAATGGAACAGGTCAAAGCACATGTGCTGCTCAGTTGTGGGATCGCACCTGAGAGCAGACGCTGAAGCACAGCCTGAGTAACAACCTTTTGACGCAGTCTGTTCTCTTTATCAGATTTCACTGATAAAACACTCCAACACTGTTTAACATGTTCCAGAAGCTTCTTGAAACTTTGTCTACTGTGTTTCGTGTTGCTGTACACTGCCCCCTACTGGAAATAAGAAGCAGCAACATCAAACAAAAAAAATCTTTTGTGATTTTGTAAAAATTACATCTTTTCTTTGTGAATCTTTTCCATCTCTCTCTCTCTCTCTCTCTCTCTCTCTCTCTCTTTGGATCAACAGTGTTACATTAATAATTAACAGTGAGACATTAATAATAATAAAAAAGTAAACTTTGCATTTGCTCATTTTTATGCAAAACAAAAACCTGCTGGACTTTTATTATGACTAAATGATTGTAGCTTTTCTTTGTGATGTATTTATCTTTCAAAATGTATTTTCATCTTGTACTTTTTATTGCTATTTGTAATTTGTTTTCAATAAACATCAAATGCAAAGTCCACATCTTAAATGTATTCTTTAAGTTCTTATATACTTTTATACAACATATGATAACCTATGTGTGACAATGCTTGTGCAAACATACTCGTGTTTAGAGAACATTCTTTGTCATTCTGATTTATCAGCTTTTAGAATCTGCTTGACTGCGCTCAGCAACACAGACAAAATGTCACAGTCTGTATAAACACATCCTGCTCCAGACTAACAGAAACTGTGAGCAGCTCTGACTGGAACCGCTGTGCAGGATACTGTTGTGAATCCTGGGTGCGGTTAAGCTGCTGTGATGCAAGGTGGTTTGTGTCTATAAATATGTAGGTTTCCTACTCAGCTTCAGAGCTCTCTGCATGCAACCACAAAAAGAAATATTGCTTTTATTTCTTTTGCTTGTAAAGAAAAAAACCTTTTGAACATTTTTTTTCCTTTCTCATCTAGATTTCAGAAATTTTCCACAACAGTCATTCAAAGTGCTTCTTTTTCTTCCTGTAGTTTAAATGGCGGGGGGGCACCACCATTGAGGTGCATTTCCCCCTCCTACTGGTACGTCTCAATCAAAGTTTGAGTCAAGTTGATCTGAAGATGTGTCACGCTGCCCCTCACTTTCCAAATGTTCTTTACTTTTTGGTCATCTGTCTTTTGATTTGGTGCAATTCATGTAAATTTGTTTCAATTATATGGTTGCGTCGTTGCTTGTATAGACCCTGTGTCCCATCTCTAAAGCATTTTTGCCATTTTCTGAGCAGTCTCAGTCTGGTCTCTCTGATTTTTTATCAACACCTCAGCATCTCTATCTGTTACCGCCAGCTGTGCTCGTCTTTTTAATCAACGCCACTGTTTCCTAGACTGAACAACATGGCTGGTCTCACCAGTTTTGTAAACCTTTCATTTGAGCTGAAACTCTTCTATCACAACTGACACTTTTCTCCATCTATTCCAACCTGCTACCACTCGCTTCCTCAGTTTTTCACACTTTGGACTGTTGACCCTAGAAACTTCAAATCTTGCACCTTCTTTGTCCTTTCTCTCTGTAAATTCACTTTTCCATCTTGCTGTGGCTAACCTTCATTCTTCTTTCCAGGGCAAACCTTCACCTCTCTTGCTTCTCCTCCAACTGTTCCCTGTTCTCGCTACAACTCACAATATCGTCTGCAAACATCATAGTCCATGATGATTCCTGTTTAACAGAACTTCACCTGTCATACATGGATGGATGGATGGACGGACGGACGGACGGACGGACGGACAGACGGACGGACAGACAGACAGACAGACAGACAGACAGACAGACAGACAGACAGACAGACAGACAGACAGACAGACAGACAGACAGATAGATAGATAGATAGATAGATATAGATAGATAGATAGATAGATAGATAGATAGACAGGTAGATAGATAGACAGACAGACAGACAGACAGACAGACAGACAGACAGACAGACAGACAGATAGACAGATAGATAGATAGATAGATAGATAGATAGATAGATAGATAGATAGATAGATAGATAGATAGATAGATAGATAGATAGATAGATAGATAGATAGATAGACAGGTAGATAGATAGACAGACAGACAGACAGACAGACAGACAGACAGACAGACAGACAGACAGATAGACAGATAGATAGATAGATAGATAGATAGATAGATAGATAGATAGATAGATAGATAGATAGATAGATCTTTATTTGTCTTTGTCACAGGTACAATGTAATTAAATGTGCTTCCTCAGTGCAGCAGCCATACTTAAAAACAACCCATTGTAAAAACATACTACTATAATAATAAATAGTACATAAAAATATGTAAAATGTGCTTCTCTGGTAACTAAAGGAAATTAAATCAGTTTTTGCTAAATAAAAAACAGAATACTCGATATGTGTTTAAATAGTTAAAAACAGATAATAATAATAAAAACTAATAAATATGAAGAAAACATCCACTGTGTCTCAGTTTACAGAAAGAGGTTCAGGTTTGATGCTTCCTAGACACGTTTAACATGTTTATTGCAGTATATTATAAAAGATGTTCTGAAGTCTTTTTGTTTTTATGCTGCTTGACCTGTAGCGTTTGCCTGAAGGCGACAGATCAAACTGGAGTGTCCCGGCTGTGAAGTGTCTTTGTAAGTAAGTAAATATTTCTTTCTATAACCTTTCTCAGATCAACAAAGACACAACAAAAGACAGTAAAAGCAAGATAAAACACACTAAAAGACAAAAGTATGAACTAAAATCTTTTCTGAATATAAAAATCTTGATCCGACTTTTAAAAGCTTGTGGAATTTGTAATAGATTTTGGTTTGAAGACCTCAGCAACTGGACCGAAGAGTAGGGGATTAAAAGGTCAGCAATGTACTTGGAAGTTTGTCCATGCAAGGCTCTGAAAACTACAAGTCAATTTGTAAAATCAATACTAAATTTAACTGGGAGCTAGCGTAAAGAGGAGAGTAATAGAGTTATGTAAAATAGTTAGTGGCTCTATGATGATGTTCTGCGCTGTGTTGAGGCAGCAGGAGTCGTGGAGGGTTTCCAGGGTGGGGAGTGGGCAGCCAACAATCTGTTGGACGGTGTTGATGACCCGCTAAAATCTTGCTCAGTAGATGGCGTTATCCTGAGCAAAGCAATCTTCTGAGACGTCTGCTACAACTTGCCTCCCTGTGCTTCATTTCAGCTCGTTTTCAGTTTGATTGAGCTAAAAACTGTTGAATTATTGCCTACAGGAACATGGAAAGATTCATATTGGAAGGTATTTTCAGTAAAGTACAAGAAAGAAGGACAGAAAAAGTGCTGGGTCGCACTTTATTGGGCACAACACTCATTTAGTTTTTTAAAAAAGATAATTAAAACATAAATAACTCAAAAATTTGATGTAATCAATAACTTCACCAGGTGCAGTTCCCCTCCCTACCTGAAGCTGTGCTGTCTAAGCTAGGGGTGTTGGTTTTACCTCTATTCGTGCTTCTTTACTACCTTAAGGAATAAAAATCAGCCAAACAAGCTCTCAGGAAGAGCTTTAATGTATAAAAAGGGGAGGAAGAGGAGAAAACCTGGCTCAAAGCAGAGGTTTGTGTGTTTTATTTACTTTCAACTGCTTGGAAATTCACCCCCCGGGCCTGCGTTTCTGTCAATAACTACCCTCGTTGTTGGTGAAAAAGACGAAATAAGTGGTGATCTGATGTTTTTCTTTTTCTAAACTGGTAACAAACGAGATCTCTAAACACGTGACACTGGAGATGGTTGCTTTAACACGTAACATGGCTGATTTTGCTGTTAGGTTTATTGTGGTCTCATGGTAGCGCAGCGGTAGCGCATTTCCCTCCCGCGCAGTAAGTCTGCGGTTCTCGCCTCGCGTGAGCAATAGTTTTTTTTTTTTTTTTTTGCATTAATCACAACCGTTTTTTGTTCACGTTTTGAGAGTTAAGAGAAATACATTTTATTGCAACATATTCAAAGCAGCTGCGTTGTTTCCTTTCCGGACTGTGCTGTGGATGTCGGGATTCGTGCGTGCGTACGTGCGTGTGTGGCGATAGTGCGGCTCCGCGCCGAGGGGGGGTGTTTGATTTGTTCGCAAAATTATTTTTTCGTTTGCAGCGCAAACATCACTGCTTAGTGCCGCAATTGCCTGCGATTAGTGGCTCTTCTTTCTGGTGTTTGTCACAGAATTCCCAAAATTCGGCAATAAAATAAATTCGCAATAAAATTAGCAATAAAAATTCGGCAAAAAAAACAAACAGTTTTTGTGGGAAAAAAAGCCTTTGAGGTTAGTTTTCTGTTCCTAAGCGATTTTTTTAAAAGCGTGATATTGTATGTAATTCAAATTTGTCAAAAGCTCAAAACTTGAAAACCGTTACTTTGTAAGTGTGTTAAAAGGAGTACTTTATAACTAACTCTATAACTATAACTAACTAACTTTATAACTAACTCTGTGGCGCTGGGTGCCATCACCCAGGGCCACAGAAAGAGGCCTGAAGCTACAGAGAGAGGAACAGAGAGAAGACCAGGATCAACACCCTCACACTGGGAGCGTCGGGGGCCATACAACGGGGGAAGCGCTCACAGACCCACCCGCTGCTAATCACCAACGCTGTGTTTTTGACAATGTTAGCTCTGGAACTAGAATACCATCATCTGTCTTTAAATTCACTCCAAAGTGCCTGCAGGATTTTGAAAGACAACAAATATTCTTCAGAGAAACGGAATTGTTTGGCTGTACTACTTGTACAGCGTTGCTGCGCGGACGTCATATCCGGGTGAGCCTAACCAGTGTTTGGTGTTTGTCTTTACTGCTCCTGTCATTGAGAGTTCGTTTTGTTAATATCTTGTTTTGGTGTTCAAACATTATAAGTGTCTTCTTTAGCATTCTAGTGAGTAACCACTGCTGTCTAAGCAGGTTTGCAACATAGTTTCTTCCCCTTAGCCAAACACCGCTAGCCTTTGCTAAGTTCTAGCATGGCCTCCACCTCGTCTGCTTTCACTCCTCTGTCCTTCTCCATGTGTCATACGTTCAATGAAGATCCTGCCTCCTTTAGTGGTGATAGTGGCAGATGTGTTAAGTGTAGCCTTATTTTAGACTTGGAGGCCAGGCTAGAGCAGTTAGAGGCGTGGCTACGCACGTCGGATGCTAAGCCTGTTAGCCAAATTATTACCCGCAGTGCAGCTCGCAATACCGGAACGAAACTGCAGAGCACCCAAGCCCCTCCCGGGCAGCAGCCGGGAAACCCCAGGATGGGTTTGTACCCGTGGGAAGGAAGCATAGTGTTAAACATAATACGTTTTCTCCCCTCTGCAACACGCCAGATGAACTGTCAACTCTAGTTATCGGCTCCTCTGAAGTTAGACACGTGAAGCTCCCGACAGCCACAGTCAGGTGTTTCCCGGGAGCCAGAGTTGGTGACATAGAAGGAAACCTTAGAATGTTAGCTCAGAGTAAACCCAGGTTCTGTCGAGTTGTGATTCACGCAGGCGGTAATGACGCCCGACGGAGACAATCAGAAGTTCTTAAATGAAACGTTGAGTCTGTGCGTACACTTGCTAAGTCGATGTCAGACACTGTCGTTTTCTCTGGTCTCCCGAACCTAGTCAGTGATGAAATGTTCAGCCGCGTTTCATCATTTAACCGCTGGTTATCCAAATGGTGCCCACTAAACGGCGTTGGCTTTGTCGATAACTGATGCGCGTTCTGGGGAAAGCCCGGTCTCATGCGGAGAGATGGCATCCATCCCACTTTTGACGGCGCCGCTCTTCTCTCTAAGAACATTTCTGCGAGCATGAACCGTTCAACCTGACAACCCAGGGACAGGTTCTGGGCACAGAGCAGCAGTTTAAAACTCTCCTCTGAGTTCCCTCTAGCGTCAGTGCAAACCCCAGCACAACACAGAGTTAGTCCAGCAGCTGCTAGCTTTAGCTTATGTACTGAAAGGCGAGTAAATCACTGTAAATCAATGAAGCACCCCCCACCCCCCCAAAATTATAATAACTATCAGACATCCAGGATTTCTGGGAAAGGAGGTGGGTTAGCAGTAATATCACAGTCTAGCTTACTTCCTAACACTAAAGCCAAACACATTTATAGTTCCTTTGAAAACATCATATTGTCTATAAATCACTCAAACAGGAAAACTCCTAAATCTGTTTCATTCATAATTATTTATTGTCCTCCTGGCCCGTACTCTGAATTTTTAACTGAGTTTGCAGACTTCCTATCAACTTTTGTTTTAGATTCTGATAAAATAATAACAGTAGGGCATTTTAATATTTATGTTGATGACTCTAGTGACTGTCTAAGAAATGCTTTCTCAGCTTTACTAGATAATGTTGGTTTCACACGAAATGTAAATGAACCCACTCACTGTCACAAGCACATCTTGGACCTTGTTTTAACTCATGGTATTGAGATCAGCCAGCTGAGTGTGCTCCCTCATAGCCCCATACTCTCAGATCACTTTCTAATCAGTTTGTTCTAGAGAATTCCACCGCTCCAATAGATAAAGAACAGCTCAGAAGAACATTGACTGACCGTTTCCAGTCAGGATTCAGACCTCACCATAGCACTGAAACTGCACTAGTTAGAGTCACTAATGACTTGTTACTGGCCACAGAAAAGGGACTCATCTCTATTCTGGTCTTGTTAGTTCTTAGTGCAGCCTTTGACACTATAGACCACAGCATCTTACTCCAGACTTACTACATGACACGGGGATCAGAGGATCTGCCCTTCAATGGTTTAAATCCTATTTATCTGATAGGTATCAGTTTGTTCATGTAAATGGACATTCCTCCCATTATAGTTGAGTTAGCTACGGAGTCCCACAGGGCTCAGTTCTAGGACCCATCCTGTTTATGTGTTACATGCTGCCTCTGGGGAATATAATCAGGAAAGACGGGATTAATTTTCACTGTTATGTGGATGATACACAGTTGTATGTATCCATTAAACCAGACCAGAATGACCAATTAGAGAAACTTAATGCCTGCATTAGTGACATCAAGATTTGGATGGCAGTTAATAACCTCCTCCTAAATCCAGAAAAAACTGAAATCATTATACTAGGTCCAAAATACCTCAGAGATACCCTACTTGTTTGGATGGTATCCCTAAATGGTGTAAATATAGCCTCCAATCCCACAGTTAAAAACCTGGGGGTTAGGAGAAGTTCAAAGTTCCAAATTGACTCTGAGCCGACCATAGATTCTCTGAGACAGCTTTCCCAGGAGGTCGTTGATGACACTGCAAAGGTAATAGTGGTTCCCAGTTGGAGTATATGCTTCTTAAAGTTTATTAGCTATAATAAAAGTAGTCTAGAATGATGCAGATGTTCTGATAGAGTTTACGTACACCACCCCTAGGGTACTGGAATTGACTCCAGCCAGCCTGAGCCTCATGGGCTGAAGAGCCAAGTGTTCCCAGGGCTGTGTTGTGTTGAAAATACAAACTACTACTTCTCTCTATCCTCCTCTGCAGGCTTAATGGGGAACCAGGTTCAATCTGTTAGCGGACCCCATCTGTCCGCCGTACCAACTTAAGCTGAGCAGCGGCGCCAGCTACTAGCCCCCCACCCCACCCCACCCCCCTTTTCAGCATCAAATTCCCTTTTCAGCATCAAATTGTGAAAGGAGCTGCTGCAGATTCAAGGACAGTAGAAATGCACTTCAGCGGCCTGGAAGGACTCGGCCAGATGACTTTATCACCTGCTGGCTTTCCTGAAACACAGAGCCTAAGACCAGGAGGAGCAAACCTCTCACCCACCACTCTGGGCCAATCATCCAGGCTCCCATGGTGCAGGTTGCAGGGCCCCAAGGCACCCCAGCCTATGTGTACCGCCCCTGGAACACAGACGACCTCATGGCAGCGTCCAGACATCTCCCTAAGCGTGAACGAGGAGGTGCAGCCATGACAAAGGTGGTAAGAGAGTTTGTGCGTGACTTTGTTCCAACTTCCCCTTAACCAGCTCGCATAATACCAAATCAGATGAGTCCAGCACAGTTTTCTACCATCCCTGATAATTTTACTGAGCACCTCCAGCCCTCCACTCCTGGGTGGATGAATGCAGATGCAAATTGTCTGCAAGCTGACAGAAACTGCAACACATGGCTGAATGACCATAGCACCGCCCTGAAAGACAGTTTCCCCAACCCATGCAATCTGTCCAAGGTCAACAACTGCACCCAGAAAGAAGGTGATCCTGTAGAGAACTGTCTAGTCCATCTTCAAGCTGTTTGAGGATTTCAGCGGAATGTCCCGCCCCTCAATCTATCCGGGAGGCCAAATGAAGCCCTGCTGAAGAGCTGCTTCCTCGAGGGCATCCGTTCGTCTCTGGCAGAAGCCACCAAACCTTCCTCCGTCAGATGGACAGATTTCTCATGTTCTATGGCTGACAGGCTCTGTCTTGCACATCATCATCAGCAGACCAGACAGGCCCAAACACAGAGCCATGAAAAAAAAAGAGAGAGAAACCCTTTACTGTGCTCGGCTCCGTTTGTTCCAGCATAAAGCCGTGGGCCAGGCCCCCCGAGTGAACGGCCCTGCTCCCGCTCCTCTACCTCCCCTCATTCTCCTCGTTTCCTACTTTTACTGTGGAAAGCCCGGACACTAAGAAAAAGAGTGTCCACTGAAGGCAAGCCAAAGACGCAGAAGAGGACATGGAGAAAAGCCCCCTTTGTGGACGAGGCTGTGGTCACTTTCCCGGCCCAAGAAACGTTCACTATTTGGACTCTCAGGTGACGCGAGGTGAAGCTTCAGCTAACAGTTTGAACCTTGGATCCGCCCCTGCAGAATCTAAGGTCATGCGCACACACACACACACACTCACACTGGGAGCTCCCACGCACACACACTTCTGCATATGCTCATTGAAGAAAACATGAAACTCCCCCTTGTTAAAATGATTGTTTCTGGGAAAACTGGTTGAATTTGTTGCGGATTCTGGCGCCACATATTCTGTCATTAGTATCTCAGATTTACCTGATGTTATGCTAAGAGGAAGATATCTTTACACCATAGGTGAAGCGGTGACACGGTTAAAGAAAACTTCACCGTTCACTCTCATCTCTTTCCAGACCTTTTCTACTATTAATCATTCTGTTTTGTAATCTCACTGTTGCCTTTTGACCTGATGGGGTTAGAGACCTCATGTTGACCCTGAGCCTCGAACTTCACTCTACCTCTGAAGGACTGCTGGTATCACTCCCACAAACAAGCTCCTTATCTCAAATACAGGATGTTTTAAGGCCCCGGCTCTTCAGATTTATGAATGGTGAAAAATTAGGGAAAAAATCCACAATCCAACTTCCTCCAGTGTGTCTCACAGCCACTTTTGTGAAGGTTGAACACCTCCACTGCACTGCCTGTGTTCCTGAATCAAATGATTCAGATTTTGAAGAGGAATTAATTTTTTTTCCATTTATTGATTTTTTTTTTCTCCTGCATCTGATTCCATTCACACATGCAGACTCTGTTGGTCTGCAATAGCCTCTCAACAAAACACCTGACAGCTACTCAACAGGCTTCCTGACCAGAGACAGTCAACCAGCTCTTGTCGTTGGTTTGTGTTCTTATTGCAGAGCCTTTGATCCCAACTTTTCAGAACTATCCAAACCTCTTGGTGAGCTCATCTGTTCTAAAGCCATGACAACTAAACTTGAATGGACTGATGAAGCTGACAAATCTTTTGTGGGTCTTAAGAAAGCCCCACAGTTAACACAGACTCTAGGACTCCCTGACCAGTTCAGACCATTCACACAGACTGTGGACGACCGTAACTCTTGCGTGACTTGTGTTCTGCTGCAGGATCATGGTGGCGCCCTGAGACCAGTGGCCTGTTCTTCCTGTGAGTTGGTTCCGGTTGCTGCTGGACTTCCGCGCTGTCTTTATGCGATCGCAGCAGCTGAGAAGGCCCTCACAGCATCACGTGACTTAATAGGATATTCACCTTTGACACTGCTGGTCCCTCATGAAGTCCACATGATTCTGTCAGAACACAGAACTTCTCATCCTTTGTTGTCCAGATTTCTCAGATACCACACGTGTCTCCTTGAACTCTCTGATGTCACAGTTGAACGTTGCAACATCCTAAAGCTAGCTGCTCTTTTTCCAACTCCTGAGGAAGGTACCTCTCATGCCTGCGTGGTTGAGCTAAATCTCACATGCTCTCCTACAGCTGACCTGCTGGACAGCTCTTTGTCTAATTCTGATCGTGTCTTCTATGTTGTTTGTTCCACGTCTTAAGATCCACTCGCTGGCCATTGCCGCGCTGGCTTCGCTGAGTGTTCTGATCATGACACCGAGGAGGCCGAACCGCTGCCGTCTCATTACTCAGGACTAGCATCTGCAGTTGTTGCTCTTACTGCCGTGTGTATTCCTGCGAAAAATTGGTGAACATCTACACCGACTCTCGCTGCGCCTTCTGTGTAGTTCTGGATTTTGGCGCCCTTTGGAAACGTTGTGGGTTTCTAAAATCTGATGGTAAACTCATTTTACATCATTCTTTGTTTGCGGATCTCCTGGATGCCATTCTCCTCTCAGCTGAACTGGCTGTTTGCTAATGTGCTGCTAACACTAACCCCTCCATACGTCTCTGCAGGAAACGCTCGAGCTGACGCTGCTGCCAAAGCGGCTGCGCTCAAAGCACTTCCTGTGGCGGGTTCCTGTGTTGATGGTGTTTCCGTTTGTCCTTCAGTTCCATTTTCCTGGACAGCGCTTCAGTCTTTGGTCTCCTGAGGACAAACGTTTGTGGCGCTCAGCTGGCTCCACTGTGGCATCTGATGGTTGGTTTGGTTCTGACGATGAACCCTGTTCGTGTTTTGCTCTTTTCTCTCATTATGCTAATTTGACACATGGTCTCAGCCACGTTTCAAAAGCGGGAATGATGAGCTTGATCTCTGAAAACTGGTTCACAAAAGGCTTCACAGCGTCCGCACAAAAGTACTGTCAGAGTCATGCATGATCTGTGCTTCTCACAATCCAGGCAAACAGACTCCTAATTCCAAGCAAGCTGCACATCCTCCACCTGCAAGACCTTTTGAACATGTAATGACGGATTTCATGGAGCTTTCTCCATCTGAAGGTAAGAAACATTGCCTAGTCATGATAGACATGTGGTCCAAGTGAATTGAACCCTTCCCACTTCCAAAGCAGATGCATTGCCTGTAATGCGGGCTCTGCTCAATGGAATTGTTCCCAGGTGGAAATTCCCCAACATTTGTCCAACACGAATGATACACATCTTACTAATGAAGCCGTTTCACAAATCTCCCTCCATCTCGGCATAGACATTAGGAAACATTGCGCGTGTCATCCTGCAAGCGGGGGTGCTGTGGAAACGGAAAATGGAACTCTGAAAAGCAAGCTTGCTAAATGCTGTGAGGAGACTGGCATGCCGTGGACCAAAGCCCTCCCTCTTGTACTAATGTACTCGAGGATGAGGAAGTGTGGAAAAAAACTAACCTGGATCCTTTTGAAATTTTGTTCTCAGCACCTGCCCAGAACAGGACTGAGACCTCCAAGGACTCCACCTCTGGAAACAGCCCTATGTGAGAGCAATGTTCTGACCTATTGTGCAGATCTCACTAAGACTCTGTCAGGCATGAAAGCAGGTGGTGGCAGCACTCCCTCGTCCTGCTGACGGCCAACTTCATTCACTGGTTCCTGGCAATGTTGTGCTGGTGAGAAGCTTCAAGTGGAAGCAGTGGGACCACGCGCGCTGGCTGGGTTCCTATCAGGTCTTTCTGATGACACAGACCGCAGTCAAAATCGCTGGAGGGGCTACTTGGATTCACACATCGCTTTGCAGAAGGGTTCCTCCTCCAGACCAGCACCCATCTGACCTTGGTGACCAAGCCCGGGGTCCACTGCCTGCAAGCAAGGTCAGCGGGGAATTAAATCAGAACAGCACAGTATCAGAGCAAGCCACGTTTCAGACGCTGATTGTAGGTTCTGTAAATGGATGACAAAAGATTTTAGAATATGTACAGTTCACTCTAACTATTTTACAAGGAGAAAATCTCAAGATGTGTTCAATTGATTTTTACATACACGTGTCTTGCAAAAATGTCTGAATGGTAACACATTAGAGCGCATATAAAGAGGGACACTGTCATCTACAGCGCAGGTGGCAAAGAGATGAGGCTGTTTTTAGTGGAATGCATTTATGGACCACTAGGGGACGCTAACAGACTCTTCATGAATACTAAGCCACTTTCTCTTGTCAGTCACCAGTTGTTGTTGGATTCTCTGCAGCATCTGAAAGCTATCAATGACAAATCCTAACATTCAGGTCAGCACAGTTGGCAGTGTTTTGTAAGTAGGATAGCCTCTTCCACCCCTTCACAGTGTGTGTATGTGTGTGCAGATGCTCCTTGGTGTGGACATTGCAAGGAGCTGCCTCCAATCTGGGAGCAGCTGGGAGAAAGATATTCTGATCGTGATGACATCATCATCGCAAAGATGGACGTCACAGCCAGTGAGTTAGAGAGTGTGGCCGTCAATGGATTTACAATGTTGACATTTTTCCTGCTGGTGGCAAAGAGGTACTTTTTTGAGAATGCAATACCTTCTCTGAGAATTTTCTTAAAAGTTCTGCCACTTTGTCTTGTGTAACGCAGGTGCTGCACATCCTGATGGACATAATGACAGCCGTGTCACACGTGCTACATGACTTTGGCTTATTAGAGAAGGATGCCCCCACTGTGCGGATCATCAACATGGAGAAGTTCAAAGTTCCAAGAGACGGCTTTCCCAAGAGGTCGTTGATGACACTGCAGAGGTAACACTTTAGCTCAGCTGATGTGAAGTCAAGCAGGAGCACTGAACTCAATAAGCTGTTCCTTCTTTGGTTACTTCAGCCATACTTTTGATCTGAGGACATCCCCGAGGACTGAGACAAGGGCCCAGTTAAAGTCCGGGTTTCCAAGAACTTTGAATCTGTTGCCATGGACCCGACCAAGAGCCTGTTTGTAGAATTTTTATATATTTATTTGTGTAGTTTTTTCCAAGTTCGAGTGTGTGCTTACTGAAGTTTATTAGCTATTTTAAAAGTAGTTTAAAATGATGCAGATGTTCTGATAGAGTTTACGTACACCACCACTAGGGGACTGGAATTGACTCCAGCCAGCCTGAGACTCATGGGTTGAAGAGCCACTCCCATCAGTTTTGGATTTATTCTAAAAGTGTTCTCAGTGCTCTTTGAGTTATTACTATGGGGTTTTTAGCTTTTATTCTTTTTTTTTTATTTTGTATTCCAGAACATAATTTCTCCAGGTCATTAGAAATTCACCACTGACTTGTGAGCGGCGCCAGCCACAAGGGGTGTGGCCTGAAAGAATAGAGAAATCTTCAAAATCAATGAATCAAATCAATCAATCCTCCAATACGCTCTTTGAGTTCACAATTTAATAATCTACAAACAATCTCTGCAAGTTATTGCAAATAAAATCGAATAAATATCCTTTTTTTGGGGGGGTTAGTAATTTTTTTGTTGTCAATGTCTGTGAGTCTGACTTTTAAAATCAAACCAGTTCTGCTCTGCACACATTGAGGATTAAAAGTCCTTCAAGTAAAAGTGTAATATATTTTTTTAATGTTCATAATTTGTGGCAGAAGAAACGATGAGAAAAAGACATATTTTGATGCATTTTCGTTTCTTTCACCCGCAGGAACAATGTCAAAGCCTCAAACGACAGTCGGCGAGTCCAAACGTAAACTCTAATTAAGATCAGATAGTATCATTTCTTCAACTGGGTTTTGTTTCTTTCAACATTTTACCTCCTGATTACCTGCAACTCAAATTCAATCCAAACTTTGCAGCCCATAATCAAGCTAAATAGTTCAAAAATAAAATACATTTCAAAGTAAAAACTAAATACTTTTACATTGTTTCAGTGTCCATTTTTATTTTTATTTTGAACAAGTAAAGTTACTTTACATGCTTGCATATAGAAAGGAAGTGGGTGGTGTGCTCAGTACACACAAGTGTCTTTCAGATAGCATTTGTATTAAAAGAAGCTTAGAAATAAGGTCCTTGCAGCCTCAGTGTTGTGGTTTAAATGCATGTGTTAAACTGATTCCTAGACTTTAGTGCTTTTTAGTTTCCCAGTAATTACCTCTTCATTACTCAAAAAAATAACAGCATGTTTACATAAACCTTGTATGTAGAAGTATTTCTAACAAGACTGTGAATCATAAAAAAAATACTTTTAAGCGTGTGTTTATTACCTGCTCATCCAGGCTAGTACAGACGTCATTGAGGATTTCTAAAACCTTCATACTGATTGATACATTCAATTGGGTGAACACAGGACCAGGAGCGTAGCACTGACTCACTGAAGGAAGACTAAAAAGCAAAAACAGTTTGCAGAGTTTAGGGTCACATGCAGTTTGTACAGTGAGGGTTTCTGATTATGTGTGGAAGATATGTAGCTGGTAAACTAACAACATATTTCAATGCTTTAGACTTATAGAAGTGGATTAAAAGTTGCTGACTTGCTCATAAACTAACTGAGTATAGTAGCTGATTAATGTCAGATCCACGTTGGGCTGATTGAGGAGTGCAATATTCTGAGTATTCACTGTGAAAACTCGCAGAACCTGAAAAGAGAAGATACAGTCAGTTCTGTAAAGCAAATAATTATCTGTTTTGTTCAGAATTTACCTCACAGGAAATAAAAGTACAGTATTACAACAATCTGTTAATGAGATAAAGTACCTCTGTAGATCCAAATAACTGAAGATCCGCCACAGTGAGAGAAGACATGAAAGAACCGATGTACTCTGCAAACCAGGCTGTGGAGCTTAGTTCTGGGTTGTTGCTGTCATAGCACTTTGGTGCCGCGGCTATGTGGAAAAAAGGATTTTAAAAATAATCAGGTTATGCTTTTATCTATTAAACTAAAACATAATTGTAATTACCCAAACTTAACACAATTCTCTGTTAACTGTAAATTAGGCACACCAGATATAAAATTTATAGACGTATCAAACCATTTTACTTGTAGATATGCAACAGCATTTTTTTTTATTGGAGCAAAGCATGAATTATTTTTTTAAATAAAATAGTAGTTAAGACTTCAATGTTTTTTTTTCTAAATTCATGCTTCAAAATCAGGAGATTCAAGAATGAAATGATGCATAATTTTAAAAGCAATATTCTGTGTCTTCAAAAACTAACTTGATGACAGGTAAGCCTTCATGTTGTTGTAAACATCCTGTTTTGTGAATACAGCAGCAGAGTAGTTGTATGAACCAAAAATAGAAACACTGGGAAAAAAACACAGAATGAACTCCTGAGAACCGTTCTCAGAAGAACACAGATGTTATGTCTTCATTTTAACAAGAGCATGGATTTGTAAATTGTTACGTCCCCCTGCTGCTGCCACCACATCCTGTCATGCTGCCTCACCCGGCAGGTGAAGCCAATCATCTTAATCAGCACCTGCCGGGTATTTAAGACCAAGAAGGCCACACCAAAGGAGGCTGAGAGCAGTGGGTTTGGTTTGTGCTGGTTTGTGTCTGTTTTGGTTCCTCAACAGTCTTATACTGTTGGGTTTTGTTATTTTATCATGGGTTTGGGACCTTGGTAGTCTTAGTTTGCGGGCTTTGTTTCTGTTTTTGTTTTAGGTAGTTTTGATTAGGCAGCCCTTAGCAGGGAGCTGCTCACTCTGACGGCCAGCATGGCTGGGTCAGCTGTCTCCCTGACCTTTTGTTATGTTTGACCAAGGTTCCAGTTCCCTTTGGTTCGTCTTTTTGTTTTAAACCAGCACTTGAATTATCTTGCTTTTTTTCGTTTCAGGTCACAGAGTTTTGTTTATTTAATAAACTATCGTTTTAATTCTCGTGTCCATTCATTTTCTTTATGTTGCGACCCCATCTTGTCTACCCCTAGACCTGAGCCATGTTGGGCTTGTAACATATGGGGGCTCGTCCGGGATTGTGACCCACTAGTGTTGCGGACAGCTAGCACTTTTGCTATATTTAATATTTAACTTAAACTTAAATATTTAGTTTGTAAGTTAAATATATAATTATAAAATAAATATTTAACTTAAAAAATTAAATATTTAGTTTGCTAACTAACAATTAAGCAAGTAAATGTAACATTTATAAATACATGAATTAAAAGGAGAAAAAACACATTTGAAAAACCAAACCTATTTTTTTTTCTCATAAAAGAGGCTAAATAACCAAAAATAATGCTGTTAAAATTTTACTACACCGATTTACAAATGGTGCCCCATATATACTTTAGAAATATACAGACACACCCTTTGAACTGTTGCTGTTGCAGCACCACTATGCCGGTAATGATAGCAATATTGTTAGGGCTAAAATCGTATCTGTCTGGTAAAAAATATGACATGGATCCAATACCAAATGGTATCAGTTTTGGTACCGTATCCCTATAGGTTGATGTCATGAAATGGGCGACACCAAAAAGGAGTGAAAGGCGATTCCTCTGAGATAAAGTCGTCTTACTTCTGGGTAAGAAAAAAGTTCACAAAAATAACTTATATTTCATTAGTAGTTTGTTCTTTCATTTGCCAAAGGTAATATATTATTATATACATTGATCTAGTTCACTCTAAAAGGTGCAAACTGCATGTAATGTCAGTTAAAGTTGAAATGAAAGAAAATGTCTCAAATTTAAAACAAGAATTGAGACTTCCAGTTGGAATGTTGCTTGTTCAATTCTCACTACCCACAAGAATAAACCAAGCGTCTGTTGTGCTCTCCAACCATAAAGATTACCCCAAAACAATCCAATTATCTTATATACTTATATATAACAGCATCACTGATGAACCAACTGATTTTAATGTTTCTATGAAGGATCTTTACTCACCTCTCGTAGTTTATTAAGAACAATCTTGAGGTATTCCTCCTCATCCACCTTTTCTGTGATGGCATCCAAGTTGTCTTTGACAGCTGAAACTGAAAGACAGTTGTTGAATTGATTGATGTTATAGTCAAAGGGGAAGGTGGGGTCACTGATTGTGACCTGAGTGATTATTCCAGCTGTGCATTCTGTCAAAGAAAAAAACAGTCAGAAAAACTTAGACAAGAAAGTAAACAGAAAGATAAAGACACATTTACAGAAACAGGCTGACCTGTAGTTTGTTCTGATGTTTTTTTCTTCTTCTTCTTCAAATTTACAGTCCTATATTACAATCCATTTTTTTTTATTAAAAAAAAAGCCGTTTGCTTTGCTCACCAAGCAGCTCCTTGCATTATCAAACAAAGCCGACCGTTTGTATCTCAGAGCTGGAGAAAAGACGGAGAAGTCTGCATCAGCCAGCTCTTGAAAATAAGACCTGCAACTGTTCCGTGGCACCAAAGAGTAACTGTGATCATACAGAGAAACAGTCATGATATCAGCCAGTACCGCTCAACTGGGACAAGTCCAAGTCCGAGCCTGCTCCAACTGAGAGTCCACATCCTCCGTCCAGTCCACTCACTCCGAGCTCAGAGCTTCCTCTTCCTCTTCCCACATCGGAGACTCCAGACAAATACTACTTGCCAAAAAGTGAGTCTCCTGTTTATTTAGACAAGAGCAAAGGATTTGCTGTATTTTTAGTTTGGTGTTTTTCTATTTCCTTGTACATACTGTAGATTATTTTTGTAACATTTACTTAAAAATGAAGCTCCATCACCATGGACAGTTAGTTAAAATAATAGTTGGTTTCATTAATATAGAACAACCAAAAAAAAAAAAAGTTGATGATGAACTGCTGGGGACAAAAAATGGTGAGAAATGACACTTGTTGCTCTATGCTGCAGATTCTCAGAGTAATTCTTTTCTTTTTCTTGCAATTCACAGAAATCCTTTCTTTAAGTAGCAGCCTTGGTCTTTTGCAGTCAATGGATTCCAGTGAAGATAAAGTCAGAAAAGGTGAGTAGAAAAATGTTTTGATCAAGATCACACAATCCAGAATACTTGAATGTTTTAAATCAAAGGACTAATTGTAAAAATAATCTTTTGTTTTTAGTACAACTGGAAACCAATGAGGTGGAAGCTGAGGCATCACTTATAAAACAGAATCTTGACAATGGCAGGATAAGCATTTTGTCCGACGCCGCCAGCAACCAGACTGTGTCCGACGCCGCCAGCAACCAGACTGTGTCCGACGCCGCCAGCAACCAGACTGTGTCCGACGCCGCCAGCAACCAGACTGTGTCCGACGCCGCCAGCAACCAGACTGTGTCCGACGCCGCCAGCAACCAGACTGTGTCCGACGCCGCCAGCAACCAGACTGTGTCCGACGCCGCCAGCAACCAGACTGTGTCCGACGCCGCCAGCAACCAGACTGTGTCCGACGCCGCCAGCAACCAGACTGTGTCCGACGCCGCCAGCAACCAGACTGTGTCCGACGCCGCCAGCAACCAGACTGTGTCCGACGCCGCCAGCAACCAGACTGTGTCCGACGCCGCCAGCAACCAGACTGTGTCCGACGCCGCCAGCAACCAGACTGTGTCCGACGCCCCCCCCCCCCCCCCCCCCCCCCCCCCCCCCCGCCGCCAGCAACCAGACTGTGTCCGACGCCGCCAGCAACCAGACTGTGTCCGACGCCGCCAGCAACCAGACTGTGTCCGACGCCGCCAGCAACCAGACTGTGTCCGACGCCGCCAGCAACCAGACTGTGTCCGACGCCGCCAGCAACCAGACTGTGTCCGACGCCGCCAGCAACCAGACTGTGTCCGACGCCGCCAGCAACCAGACTGTGTCCGACGCCGCCAGCAACCAGACTGTGTCCGACGCCGCCAGCAACCAGACTGTGTCCGACGCCGCCAGCAACCAGACTGTGTCCGACGCCGCCAGCAACCAGACTGTGTCCGACGCCGCCAGCAACCAGACTGTGTCCGACGCCGCCAGCAACCAGACTGTGTCCGACGCCGCCAGCAACCAGACTGTGTCCGACGCCGCCAGCAACCAGACTGTGTCCGACGCCGCCAGCAACCAGACTGTGTCCGACGCCGCCAGCAACCAGACTGTGTCCGACGCCGCCAGCAACCAGACTGTGTCCGACGCCGCCAGCAACCAGACTGTGTCCGACGCCGCCAGCAACCAGACTGTGTCCGACGCCGCCAGCAACCAGACTGTGTCCGACGCCGCCAGCAACCAGACTGTGTCCGACGCCGCCAGCAACCAGACTGTGTCCGACGCCGCCAGCAACCAGACTGTGTCCGACGCTGCCAGCAACCAGACTGTGTCCGACGCCGCCAGCAACCAGACTGTGTCCGACGCCGCCAGCAACCAGACTGTGTCCGACGCCGCCAGCAACCAGACTGTGTCCGACGCCGCCAGCAACCAGACTGTGTCCGACGCCGCCAGCAACCAGACTGTGTCCGACGCCGCCAGCAACCAGACTGTGTCCGACGCCGCCAGCAACCAGACTGTGTCCGACGCCGCCAGCAACCAGACTGTGTCCGACGCCGCCAGCAACCAGACTGTGTCCGACGCCGCCAGCAACCAGACTGTGTCCGACGCCGCCAGCAACCAGACTGTGTCCGACGCCGCCACTCAAATTCTTTACCTGTGGTAATCTGTTTGTTGTTGTGCAATACAAATAAATACATTTTAATTGGACAGGAATATTTTTGTTTTTTGGGCTTTTGCTTCATTGGGCATAAAGTGGCACTTAATGCTAACCTGTCAACATTACCTGGAAAGCATATGCAATTTCCAAACATAACTCTTGGTGTTTCTAACTCTCTAGATAAGGATTTTATTTTTTTTTTTTTTTGTTAAAGAACAAGTTGGCTGTTCCAATTGAATGAGAGGTCCAGTTTTGTTAGACGTGGAATGGGATTCGTTGTACTGGTACCCTAGACCGGTCTGCGTCTGGTATTGTAGGGTTTGTGGTCTGGAACTGGTTGGGAAGCCTTGAATTAATTACATGAGCCAGCACGTTAAACAAGTTGGGGACACCCAAAGCATCAAATTGGTCCTTAACCATGCGTCAATGTGACCACTTGTGAGTGAGTTGGATAGAGGGCGTCTATTCATTACATTTTCTATACTTCTCAGACATGAACATTTTTACATTGTTCTGTCTTGTTTAAACAGAGTTCAAACCTTTTTATAGAAAACAAACTCCGCAGTGAAGATTGATGTGACTTTGGCACGCTGCTTTGTAAAACATGTTACGGAAGAGATTTGCAAAATCCAAACATTGAGACCGTGAAAGGTGAACCTTGATTTAGTGAAAAAAAAAACATGTTAATGCTCTCCCAAAGTTTGGTACATCAGAGTGGGATGGTACAGGAGGCGACAAACAGACAACATACCGGAGCAGAAGAGACGTAGGTAGGTTGGGAAACATGTAGGACTCTGCTTCTTGAGGCCTGGAGTTTGGCACCCCTGTCTTAAAGCAACTAATGAATTTGGTTATAGTGCACATTTTGTGAAGCAATAGTTTTTTTTTTTTTATAAACCTAATACATCTGATACACTTAATTACCCAAACAGTTGTTCCAGAGGAATGGAAGCAGGTATTGCTTGGGGTTGTTGTAGCAACTGCAAAATTCGGCCGAGCGACCCAAAATTTAAAAAAGCTTAATGCTGCATTCACACTAGGGATGTAACGATGCAATCAAGCCACAATTCAATTCAATTCACTTTTAAAGTCATGATTTAAAAAAAAAAAAAGTTTCTCCCATTTTTTTTCTCAAAACAATGATGTAAATATATTACAAGGCCAAGTATGCTTTCTTTTCGCCAACAATCAAATGTCTATTTTCCTACTAACTGCCAGCTGCTGAGGCGATGTCCATCCTAGCCTGTCATGTAGGTGCCTGTATTTCTGGCAATCAGCAGCTTCAGGTGGGGTGAACTAGGACCTCAGCCATGTCCCTGCAGGCTTTTATCAGGAGCCAAGAAACTAGCACGCATAACTCCACTACTCTCCTCTTTGCACTGGCTCCCAGTTAAATTTAGAATTGAATTTAAAATTCTACTTCTAGCTTTTAAAGCCTTGCACGGACAAACCCCCCAGTACATTGCTGACCTTTTAAACCCCTACTTTTCTGTCCGGTCTTTGAGGTCCTCCAACCAAAATCTATTACAAATTCCGAAAACCTGCAATAAAACCAGAGGAGACCTCGCCTTTCAAGCTGTTGTTCCTCGTCTTTGGAATGACCTCCCTTTGTCAATACGACAGAATGACTCTGTTGCAGGTTTTGAAAGTCAGCTCAAGACGTTTTTATTCAGAAAAGCTTTTAGTTAGTCTTTTTTGCCTTTTAATGTGTTTTATCTTGCTTTAAATTCTCCCCATTCTGTTTGTATGCAATTTGTGTTTTATTGGTTGTAATGTTATTTGCTTTTATTTTTGTGAAGCACTTTGTGATTTTTATCTGAGAAAAGTGCTATAGAATATAAATATTTACTTACTTTACTTTACTTACTTACTTGGCTCCTGTGGTCCAGCGGCCCTCTCTCCTCGCAGTGAGAAGGATACCTGAGTTCTCTGGTAAGGTCATGGGCCAGGGATCACATCACTTCTGAGCCTGGGGGTGTCCCTGTGGTGCTGGTTCTGCACACAGATATATAATTCTGCAAATGCATGCATGTTTCATGAGAAAAAAGGAAATTGTTGACAATCTTTGTTCACTTCACAGCACTGAGAAGTAAAAATCAGAAGACTCATCCCACTCTGACCATCAATGATCTAAACAAGTTCCTGCCAGAAGCTGGATGTCTGCTCTTCATTCTTTACATATCAGGTAAATAATCTCAGATTATTTTCAGGTATTCTTGAAGAACCGGCTCAGATCCTACTTGCAATTTTTAAAGAAATGTTGGAATTATTTCTTAAATGGTGTTTTTTTGGGACATATATTACATTACAAATGTACATTAACCGAGAAATTGTAATTAAAACTTCAGAAACAACTGGAATTTCTTGTACTGTATAAGAGAAGAAAAGAGATGATATGATTCTGTTTGACAGTTAATTAAATCTTCTGTTCCAGGAGTTCAGGGACAAACAAACAGCGTTTTGCATTGAAAGGTTCATCAGTGAGTCTGAGCTGCTCTGCTGGAGATTCAGCAGCAGATAAAGAATATAAATGGTTCACTGTGTTCTTGAATGGCTCCAAAAAAAACTTTGGTGAGGTCATTGTGGATGGAAACCAAAAAAAGTACAGAACATCAGAAGAGAGTCGTCCCTCTCTGAGCATCAATGATCTAAACAAGAGCGACGAGAGACTTTATTTCTGCTGTGAATCTGCTGACAAACCAGACAGCTGCAGCAGAAACCAAACTCAGCTCTACGTTGGCGGTAAAGTGGTTTTAATAAAGCACGTCTGATTCTGTAAAGAATAATCGGCAAAGACTCTTGTAACTGTTGTTACAGAGCTGCAGGTGAAAGTGTTTCCTTCCAAAGATGGACAGACAGTATCTCTCATGTGCAGCAGCAGCAGCAGCTGTCCTTTCACTCAAAAGTTCACAGGCTTCATCTGGTTCAAGAACAGACAGGTTCTCTATCAGGACTTGTCTCCATGGTACCAAGAGCTGGTCAGCGGTGAGGAGGCAGTCACTTACTCCTGTGCTGTCAAAGGTCAGGAGGATTTCAGAGCCCCTGAAGTCTCAGTCGGTGAGCAGCAGCACATTCTTCCTTCCTGTGTGAAAGAAGCTCTGAACAGACTCACGTTTTCTCTTCAGAATAAGTTCTTGTAGGTTTAATGAATACAAAGTCTTTGCTTTTTCAACCAGATTTGGTCACATCAGCTTGTTTCAGAGTGACCTTTGCTGAAAGGAGCATGTGTTCATCCGGGGATAAACAATGTTCCATCATGTTTCCCACAGGTAACGCTTCAGCTTTCACACTCTTCAGTTTGATTTAAAGTCAAGTTTTCACTGTGATTGTTTGTGGATAGAAGACATACTGCAGGTTTAAAGTTTTCACAGTTAAAATCCAATAATAAAAATGTCTCTGTAATGTCTCAACAGAAATCTTTCTTCACCAGACCCCTGCAGAGAAAGATCATGTCAAATTAACCTGCAGCAACAACAACACTGTTGTGTTTAAGAACAGAAAACTAGAAAAAAAGGCAGATTACAGTTCCCATAACATCTGCAGACTCCTTTACTTGTGCTATGAAAGATTTTAAGGATTGTCATTCTGTTGATGTGTGTAAGTGTGAACAAATACACATTTTATATCATTCAAATCCTGTTTTTCATTCTGTGAACTTGATGTTTTCAGCCAAAAACATAAAAATGATTCTGATCTTTACATCTCTGTATGGATTTAGTTGAATCCTTTCATGAAAACCTTCACATTAAAGTCATGTTTTATTTACATTTCAGGTGTTGATAACAGCAGCTGCTGGACTGTAAATTGTCTCCAAAAAAGAATCTGTGCTCTGCAAGGCTCCTCTCTGAATATTTCCTGCAACTATTCACATCCTCGTGACCAGCAGCCCAAATCTAAACTTTGGTTTAAAATAAACAAAAATATAAACCAGGAAGAAGAAGAAATGCAAGGAAATAAAAATAAAGTGACTTTTTATGACAAACCAAACCAACACAACCTTGGATTTAAAAAGCTGAGTAAAAATAACTCTGGAGAATATGTGTTTAGAATAGAAACCAATTCTAAAGAATGGAAAGAATCCACTTTTCCTGAAGTTACTTTGATTGTCACAGGTAACTATAATCTTCATACTTTCATACTAGATGAAGTGGACAACCTAAATGAATCCTTTATTTCTTTACATTTATATATATTATGTTTTCTCTTTGAATCTTTTAGATCTGAGAGTCGAGATCAGCCCTTCTGCAGAGGTGACTGAGGGTCACATTAACGTGCAGCACCAGCTGTCCTCTGACTCACAGCTCAAACTTTCATTGGTATTTGAACCGTCAACCTCTGAAGCTGGAAAACAAACACCTGGTCATAGATTCAGTCACCCGTCAGAATACAGGAAACCACTCATGTGTTGTTAAAACAAAAGAAAAGTTCATGTCACCAGTAGAGACTCTCACTGTTAAAAGCAACAGCCCAACATGGAAACCATTTGTTGGAGGAGTTTTAGCAACAGTCTTTGTTTCTATTATCTGTCTCGCAGTTTTCCTGTGGATTAGGTGAGGACGTCTCTGATTACTAATATATAATATCATAGCCCTGTCTTTGTATTTGCTTCTAATTTTATCTTGACTGTGTCTACTGAACAGGAGAAGAACTTCAGCTCAATCTGCAAGAATTTAAACTATCAACCACCTGGAGAAGGTACAAATTGTAACGGCTGTTAATGAAAACTAATGGCCTTTCTGGTTTCTGCTGCTCTATAAAGCTAAGATGTTGGATATTTCTCATAGATTTTTGCTGAAAAATATATTTTCTGTTGTGTTTGTAAAAGCTTGCTTTAATCTAAAAGTCAAGGCTAAACTTTTGGTTTTATGTAATACATGATCCTAAAAAAATTCTAAAATAAATCTCTGTTAACAGCCCAACAAACATGTAGTACAATTTATGGAGGTGATGTCATCATGTTGCACATGTATCAACCAGCCTCACGCAGAGACTTTTTGCCTGATCACCGTTGGGGGAAAAAAAGTTCAACAATTAAACGCTGTTGTTTGTTCTTCTATTAGTTACTTGTTTTAATTTTTGGCCCCACATGCTCAAAGTTTATGGAAATGAAGTTCCACAGTTCTAAGGGCTAGAAATCAGTGATTTTGATTAGTCTGTCCATCCTCATCGCAACATGCATGAACAGAAAGCGTGCACTCTGACAGCAGACAGTAAATCTATTAGAGCCACAAATATGACCATGATTATTTCAACAAAGCAGGTAGAGCACGTTATCAGACAACTCATCTTTGCTAATTAGCTTTTTTTTTATTGTGTTTGGCTGCATGGTGGCGCAATGGTTAACACTCTTGCCCCACCCTGGTTCAAGTCCCAGCTGGGGGACTTGAAACAGTGTCATCAATGGGGGACCTTTGCATTTTCTCCCCATGCATGCGTGGGTTTTCTCCAGGGACTCCAGCTTCCTCCCACCATCTCAAAACATGCTTCATAGGTTAAATGATCATTCTAAATTCTCCATATGTGTGGATGGGTGTGTGATTGTGGCCCTGCAGCAGACTGGTGATCTGTCCTGGGGTGTCTCTTGCTCATGAGTGGCCAGGTTAGGCTCCAGCAGCCCTATGACCCAGAAAGGGACAAAACAGGTATAGAAAATGAAAATGAGTGTGGTTGTATCATGATTCTCTAATTGTTAACCTGTTTTGGACAGACATGGATGTGATGTAGTAAAATGCCTGCTACTCCTCTTTGGACAATTTTCCACCACTTTTTTCTTTGAAGTGGTCTGCTGTTACTTGGCAACAACAAAATGCCGCTTGAAAAATTAATGTGTGTGTGTGTGCGCGCATGACCTTAGATTCTGCAGGGGCTGATCCAAGGTTCAAACTGTTAGCTGAAGCTTCACCTCGCGTCACCTGAGAGTCCAAATAGTGAATGTTTCTTGGGCCGAGAAAGTGACCACAGCCTCGTCCACAAAGGGGGCTTTTCTCCATGTCCTCTTCTGCGTCTTTGGCTTTGCCTTCAGTGGACACTCTTTTTCTTAGTGTCCGGGCTTTCCACAGTAAAAGTAGGAAACGAGGAGAATGAGGGGAGGTAGAGGAGCGGGAGCAGGGCCGTTCACTCGGGGGGCCTGGCCCACGGCTTTATGCTGGAACAAACGGAGCCGAGCACAGTAAAGGGTTTCTCTCTTTTTTTTTTTCATGGCTCTGTGTTTGGGCCCGTCTGGTGTGCTGATGATGATGTGCAAGACAGAGCCTGTCAGCCATAGAACATGAGAAATCTGTCCATCTGACGGAGGAAGGTTTGGTGGCTTCTGCCAGAGACGAACGGATGCCCTCGAGGAAGCAGCTCTTCAGCAGGGCTTCATTTGGCCTCCCGGATAGATTGAGGGGCGGGACATTCCGCTGAAATCCTCAAACAGTTTGGAGATGGACTAGACAGTTCTCTACAGGATCACCTTCTTTCTGGGTGCAGTTGTTGACCTTGGACAGATTGCATGGGTTGGGGAAACTGTCTTTCAGGGCGGTGCAATGGTCATTCAGCCATGTGTTGCAGTTTCTGTCAGCTTCCAGACTATTTGCATCTGCATTCATCCACCCAGGAGTGGAGGGCTGGAGGTACTCAGTAAAATTATCAGGGATGGCAGAAAACTGTGCTGGACTCATCTGATTTGGTATTATGCGAGCTAGTTAAGAGGAAGTTGGAACAAATTCACGCACAAACTCTCTTACCGCCTTTGTCATGGCGGCACCTCCTCGTTCACGCTTAGGGAGATGTCTGGACGCTGCCATGAGGTCGTCTGTGTTCCAAGGGCGGTACACACTGTCTCTGGTGGTACACACAACCCAGACATCCAGATAAATTAAGAAATGTTGCATACTGGTAGAAGATTCATTACACACCAAGAACTACAAGAAAAACGTGGAATAAATAATTTTTTGGAATATCAGCAACTTAAATCTGTAATTAATAAATACATTAAATTCAGTGACAATTACACACGTGGACAAAATTGTTGGTACCCCTCAGTTAAAGAAGGAAAAACCCACAATTCTCACTGAAATCACTTGAAACTTACAAAAGTAACAATAAATAAACATTTATTGAAAAGTAAATAATAAAAATCAGCCATCACTTTTGAATAGCTGATTAACATAATTATAAAAAAAAACAAACTAATGAAACAGGCCTGGACAGAAATGATGGTACCTCTATAAAAGATTGAAAACTATTTGACCAGACTGACATGATTAACTCAGGTGTGTCCTTTAATTGACATCACAGGTGTTACCAAACTCATAATCAGTCAGTCTGCCTATTTAAAGGGAGACAAGTAGTCACTCTGCTGTTTGGTGAAAAGGTGTGTACCACACTGAACATGGACAACAGAAAGCGAAGGAGATAATTGTAAGAGGACATCCGAAAAAAAAATTATAGATAAACATCTTAAAGGTAAAGGCTCTAAGACCATCTCTAAACAGCTTGAACTTCCTGTGACAACAGTGGCTCATATTATTCAGAAGTTCAAGACCCACGGGACAGTAGCCAACCTCTCTGGACGTGGCCGCAAGAGGAAAATTGATGACAAATTGAAGAGACGGATCGTTCGAATTGTATCCAAAGAGCCCAGAACAACCTCCAAAGAAATTAAAGGTGAACTCCAAGGCCAAGGTACATCAGTGTCAGATCGCACCATTCGTCGTTGTTTGAGCCAAAGTGGACTTCATGGGAGACGACCAAGGAGGACACCACTGCTGAAAAACAATCCTAAAAAAGCCAGACTGGAATTTGCAAAAATGCATGTTGACAAGCCCCAAAGCTTCTGGGAGAATGTCCTTTGGACAGATGAGACCAAACTGGAGCTTTTTGGTAAGGCACATCAACTCTATGTTCATAGACTCAAAAACCAAGCATACTAAGAAAAGAACACTGTCCCTACGGTGAAACATGGAGGAGGCTCAGTCATGTTTTGGGGCTGCTTTGCTGCATCTGGCACAGGGTGTCTTGAATGTGTGCAAGGTACAGTGAAATCTGTAGACTATCAAGGCATTCTGGAGAGAAATGTGCTGCCTTGTGTCAGAAAGCTTGGTCTCAGTCGCAGGTCATGGGTCTTCCAACAGGACAACGATCCAAAACACACAGCCAAAATCACCCAAGAATGGCTGAGAGAAAAGCGTTGGACTATTCTAAAGTGGCCTTCCATGAGCCCAGATCTGAATCCCATTGAACATCTGTGGAAGGAGCTGAAACATGCCATTTGGAGAAGACACCCATCAAACCTGAGACAACTGGAGCAGTTTGCTCATGAGGAGTGGGCCAAAATACCTGTTGACAGCTGCAGAACGCTCATTGACAAATACAGAAATCGTTTGGTAACACCTGTGATGTCAATTAAAGGACACACCTGAGTTAATCATGTCAGTCTGGTCAAATAGTTTTCAATCTTTTATAGAGGTACCATCATTTCTGTCCAGGCCTGTTTCAGTAGTTTGTTTTTTTTTAATAATTATGTTAATCAGCTATTAAAAAGTGATGGCTGATTTTGATTATTTAATTTTCAATAAATGTTTATTTATTGTTACTTTTGTAAGTTTCAAGTGATTTCAGTGAGAACTGTGGGTTTTTCCTTCTTTAACTGAGGGGTACCAACAATTTTGTCCACGTGTGTATCTAAGATTACCAGAACTAGTTACCTTATGGTTAATTTTTCAATGAATACAACTCTCTCCAAAATATACAAACTCTTATGCAACCTATGCAATGAAGTTTCAATTCCAACAACAAAATGGGATGCAGACTTAAGCAGAAGCACACATCAAAGCTTCTGGTCAGAAATGTGTCTAAACACTTTTAAAGTAACAAAACCTGCAACTAATCAGATTCAAAACTCTTCTCAGAATTTACTTTACTGGACAGAGGTTGTTCAAGAGGAGTGTCAGAAACTCAGACATTTGTGAGCATTGTGATAGTAATTTACCTGACAATTTCATGCATGCTCTGTGGTTCTGTACACCTGTCCAGGCTCTCTGGAAACAGGTATGTGCTGATTTATCAGTCTGGCTTAAGGTTTCAATCACAGCCTCACCTTCACTTTGTGTGCTGGGTGGCATGAGTGCCATCAATACAGAGGGAAGATTAGTATCTATAATATTCATAACTCTTTGTATAGCAAAAAAAAAAGCATTTTAACTAAACTGGAAAAACAAGAAAAATATTAATGTAAGTCATTACAGGAATCTGCTGTTTGATCATATCAGCTTGGAAAAAATGGGAGCCATGAGAGATAGGGGAGCGGGGTTCTTGGGTATCGCTGCACCTTGACTATCTGGTGGGGTTTGGATGAGGGGGCCTCCTTGGTCTCTGGGGGGGGGCTCCACTTGTCAGAGGGGTCTGCTCAGGCGCCAGGGCGGGGCAAGCGTGGGGGCCACATGGTCTCCTGGGTCTGAGAGTGGGGGGTGTGGATGTACCTCGGGGGCGGAGCCACTTGGCAGTGGTCCCCCTGCTCACATGGTTTCCACATAGTTTTGCCCCCTTCTCTTGGTTTTAGGTGCACCTTAGGCACGTAGGACCCTTGGTGTGGGGTGATTGGACATCACTGTGAGCAATCAGGTGATGTCCTCTCAGTGCCCTGCTCGCCGATTTTAACTGCACCCTTTATTACACACACCCTTTCACCCTCATCAAACACACCCCAACACAAACACACACAAATACACTATACAAGGAAGGTGGGACTACTGGTCTTCTGTCCACCTACCCTATCCCTGGCAGAGGGAACAAGGCCCTCAGCAGCAGCGGCCTTGTCTCTTGGGTGTTGGCCTCCTGGGCCCCCTCCCCACGCAGGGAGAGGGATCCCTTGGTTCTCTGGCAAAGACCATGAGTGGGGGATCACATTCCAAATGAGTCTGGAGGCTGTCCATGTATTTATGGCGCTGGTTCTGGTCCTTGCCCTCGGGTGCTGGGCCCCTTTTAATGCCACATTTTTAGATATTTTTGGTGAGTGTCCAGAATCCGTCCGTGATTCACAAGCTCTACAAAACAGCTCAATCCACACCCACCTGAAAGATACATTATTTTGGGTGACAGTGGCTATCCCTGCATTGCGCATCCCATCATGCTGCTGACATCATACAGGGAACCCGGGAGGAATACGTTTAAGGCCCGTTCCAACCGACACCACGCCAGGACGTGCTCTGTGGTGGAGAGAGCATTTTAGATGGAGAGCAATATTTCTAGGGGCGTTGGAGGTAAAACCAACCTTTGAAATTAGAAATTTTGTCTGCAGCACCATCCTGCACAATCAGTGATAATCAGTGCATCAGTGAAGGGAACTGCTTGGAGCCCATAGATGTTGAGCCACAGCAGGAGGATAACACCAGGAACCAGCAGGATGAGCAAAGTGGTGCCATGTGCAAGGACAGATCTCTGGTTTCCTGTCAGTTCCAACTGTCAGATGAATGGCTCTTCAGGACCATGATTATTGCTAAAATGCATAAAAAGTAAATGTTAAAAATAAAATGAAATTGTAAATATTTACCTTTGATGTTTATATAAAAATAGTTTTGAGATTGTTAAAAATTGCTCCTATTTTTAAAAAAATACATGCAAATATATTTTTTTGCAAATCGATTAATTAAAACAATTCAAATGACATTTTTTCTACTGTTTTTCTACTGAGAGTTAGGGAGCCTCTCCTCTCGCTTTCCTCCTCCATTCTTGCCCTTTCCTCCTCTCTGCCTACTCCAGGAGACTGAATAGGCCGCCACGCCATGGCCTGTTGGCTGAAGGAGAGTCTTCTGTCTCCTCTCTCTCGCCATGTTCTTGTGGAACTGAGACAGGGGATGGTGCAGAGGATGTGGAAGGGCTCTCCTCCCAGGCTGAAGCATTGAGGCATGGAGTCCTCACTGATGCCCTGCTGCCAACGGCCTCATTCGTTAAGGAGAACCACGTCCACAGAGCTGCTGGTGATGGTTCCCCTGCTTCAGTTCCACTGCCGGTAGGGGAGCTTAAAAGTTCCTTCAAACATCAAAACAGACACTTGTGAACAAAGAACTGATTATAACTACAAGGAACTGGCCTTCATTTCACAAACCGTATATGTTTTCTTTAAATGTTTCCACTACAACAAGCACGCTTTCATATACATACATACACATACACACACACACACACACACACACCGGCACACACACACACACAAACACACACACACATATATATATATATATATATATATATATATATATATGTGTATGTACTTCCATAGATGGATGGAAATACACATAGATAGATGTCTTTCCATATATCTTGCTATCCAGCTCCTCAAGGTGGACCCAGCGTCATTCAGAGGCCAGCCAAGAAATGACTGCAAAGTCGATCACCAATCTCTCAGAGTGTCCTAATGTCACGTGTATTGATGAACACACTTTCGCTCGAACACAGTATTTGTTATGGACAAACTTTGACGGCACACAGAAGTCCAACAACAAAACACCTCTTGGGTTAAAATCGAGAAGATTGTTCCCACTAATCACACCCCTCCAGGTGCCGCTGTCATTGCCCCCATGTGGGCATTGAAGTCCTCCAGGAAGACAATGCAGACCCACATTGGGGCACTTTGCAGTACCACTTCGAAGCCGAGACCATAGTAAAAGACCTATCCCTCACCTGAAGGCAAAGGGACACGACCCTCTTCCCCACCAGTGTGAGCTCTAAAAATTAGCTGCAACACGTTGAGCTGGGGGCCCACGAGTAAGCCCACCCCAGCCCGCCACCTCTCACTATGTGCAACTCCAGAATGGTAAAGAGTTCAACCTCTCTCAAGGGACTGGGTTTCAGAGCCCAGTCTGTGCATAGAGGTGAACTCATCTATATCTAGCCGATACCTCTCAACCTCTCACACAAGCTCGAGCTCTTTCCTTCCCAGAGAGGTGATGTTCCATGCCCCAATAGCCAAACCACATTGCACCAGCCCCTTCTTATCTCTCCTGCAGGTGGTGGGTCCACTTGAAAGTGACCATCTGGCTGGACCCAACCAGGGACCTTGGAAGGAACCCCGGCCACCAGGCACTCGCCTATGAGCCCCAATCCCAGGCCTGGCTCCAGTGTGGGGCCCTGGTGATGCCAATCCGGGAAACGTTGTGATCTTTGTTTGAGTTTCTCATGAAGTAGTTCTGAACCGCTCTTAGTCTGACTCGTCACCCAGGATCTGTCAGCCATGGGAGACCCTACCAGCAGCAGGAGTCCCAGACAGCGTAGCTCCTGAGATCACTCGAGCACTCAAACCCTTCCACCACGTTAAGGTGGCGGTTCAAGGAAGGGATACCTACATTTACATTTAGTACAAGTACAATAAACAACAGAAAAAAGAAGATTTGAGTTTAAAACATTTTTTATAACCAAACATCAACATACAAATAAATATTTACATAAAAACTAAGGCAATGAAACAAAAACAATATCAGTTACTAGCTTCTGTTTTTGAATAAGTTGATCTTACAAACACTTAAGACAGCAATTAAAAATTTAACTACAAAACTAAGTCAAGAAAGAAGTTGATAGAAAAAAGTAAAGTTGGCTTTTGAAACACCTAATAACCAAACATCAATCTACAATTTAAATCTATGCATGTACATGAAAAAACTAACTAATACAGAAAAAGAAAGAGTTGAGCTTTAAAGAACTTTAATAACCAAACATCAACCTACAAATTAAATCTAAACATTTACATGAAAAAACTAATACAGAAAAAGAGTTGAGCTTGAAAGAACTTTAATAACCAAACATCAACCTACAAATTAAATCTAAATTTCTACATGAAAAAACTAACTAATGCAGAAAAAGACTTGAGCTTGAAAGAACTTTAATAACCAAACATCCACCTACTAATTAAATCTAAACATTTACATGAAAAAACTAACTAATACAGAAAAACACTTGAGCTTTAAAGAACTTTAAATGTCTTTAAAATGATTTACTTTACAAAAATTAAGCCAAAAAACCCCCCCCAAACAAAACAAAGCAATATCACGATAGAGAGAACTATATTAGAACAGATGAAACAAATATCTACATTAATAACTTCTTTTACATGGATTTTTTCATTAATATCTACATCTAAATGGTCCTTTGCTAGATAAAGAGAGTCTGTTCCTGCTCGGTTATGTTCTGTATGGGAAGGATAATTTTAAGGACAGTGCTTTCATTCTTAATGCGAAGGATCTGTTGGTTTTCACTTCAACAGAATGTTGTTTCTCTTCATTAACATAGTTCTTGTTTGAAAGTTTTCTTCTATTTACTGTATTAGTAGACGTGCTGTTGACTCCTAAATTTTCTAAAGCTGGGATTTTGACTTTAGTTGCTTTCAATTGTGGTCTTCTGTCAATTTTATTATCAAGTTGACCAGGGGGCCCTACTTGGAAAATAGTTTCAGGAGTCATCTGTTTTTTTGATGAGTTTTGCGCCGGTAACTTTTCTTGAAGCTCAGAGTTTTCCACAGCTGCAATGGGTGGAACTTTTTTCTTTTTCCATGAGGTTGCCTTCGTTAAAGATTCCATGTTTATCCCACCAGAAGCTCCTCTGCTCTCTTCAATCCTATTTGAGTCTTTTACGCTGGTCTCATCCTGCACTTCGTGTGGTCTTTTGAATTTTTCATCATCAACTGGACGGTAGGGCTTCACATCAATAACTCTAGGCTTTAGAGTTTTTGGAAAGGTTTGCTCCGGTAACTGTACTTGAAATTCATACTTTTCTACAGCTGCAGAGGGTGGATCTTTTTCTTTTTTGCAAGAGGTAGTCTTTGCTAACAAGTCCACCTTTCCCTCACCAGAAGATCTGGCTTTTATGTTGGTCATTGCCTCCACTTTGTGTGGTCTTTTGAATGTTTCATAGCCGGTTGGACAATAGATTTGACGTGTTGTTGTTGAACTTGGTATGTTAAATTTTACGTGCCGCTCAGACCTTTCTTTAGCAGGTGGATCTATCTTGGCAAATATGGGGATATTCTTATTGGAATATGTCTTCATTGCTTTGTCTTTCTTTTTAACTGTAGTAGATCTGCTCCTGACAACTTCATCTTTGAAGGCTTTGCTCTCTGTTTTAGTCTTAGAAGTGTCTGGTCTGTTATAAATTTGATCATCAACAGGAGAACAAGGCTTAACATCAGTTTGAGTTTTATGATCCTTCTGTTTTTCTGGTGGTTTTTGAACAGCTATTCGTGCTGCAGTAATCATTAAAACACCTGTAGAAGTTGCCCCATGGACAGTTTCGTCATCAGAGTTTCTGCTTGTGGTGTCTTGGCAGACGGACATGAGTTTGTGTGCTGATGTTACATAAGGATCTTCTTTACTTTTAGAAAGGTGATTCATGGTGATAAAGTTATGGTTTAGAGCTTCTTCTGGAGTGATCCTTTTCTTTGAGTCAACACACAGCATCTGATTTAATAAGGATTCAAATTCTATCAAATCCTGCAGCTCTAGAGAATCACAGCTGCTATGTGTTTCTTTACGAGTTCTTTCGTTTCCGGAACTAGAACATGGCATTTGCTTCGCTTCATAACTACTACGTTGGCTGAAATGTTGACATTTCTTATGACCAATGTTTAGCAGTTCATCCAGCGTGCCAATATTCTTAAAGTCCTGAGTTGTCATTGTCCCTGTATCACCCAAATACTCTGTAGGAGTTCGGAATTGTAATTTTTCTCCAGATAAAGTTTTATTCCAAGTAAAAAAATTTTGTACTCTTAAGGCGTGCCGTAAAACGTTATCTGGTGGGTTACCTTGCATTTGAACAATGGTTGCAATATATTCATATTCTGAAGTTCTTGGATATAGATGTCTAAATAAATACATATAAGCCAAAGAACATCCCAGACTCCACATGTCCACACTTTCATCCATTGGAAGGCCAAAGACAGCTTCAGGGGCTCTGTAACCCAAAGGCTGAATTTTGCTTCTACAACTTAAATCTGATATTTTTCTTGCCAAACCAAAATCAATGAGCTTTACCTTGAAAGGATAACGAACATGATCTACAAGCATTAGATTGTTCGGTTTGATGTCAGTATGAACAAGACCCATCGACTTTAGAGTTTTTAAAGCCACCAGCATTTGCTGAGCAACTGGCCGTATTTCAGACAGTTTCATTGACTTCCCGCTTGATTTAGACATAAAATGCAAAATGTCTTGATCAAGTTTTTCAAAAACAATACAATAATGCATTTTTTCACTAAAATGCTCCATGACTTTCAAGAGATTATTTTTGTCCGGGTCAGCATTTTTGATTTTCTCTAGTATCTCTGACTCTTTTTCTCCATGATCTTTTCTCAAAAATTTCACTGCCACATTTTTTAATTCAGGCCATTGTCGATAGAGCAGTACTGTCCCAAAGGCTCCCTTACCCAAATGGCCATTTCTTCGGTAAACATGTGATTTACTTAACAGAAGAGAGGGGTATTCACTGTTAGAATTCTTTGTAAAGTCCATTGTTTGCTTTAATCACTGTAGAATTAGGTGCTTGGGCTGTTTGTTCTTTATTAAAAACCTTTTGCAGAAGAACTTTGTCAAAGTCGAGTGATGTGGAGATTTTTGCAAGACAGACCTATATATGAATTGAATAGTGGTCTTTCAGTGACTTAAAATGGTGTCATATGATGACATTACAGCTCAAATGGCTCGCTGATGACATAACCACTCCACACACCAATGACATATGACATCACAGCCCACATGCCTGGCAGATGACATCACAGCCCACATGCCTGGCAGATGACATCACAGCCCACATGCCTGGCAGATGACATCACAGCCCACATGCCTGGTAGATGACATCACAGCCCACATGCCTGGTAGATGACATCATTGCCCAGATGCCTGGCAGATGACATCACAGCCCACATGCCTGGCAGATGACATCACAGCCCACATGCCTGGCAGATGACATCACAGCCCACATGCCTGGCAGATGACATCACAGCCCACATGCCTGGCAGATGACATCACAGCCCAGATGCCTGGCAGATGACATCACAGCCCACATGCCTGGTAGATGACATCACAGCCCAGATGCCTGGTAGATGACATCACAGCCCTTATGCCTGGCAGATGACATCACAGCCCACATGCCTTTCAGATGACATCACAGCCCAGATGCCTGGCAGATGACATCACAGCCCACATGCCTGGCAGATAACATCACAGCCCACATGCCTGGCAGATGACATCACAGCCCACATGCCTGGCAGATGACATCACTGCCCACATGCCTGGCAGATAACATCACAGCCCAGATGCCTGGCAGATGACATCACAGTCCACATGCCTGGTAGATGACATCACAGCCCAGATGCCTGGTAGATGACATCACAGCCCTTATGCCTGGCAGATGACATCACAGTCCACATGCCTGGCAGATATCATAGCACAATGTTTGTGTTTTCTTCCAGCTCCTGTGGAGCTTTGGAAAAATCAACATTTGCAGGACACCCCCCGCCCACCACCACCACCACACACACGAACCCTATATTTATTTTAAATGTTCGATCCAACAATATTGAACTTCTGCTGGAAGTGACGTGCGTGGTTTGTGACAGACAGGGCCTTAGTGTGTGAGAGAAGACCTGCCTTAAAACCAGGATGCCAAAAACAGAGGGAAAAGAAGTAAAGACAGGGACAAGACATTAAAGGGTGGAAAATATGTCACCCAGTAGGCTATTTCAGAAAAAAAGTAATACCCCCCCTGGTGCTTTCAAGGTGCATTCACACCATTTAGTGTGTCCCACCCCTTCTTCGCCACGCTGCAAATTCGCTGTTCGCCGTGTGGCCAAAAATATGTTCCCTAAGCTTGCCACCTCTGCCATATGTGGGAGGAGGTGCTGGCTAATGTTTTTAGCCTTATTGCAACATGGAGCGGCGACTGTTTATCTCGTTTACAATGCATGGGAGATACGGACGATGTTTAGATATCAGTTTTTTTTTATTTTGAAGATTTCTACTAAAACATTGGTGATCACGTCTCCATGTTTGGGTTCATGAAACTATTTAGTCTCTCTGTTGTTCCAGTGAGTTTCTCTCCTGCTTCTCTGTCTGATTGACAGCCTCTTCTGCGGTGTTTCCATCTTTCTGACTGTTGTCAAATCCTTACTGTCACACATTAACATGAGAGGGCAAAAATAAAAACAAGAATAAAATTAAGGGACCTTTTTTTTGTCTCAATAAAAATAAGAAAACATAAAGTTCAGGAGGCCTGAGCAGACTACTTTCCCTTCCAGCAGCGGCCCTCTGTCTAGACGTGAGCTCCTCTCCCGGGAGCCGGCATAGTGAGACCACTACACCTCCAAAGATCCTGCGACAGACTTTCTGTCAGTGACCTGGACGAGATTTGGAAACCCTGCTGCCCAGAAAGGGATACAGCGGGTTAAGAAAATGAATGGAAGTTCAGGAGATTTATGGATCGATTCACCATATTGGATGCTTTCTCCCTGCTGTCACTGAAATGTCACATGCTCGAAGTTGAGTCCCTGATTGGGTGAGGAGACGCAGCCACCTCCCAGGAGTTCAGATCTTTCTTCAACTCTGGCTAGCTGTGGCTGCTGCTCAATTCCTGCCGTACTGCTCAGTTTGCGCTGTTTCCAGTCTTTCGTGTCACGTTGGCCGCTCAATTTACATCTAAACAATTGACTTTACATTAAAATTGGCTGCCTTCGCCACGCAAATCACATTCGGTGTGTAAGCACCTTCGGGGGCTGCATGAAATTTCTACTCTTATTTGCTTTAATAAAGGGCCTATACCATGTTTTTGAAGCTTTTGATAGTAACCAATATCCATGAATATCATCATATATTACACTAAAGACCAAATAATTTATGAAATATTAGGTATTTTTGGGACTCTTTTCACAGCCGGAAGTGTCTCGATCTCTTAGGCTTCGCCTTTCACTCCTCATTGGTGACTGTTACGGGAGCGAAGGAGAACCCCGACGCAGAGTGTCAAAGATGGAAAAAACACATTTATTTTGCAGCGGCCAAAAATCAAAAATAGAGGCAGGGAATAATCCAACTGGGCAGGAAAAAAGACTTGGCAAGAGTCGAATCACATGGACAACCTGACGGAATCATCTGGCAAACAGTGGTGGTGGGTAGACTGGTTTAAGTAAGGTGAGCTAATGAGAGGATTGAGTGCATGTGTCTCTGGAGTGGTTGACACACCCCCTGCCACTCACATGCTCTGAAAAACAAGGAAGTGAGGGGAAAAAACAACACAGAGCCTCCACAGCCATCACAGGTGACGGCCAAACCATGACGTCAACCCAGAGCCTAGCGTCCGCTCATGAAAACAAACAACACTGAACTTTTTTAAAGATGGATGTGCATGTTGTGGAGCCTTGCACTCTTGACCCACAGTCCATCCAGAATTTCTATACTCAACTTGTATGGAAATGTAGCATTAGCTATGCATTATATGCATATACTGCGTCATTTCAGATAGTCGTATGTCTTACTTATGGGTCTGGCATTTTCATCAGGTTTGATTGGAGGAATGGCGCCAGCTCTGAGGATCAGTCTCACTGACCATCCACTTTGATACAGGCCAAGTTTAACAAAACAGTGAAGTGGTGGTCACAAAGAAAAAGTTGCTGGCCAGTATGCCACGCACTCCCAAAGATAAACTCCAACCATTTCTGATGAGCAGGTAACAGATCAAGGGCTCTTGTCCATGCAACAGATGCAAATACCTCTCATCCGGACCAAGGAAATAAGAGAAATCGAGCAATGTACCCAAAGCATTTGACAGGTTTATGACTGCCCTTGAGAATTTTCACTGATAAGTTGTGATTTTTACTAAATGACAGTTGTCTGTTTCAATAATAGGCCTAAATGATACAGTACTTTAATAGCAGTGATCCATACTCATATAAGACTATGATGCTATTTGGACTATCTTTGATTTGCTTTATTTTATTCTTCAAGGCAAACAATATTCCTCTGCACCTTTAACAGATCAGAATGCTACAGGAAACTTCTCTGCATCGATGGAAGAAACTTACCTGATCCTCTTGCAGATTTAAACGATGGTTGGGTTAGTGAGGCAAATGGTAATAAACTTTGGCCATCCACCATGATTACAGACATATCAATCGGAAATGGACGAAACACTAATAAATACACTGTCAGAATTCAACCATACTGCTACAAATGAACTAAAATAGCTTTAAAGTCATTGAAATTTGATTAGCAGTAAATGTCAATATTGCTTGATGACGAGGTTACTGAACAAACTCTTCTTTACTAGTAAGTAATTGCTGTGTTGGTGCTATTCTATTGCAAATGTTGGCAAAGAAGTTTACCGAATGAGAAAAACTAAAATCCTTTCCTATTCACTTTACAAGAAATTAGTGCTTTTTGCAGCAATTAGAAACACAGCAGGTCCTTGGTTTCTATTGCTGACTTTGCAAATTTATGAGGCTTCACCTTTGACCTCTCTGACAATTCAACGAAGACTGCTGTATGTGTGAACTGGTCTATACAACATGTCTTTATGTGTTTCATACATTGTCTTATTTTTAATGCTAGGGGACGCCGCCAGCAACCAGACTGTGTCCGACGCCGCCAGCAACCAGACTGTGTCCAACGCCGCCAGCAACCAGACTGTGTCCGACGCCGCCAGCAACCAGACTGTGTCCGACGCCGCCAGCAACCAGAATGTGTCCGACGCCGCCACTCAAATTCTTCACTTGTGGTAATCTGTTTGTCGTGGTGCAATTCAAATAAATACATTTTAATTGGACAGGAATGTTTGTGTTTTGAAGGCTTGTGCTTCAATGGGCATAAAGTGGCTTTCATCCTAATATTAACTGACAAGCATGTGTAATATCTAAATGTAACTCTTGGTAGTTCTGAGATTGAGCCGCCTTTTGGTTTTCCAGAAATCTTGCTTTATCTAACTATCTGGATCGTGTTTTTTTTTTTTTTTTTTTTTTTTTGTCAATGGAGAGCTTTAATGGTCTTTGGAAACCTCTAGCACATGGGTATGAAATCTTTTTGTTTTCAGTCTGTCCCTCTCGGCATTCGGTTTCAGTTCAGTTTTCAAGCTTTCACTTCCAAATTTCTATTCTTACATGAGGGTGGGGTTTCAAGCACTGGCTACTGGACATGTTATCCCTTCAGGTGACAGAGCAACACATCCTCACTCCCAGGTAATCACTGACATATGGTTAAGGACGACCTCTGTGTCAAGAATTGATGCTTTGGGTGTTCCTAACTCGCATTTTTTTTAATTTTTTTAAACCAGCTGGCTGTCAGGATTCAATCAGAGGTCCAGTTTTGTCAGACGTGGAATGGGATACGTCAAGTACTGGTACCCTAGACCAGTCTGAGTCCGGTAGGGTTGGGGTACTGATGTGGTCTGAGCCAAAGCGTCAAATAAGTTGGGGAAACCCAAAGCATCAAATTTTGATGATTCCTTACCCTTGCGTCAATGTGACCACTTGGGAGTGAGAATGGCTTGGACTCCTCACTACATTTTCTATACTTCTCTCAAACAGACATGAACATTTTTACACTGTTCTATCTTGTTTAAACACTAAGTTCAAACCTTCATAGAAAACAAACTCAGAATGAAAATCTTATCACGGTGAAGATTGATGTGACTTTGGCAAGCTGCTTTGTAAAACATGGTACGGAAGAGATTCACAAGCTCAACAGCAAAATCCACCAAACTGAGAGACCGTGAAAGGTGAACCTTAATATAGTGAAGGAAAACTAATAATGCTCTCCCAAAGTTTGGTACATCAGAGTGGGCTGGTACAGGAGGCGACATAAACAGACAACATACCGGAGCAGAAGAGACGTTGTACGTAGGTTGGGAAACATGCAGGACTCTGGTTCTTGAGGCTTGGAGTTTCGCACCCCTGTCTTTAAGCAACTGATGAATTTACTTCTGTAAAGAATAATCAGCAAAGACTCTTATAACTGTTATTACAGAGCTGCAGGTGAAAGTGTTTCCTTCCAAAGATGGACAGACAGTATCACTCATGTGCAGCAGCAGCAGCTGTCCTTTCACTCAAAAGTTCACAGGCTTCATCTGGTTCAAGAACAGACAGGTTCTCTATCAGGACTTGTCTCCATGGTACCAAGAGCTGGTCAGCGGTGAGGAGGCAGTCACTTACTCCTGTGCTGTCAAAGGTCAGGAGGATTTCAGAGCCCCTGAAGTCTCAGTCGGTGAGCAGCAGCACATTCTTCCTTCCTGTGTGAAAGAAGCTCTGAACAGACTCACGTTTTCTCTTCAGAATAAGTTCTTGTAGGTTTAATGAATAAAAAGTCTTTGCTTTTTCAACCAGATTTGGTCACATCAGCTTGTTTCAGAGTGACCTTTGCTGAAAGGAGCATGTGTTCATTCGGGGATAAACAATGTTCCATCATGTTTCCCACAGGTAACGCTTCAGCTTTCACACTCTTCAGTTTGATTTAAAGTCAAGTTTTCACTGTGATTGTTTGTGGATAGAAGACATAATGCAGGTTTAAAGTTTTCACACTTAAAATCCATTAATAAAAATGTCTCTGTAATGTCTCAACAGAAATCTTTCTTCACCAGACCCCTGCAGAGAAAGATTATGTCAAATTAACCTGCAGCAACAACAACACTGTTGTGTTCAAGAACAGAAAACCAGAAAAAAGGCAGATTATAGTTCCCATAACATCTGCAGACTCCTTTACTTGTGCTGTGAAAGATTTTAAGGATTTTCATTCTGTTGATGTCTGTAAGTGTGAACAAATACACATTTTATATCATTCAAATCCCGTTTTTCATTCTGTGAACTTGATGTTTTCAGCCAAAAACATAAAATTGATTCTGATCTTTACATCTCTGTATGGATTTAGTTGAATCATTTCATGAAAACCTTTACATTAAAGTCATGTTTTATTTACATTTCAGGTGTTGATAACAGCAGCTGCAAGACTGTAAATTGTCTCCAAAAAAGAATCTGTGCTCTGCAAGGCTCCTCTCTGAATATTTCCTGCAACTATTCACATCCTCGTGACCAGCAGCCCAAATCTAAACTTTGGTTTAAAATAAACAAAACTATAAACCAGGAAGAAGAAGAAATGCAAGGAAATAAAAATAAAGTGACTTTTTATGACAAACCAAACCAACACAACCTTGGATTTAAAAAACTGAGTAAAAATAACTCTGGAGAATATGTGTTTAGAATAGAAACCAATTCTAAAGAATGGAAAGAATCCACTTTTCCTGAAGTTACTTTGATTGTCACAGGTAACTATAATCTTCATACTTTCATACTAGATGAAGTGGACAACCTAAATGAATCCTTTATTTCTTTACATTTATATATATTCTGTTTTCTCTTTGAATCTTTTAGATCTGAGAGTCGAGATCAGCCCTTCTGCAGAGGTGACTGAGGGTCAGAAAGTCACATTAACGTGCAGCACCAGCTGTCCTCTGACTCACAGCTCAAACTTTCATTGGTATTTGAACCATCAACCTCTGAAGCTGGAAAACAAACACCTGGGCATAGATTCAGTCACCCGTCAGAATACAGGAAACCACTCATGTGTTGTTAAAACAAAAGAAAAGTTCATGTCACCAGTAGAGACTCGCACTGTTAAAAGCAACAGCCCAACATGGAAACCATTTGTTGGAAGAGTTTCAGGAATAGTCTTTGTTTCTATTATCTGTCTCGCAGTTTTCCTGTGGATTAGGTGAGGACGTCTCTGATTACTAATATATAATATCATAGCCCTGTCTTTGTATTTGCTTCTAATTTTATGTTGACTGTGTCTACTGAACAGGAGGAGAAGAACTTCAGCTCAATCTGCAAGAATTTAAACTATCAACCACCTGGAGAAGGTACAAATTGTAACGGCTGTTAATGAAAACCAATGGCCTTTCTGGTTTCTGCTCTATAAAGCTCTATAAAGCTAAGATGTTGGATGTTTTCTCATAGGTTTTTGCTGAAAAATATATTTTCTGTTGTGTTTGTAAAAGCTTGCTTTAATCTAAAAGTCAAGGCTAAACTTTTGGTTTTATGTAATACATGATCCTAAAAAAATTCTAAAATAAATCTCTGTTAACAGCCCAACAAACATGTAGTACAATTTATGGAGGTGATGTCATCACGTTGCACATGTATCAACCAGCCTCACGCAGAGACTTTTTGCCTGATCACCGTTGGGGGAAAAAAAGTTCAAGAATTAAACGCTGTTGTTTGTTCTTCTATTAGTTACTTGTTTTTATTTTTGGCCCCACAAACTCAAAGTTTATGGAAATGAAGTTCCACAGTTCTAAGGGCTAGAAATCAGTGATTTTGATTAGTCTGTCCATCCTCATCGCAACATGCATGAACAGAAAACGTGCACTCTGACAGCAGACAGTAAATCTATTAGAGCCACAAATATGACCATGATTATTTCAACAAAGCAGGTAGAGCATGTTATCAGACAACTCATCTTTGCTAATTAGCTTTTTTTTTATTGTGTTTGGCTGCATGATGGCGCAATGGTTAACACTCTTGCCCCACCCTGGTTCAAGTCCCAGCTGGGGGACTTGAAACAGTGTCATCAATGGGGGACCTTTGCATTTTCTCCCACTGAACAAACGGAGCCGAGCAAAGTAAAGGGTTTCTCTCTCTTTTTTTTTCATGGCTCTGTGTTTGGGCCCGTCTGGTCTGCTGATGATGATGTGCAAGACAGAGCCTGTCAGCCATAGAACCTGAGAAATCTGTCCATCTGACGGAGGAAGGTTTGGTGGCTTCTGCCAGAGACGAACGGATGCCCTCGAGGAAGCAGCTCTTCAGCAGGGCTTCATTTGGCCTCCCGGATAGATTGAGAGGCGGGACATTCCGCTGAAATCCTCAAACAGTTTGGAGATGGACTAGACAGTTCTCTACAGGATCACCTTCTTTCTGGGTGCAGTTGTTGACCTTGGACAGATTGCATGGGTTGGGGAAACTGTCTTTCAGGGCGGTGCAATGGTCATTCAGCCATGTGTTGCAGTTTCTGTCAGCTTGCAGACAATTTGCATCTGCGTTCATCCACCCAGGAGTGGAGGGCTGGAGGTGCTCAGTAAAATTATCAGGGATGGCAGAAAACTGTGCTGGACTCATCTGATTTGGTATTATGCGAGCTGGTTAAGAGGAAGTTGGAACAAAGTCACGCACAAACTCTCTTACCGCCTTTGTCATGGCTGCACCTCCTCGTTCACGCTTAGGGAGATGTCTGGACGCTGCCATGAGGTCGTCTGTGTTCCAGGGGCGGTACACACTGTCTCTGGTGGTACACACAACCCAGACATCCAGATAAATTAAGAAATGTTGCATACTGGTAGAGGATTCATTACACACCAAGAACTACAAGAAAAACGTGGAATAAATCTTGGAATATCAGCAACTTAAATCTGTAATTAATAAATACATTAAATTCAGTGACAATGATCTAAGATTACCAGAATTAGTTACCTTATGGTCAATTTTTCAATGAATACAACTCTCCCCAAAATATACAAACTCTTATGCAACCTAGACTATGAAGTTTCAATTCCAACAACAAAATGGGATGCAGACTTAAGCAGAAGCAGGACATGCTCTGTGGTGGAGAGAGCATTTTAGATGGAGAGCAATATTTCTAGGGGCGTTGGAAGTAAAACCAACCTTTGAAATTAGAAATTTTGTCTGCAGCACCATCCTGCACAATCAGTGATAATCAGTGCATCAGTGAACATATATATAGATATAGATATATGTCTTTCCATATATCTTGCTATCCAGCTACTCTAGGAGGACCCAGAGTCATTCACAGGCCAGCCAAGAAATGAACTTTTGCTCGAACACAGTATTTGTTATGGACAAACTTTGACGGCACACAGAAGTCCAACAACAAAACACCTCTTGGGTTAAAATCGGGAAGATTGTTCCCACTAATCACACCCCTCCAGGTGCCGCTGTCATTGCCCCCATGTGGGCATTGAAGTCCTCCAGGAAGACAATGCAGACCCACATTGGGGCACTTTGCAGTACCACTTCGAAGCCGAGACCATAGTATAAGACCTATCCCTCACCTGAAGGCAAAGGGACACGACCCTCTTCCCCACCAGTGTGAGCTCTAAAAGTTAGCTGCAACACGTTGAGCTGGGGGCCCACGAGTAAGCCCACCCCAGCCCGCCACCTCTCACTATGTGCAACTCCAGAATGGTAAAGAGTTCAACCTCTCTCAAGGGACTGGGTTTCAGAGCCCAGTCTGTGCATAGAGGTGAACTCATCTATATCTAGCCGATACCTCTCAACCTCTCATACAAGCTCGAGCTCTTTCCTTCCCAGAGAGGTGATGTTCCATGCCCCAATAGCCAAACCACATTGCACCAGCCCCTTCTTATCTCTCCTGCAGGTGGTGGGTCCACTTGAGAGTGACCATCTGGCTGGACCCAACCAGGGACCTTGGAAGGAACCCCGGCCACCAGGCACTCGCCTATGAGCCCCAATCCCAGGCCTGGCTCCAGTGTGGGGCCCTGGTGATGCCAATCCGGGAAACGTTGTGATCTTTGTTTGAGTTTCTCATAAAGTAGTTCTGAACCGCTCTTAGTCTGACTCGTCACCCAGGATCTGTCAGCCATGGGAGACCCTACCAGCAGCAGGAGTCCCAGACAGCGTAGCTCCTGAGATCACTCGAGCACTCAAACCCTTCCACCACGTTAAGGTGGCGGTTCAAGGAAGGGATACCTACATTTACATTTAGTACAAGTACAATAAACAACAGAAAAAAGAAGATTTGAGTTTAAAACATTTTTTATAACCAAACATCAACATACAAATAAATATTTACATAAAAACTAAGGCAATGAAACAAAAACAATATCAGTTACTAGCTTCTGTTTTTGAATAAGTTGATCTTACAAACACTTAAGACAGCAATTAATAATTTACCTACAAAACTAAGTCAAGAAAGAAGTTGATAGAAAAAAGTAAAGTTGGCTTTTGAAACACCTAATAACCAAACATCAATCTACAATTTAAATCTATGCATGTACATGAAAAAACTAACTAATACAGAAAAAGAAAGAGTTGAGCTTGAAAGAACTTTAATAACCAAACATCAACCTACAAATAAATATTTACATAAAAACTAAGGCAATGAAACAAAAACAATATCAGTTACTAGCTTCTGTTTTTGAATAAGTTGATCTTACAAACACTTAAGACAGCAATTAATAATTTACCTACAAAACTAAGTCAAGAAAGAAGTTGATAGAAAAAAGTAAAGTTGGCTTTTGAAACACCTAATAACCAAACATCAATCTACAATTTAAATCTATGCATGTACATGAAAAAACTAACTAATACAGAAAAAGAAAGAGTTGAGCTTTAAAGAACTTTAATAACCAAACATCCACCTACTAATTAAATCTAAACATTTACATGAAAAAACTAACTAATACAGAAAAAGACTTGAGCTTTAAAGGACTTTAATAACCAAACATCAACCTACAAATTAAATCTAAACATTTACATGAAAAAACTAACTAATACAGAAAAACACTTGAGCTTTAAAGGACTTTAATAACCAAACATCAACCTACAAATTAAATCTAAACATTTACATGAAAAAACTAACTAATGCAGAAAAAGACTTGAGCTTTAAAGAACTTTAAATGTCTTTAAAATGATTTACTTTACAAAAATTAAGCCAAAACCCCGCCACCCAAACAAAACAAAGCAATATCACGATAGAGAGAACTATATTAGAACAGATGAAACAAAGATCTACATTAATAACTTCTTTTACATGGATTTTTTCATTAATATCTACATCTAAATGGTCCTTTGCTAGATAAAGAGAGTCTGTTCCTGCTCGGTTATGTTCTGTATGGGAAGGATAATTTTAAGGACAGTGCTTTCATTCTTAATGCGAAGGATCTGTTGGTTTTCACTTCAACAGAATGTTGTTTCTCTTCATTAACATAGTTCTTGTTTGAAAGTTTTCTTCTATTTACTGTATTAGTAGACGTGCTGTTGACTCCTAAATTTTCTAAAGCTGGGATTTTGACTTTAGTTGCTTTCAATTGTGGTCTTCTGTCAATTTTATTATCAAGTTGACCAGGGGGCCCTACTTGGAAAATAGTTTCAGGAGTCATCTGTTTTTTTGATGAGTTTTGCGCCGGTAACTTTTCTTGAAGCTCAGAGTTTTCCACAGCTGCAATGGGTGGAACTTTTTTCTTTTTCCATGAGGTTGCCTTCGTTAAAGATTCCATGTTTATCCCACCAGAAGCTCCTCTGCTCTCTTCAATCCTATTTGAGTCTTTTACGCTGGTCTCATCCTGCACTTCGTGTGGTCTTTTGAATTTTTCATCATCAACTGGACGGTAGGGCTTCACATCAATAACTCTAGGCTTTAGAGTTTTTGGAAAGGTTTGCTCCGGTAACTGTACTTGAAATTCATACTTTTCTACAGCTGCAGAGGGTGGATCTTTTTCTTTTTTGCAAGAGGTAGTCTTTGCTAACAAGTCCACCTTTCCCTCACCAGAAGATCTGGCTTTTATGTTGGTCTTTGCCTCCACTTTGTGTGGTCTTTTGAATGTTTCATAGCCGGTTGGACAATAGATTTGACGTGTTGTTGTTGAACTTGGTATGTTAAATTTTACGTGCCGCTCAGACTTTTCTTTAGCAGGTGGATCTATCTTGGCAAATATGGGGATATTCTTATTGGAATATGTCTTCATTGCTTTGTCTTTCTTTTTAACTGTAGTAGATCTGCTCCTGACAACTTCATCTTTGAAGGCTTTGCTCTCTGTTTTAGTCTTAGAAGTGTCTGGTCTGTTATAAATTTGATCATCAACAGGAGAACAAGGCTTAACATCAGTTTGAGTTTTATGAACCTTCTGTTTTTCTGGTGGTTTTTGAACAGCTATTCGTGCTGCAGTAATCATTAAAACACCTGTAGAAGTTGCCCCATGGACAGTTTCGTCATCAGAGTTTCTGCTTGTGGTGTCTTGGCAGACGGACATGAGTTTGTGTGCTGATGTTACATAAGGATCTTCTTTACTTTTAGAAAGGTGATTCATGGTGATAAAGTTATGGTTTAGAGCTTCTTCTGGAGTGATCCTTTTCTTTGAGTCAACACACAGCATCTGATTTAATAAGGATTCAAATTCTATCAAATCCTGCAGCTCTAGAGAATCACAGCTGCTATGTGTTTCTTTACGAGTTCTTTCGTTTCCGGAACTAGAACATGGCATTTGCTTCGCTTCATAACTACTACGTTGGCTGAAATGTTGACATTTCTTATGACCAATGTTTAGCAGTTCATCCAGCGTGCCAATATTCTTAAACTCCTGAGTTGTCATTGTCCCTGTATCACCCAAATACTCTTTAGGAGTTCGGAATTTTAATTTTTTTCCAGATAAAGTTTTTTTCCAAGTAAAAAATTCTTGTACTCTTAAGGCGTGCCGTAAAACATTACCTGGGGGGTTACCTTGCATTTGAACAATGGTTGCAATATATTCATATTCTGAAGTTATTGGATATAGATGTCTAAATAAATACATATAAGCCAAAGAACATCCCAGACTCCACATGTCCACACTTTCATCCATTGGAAGGCCAAAGACAGCTTCAGGGGCTCTGTAACCCAAAGGCTGAATTTTGCTTCTACAACTTAAATCTGATATTTTTCTTGCCAAACCAAAATCAATGAGCTTTACCTTGAAAGGATAACGAACATGATCTACAAGCATTAGATTGTTCGGTTTGATGTCAGTATGAACAAGACCCATCGACTTTAGAGTTTTTAAAGCCACCAGCATTTGCTGAGCAACTGGCCGTATTTCAGACAGTTTCATTGACTTCCTGCTTTTTTTAGACATAAAATGCAAAATGTCTTGATCAAGTTTTTCAAGAACAATACAATAATGCATTTTTTCACTAAAATGTTCCATGACTTTCAAGAGATTATTTTTGTCCGGGTCAGCATTTTTGATTTTCTCTAGTATCTCTGACTCTTTTTCTCCATGATCTTTTCTCAAAAATTTCACTGCCACATTTTTTAATTCAGGCCATTGTCGATAGAGCAGTACTGTCCCAAAGGCTCCCTTACCTAAACGGCCATTTCTTCGGTAAACATGTGATTTACTTATCAGAAGAGAGGGGTATTCACTGTTAGAAATATTTGTAAAGTCCATTGTTTGCTTTAATCACTGTAGAATTAGGTGCTTGGGCTGTTTGTTCTTTATTAAAAACCTTTTGCAGAAGAGCTTTGTCAAAGTCAAGTGATGTGGAGATTTTTGCAAGACAGACCTATATATGAATTAAAAAGTGGTCTTTCAGTGACTTAAAATGGTGTCATATGATGACATTACAGCTCAAATGGCTCGCTGATGACATAACCACTCCACACACCAATGACATATGACATCACAGCCCAGATGCCTGGCAGATGACATCACAGCCCACATGCCTGGCAGAAGACATCACAGCCCACATGCCTGGCAGATGACATCACAGCCCAGATGCCTGGTAGATGACATCACAGCCCAGATGCCTGGTAGATGACATCACAGCCCACATGCCTGGCAGATGACATCACAGCCCATATGCCTGGCAGATGACATCACAGCCCACATGCCTGGCAGATGACATCACAGCCCACATGCCTGGCAGATGACATCACAGCCCACATGCCTGGCAGATATCATAGCACAATTTTTGTGTTGACTTCCAGCTCCTGTGGAGCTTTGGAAAAATCAACATTTGCAGGACACCCTCCGCCCACCACCACCACCACCACACACACGAACCCTATATTTATTTTAAATGTTCGATCCAACAATATTGAACTTCTGCTGGAAGTGGCATGCGTGGTTTTTGACAGACAGGGCCTTAGTGTGTGAGAGAAGACCTGCCTTAAAACCAGGATGCCAAAAACGGAGGGAAAAGAAGTAAAGACAGGGACAAGACATTAAAGGGTGGAAAATATGTCACCCAGTAGGCTATTTCAGAAAAAAAGTAATACCCCCCCTGGTGCTTTCAAGGTGCATTCACACCAGTTAGTGTGTCCCACCCCTTCTTCGCCACGCTGCAAATTCACTGTTCGCTGTGTGGCCAAAAATATGTTCCCTAAGCTTGCCACCTCTGCCATATGTGGGAGGAGGTGCTGGCTAATGTTTTTAGCCTTATTGCAACATGGAGCGGCGACTGTTTATCTCGTTTACAATGCATGGGAGATACGGACGATGTTTAGATATCAGTTTTTTTTTATTTTGAAGATTTCTACTAAAACATTGGTGATCACGTCTCCATGTTTGGGTTCATGAAACTATTTAGTCTCTCTGTTGTTCCAGTGAGTTTCTCTCCTGCTGCTCTGTCTGATTGACAGCCTCTTCTGCGGTGTTTCCATCTTTCTGACTGTTGTCAAATCCTTACTGTCACACATTAACATGAGAGGGCAAAAATAAAAACAAGAATAAAATTAAGGGACCTTTTTTTTTGTCTCAATAAAAATAAGAAAACATCGTAAAGTTCAGGAGGCCTGAGCAGACTACTTTCCCATCCAGCAGCGGCCCTCTGTCTGGACGTGAGCTCCTCTCCCGGGAGCCGGCATAGTGAGACCACTACACCTCCAAAGATCCTGCGACAGACTTTCTGTCAGTAACCTGGACTGGATTTGGAAACCCTGCTGCCCAGAAAGGGATACAGCGGGTTAAGAAAATGAATGGAAGTTCAGGAGATTTATGGATCGATTCACCATATTGGATGCTTTCTCCCTGCTGTCACTGAAATGTCACATGCTCGAAGTTGAGTCCCTGATTGGGTGAGGAGACGCAGCCACCTCCCAGGAGTTCAGATCTTTCTTCAACTCTGGCTAGCTGTGGCTGCTGCTCAATTCCTGCCGTACTGCTCAGTTTGCGCTGTTTCCAGTCTTTCGCGTCGCGTTGGCCGCTCAATTTACATCTAAACAATTGACTTTACATTAAAATTGGCTGCCTTCGCCACGCAAATCACATTCGGTGTGTAAGCACCTTCGGGGGCTGCATGAAATTTCCACTCTTATTTGCTTTAATGAAGGGCCTATACCATGTTTTTGAAGCTTTTGATAGTAACCAATATCCATGAATATCATCATATATTACACTAAAGACCAAATAATTTATGAAATATTAGGTATTTTTGGGACTCTTTTCACAGCCGGAAGTGTCTCGATCTCTTAGGCTTCGCCTTTCAATCCTCGTGGGTGACGGCCAAACCATGACGTCAACCCAGAGCCTAGCGTCCGCTCATGAAAACAAACAACACTGAACTTTTTTAAAGATGGATGTGCATGTTGTGGAGCCTTGCACTCTTGACCCACAGTCCATCCAGAATTTCTATACTCAACATGTATGGAAATGTAGCATTAGCTATGCATTATATGCATATACTGCGTCATTTCAGATAGTCGTATGTCTTACTTATGGGTCTGGCATTTTCATCAGGTTTGATTGGAGGAATGGCGCCAGCTCTGAGGATCAGTCTCCCTGACCATCCACTTTGATACAGGCCAAGTTTAACAAAACAGTGAAGTGGCGGTCACAGAGAAAAAGTTGCTGGCCAGTATGCCACGCACTCCCAAAGATAAACTCCAACCATTTCTGATGAGCAGGTAACAGATCAAGGGCTCTTGTCCATGCAACAGATGCAAATACCTCTCATCCGGACCAAGGAAATAAGAGAAATCGAGCATGGTACCCAAAGCATTTGACAGGTTTATGACTGCCCTTGAGAATTTTCACTGATAAGTTGTGATTTTTACTAAATGACAGTTGTCTGTTTCAATAATAGGCCTAAATGATACAGTACTTTAATAGCAGTGATCCATACTCATATAAGACTATGATGCTATTTGGACTATCTTTGATTTGCTTTATTTTATTCTTCAAGGCAAACAATATTCCTCTGCACCTTTAACAGATCAGAATGCTACAGGAAACTTCTCTGCATCGATGGAAGAAACTTACCTGATCCTCTTGCAGATTTAAACGATGGTTGGGTTAGTGAGGCAAATGGTAATAAACTTTGGCCATCCACCATGATTACAGACATATCAATCGGAAATGGACGAAACACTTATAAATACACTGTCAGAATTAAACCAAACTGCTACAAATGAACAAAAATAGCTTTAAAGTCATTGAAATTTGATTAGCAGTGAATGTCAATATTGCTTGATGACGAGGTTACTGAACAAACTGCTCTTTACTAGTAAGTAATTGCTGTGTTGGTGCTATTCTATTGCAAATGTTGGCAAAGAAGTTTACCAAATGAGAAAAACTAAAATCCTTTCCTATTCACTTTACAAGAAATTAGTGCTTTTTGCTGAAATTAGAAACACAGCGGGTCCTTGGTTTCTATTGCTGACTTTGCAAATTTATGAGGCTTCACCTTTGACCTCTCTGAGAATTCAACGAAGACTGCTGTATGTGTGAACTGGTCTATACGTGTCTTTATGTGTTTCATACATTATATTATTTTTAATGCGAGGGTACACTTGTCAGCCCAACTGCTAACTCCAAAAGCTTGTTGCTGCTTCTATTGACCATTAAAATTAAAATCCTGCCCCCACTCTCGTGACACACTTCTCCTCTGTCTGCTTTTGCCTCTCTTTCAAAATAAGTGTCCTTCCAGCTTTTCTGAAACGCTCCTTTATACAGTCAATACATCGATTCATTATCAGGAAACGACCAATTTTTCCACTCTATAGGGGGCACTGGATTATGAGGTGCATCGTTAATAAATTGTCTATTTTCAAACCTATGTCATATAAATAAGGCACACAAAACCATAAAGAGCATTAAGTAAGACAAGGAGTCAGAGATAAGACTGACAGTCAGTCAAACTTTAATAGAAACAATGAGTCAGATGACCCAGACCAATCACTGTTGACTGGCTCCAAATGTTGGCCCCTTTTTGTGGAAAAATGGTGACTGAATTAGCTTCATATTGCTGGAGATGGAGGTAAAGCATGTTCTATGGGTGACGTCAAACCAGACTTTATCTCTGCATACAGTCACTGGTTCCAACATGGCAACAAACATTTTGCAGAAAAATGGCAACTGAATTGACTTTATCTGGTTGGAACCGAAAGTAATTCAATTTCTATTGGGGATGTCACTCTCATCCACAAGATTTCTTATACAGTCAAGGATCAGAATGGAGTGTAGCAGGGAGGTTGTGGCTTCATTGTCTTAGTAACTTCTAAGTCATATTTACAAGCTTTTTCCAACAGCATTTTTCTGTCTGCTTCCTGATTCACAACAATTTGAATAAATAAATAAATACTAATAAATAAAATTTTGAATATAATTTAAAATTAGAACATGTTAAATGCAGCAAAAACACGATTTTCATCATTGCTACCTGACAGTCATAATTGAGGGTAAAACAAACCCATCGTCCGTCCTCAATGCGTTCAGGGTTTTTTTTTTTTTTTGGAAAGGGGGGGGGTTGTCACGTGACTTCACGTGCTATAAACATATGTCATGTGATTTTGTGCTGCCCTTCCAATATGACTGCGAGGTGTCCGCGTATCGTGGCTGCTCTGGCGTTAACCCTCGGCGGGGTTCTAAGTTTTCCTCTCGTCTCAGAGAAAAGGGACACCGTCACCTGCGGATACCAGGTCGTCTGCCGCCTCCGGGGGGGTTTGAGCGGGCTTTGGGTTCATTCTCCTGCTGCTAGCTAAAACCAACAACACTTCCGCGTTGTTTTGTTGTTGATTGTAGAACGTTAAAGAGCTTTCACGTTAAAAAATAATGTTTATTCCCTCTCTCTAAGTTCAATGTACTACAGAGTTTAGCTATATCTGTTAGAGTATTGTTAAAAACAACATATTTGTGTTCGTGTTGTGTGTTTGTGTGCAGTCATGTCACCCCACCGAGCCCGGCATGCTGAACGTCCACCTGGTGCCCCACACACACGACGACGTGGGCTGGCTGAAGACTGTGGACCAGTACTTCTATGGAGGTATGAAGAGATGGACTTTCGAAAGGAAAAACAAATAAATCCAAGAATACTTACATTTTTAACCAAACATATTTTATTCATCAGTTAAGTTAGTGAACAAGCTTAAAACGTTTCTGCCTCAATTCAATTTAAAATCTGTCGAGTGGAATTCTTTAATGCATCAGTTATTCCGGGTATGCACCGGTAGTTTATACTCAGGGTGATGGAACGGCATCAGAACCTAAAGCAATCAGCAGAAACCCGTACATCACTTCCAGAGGCTCAGAGGATCCTGATGGGATCCAACAGAGAGGATCCACACTGGTCTATCCATCTGTGACAAGATCCGTCAACTATTAAAAGTCATTTTGTCCGTGGTAGACTTATGCCTTTGTCACAACTACCCTTACGTGCAATAAGCAGGTGGCCCACATGAAATCTTGAGATCGCAGAGCGTCCAGTAAGCCTCCAGTGCAAGAATGATCGTGCAGATTTTTTCTATGGTTCTGCCACAGGTGACAGGCCATTGCCAACACTTACACAACATGTAAGGGTGAAATAGGAGAGGCGCAGTCATGTCATAGACATTTATTTATTTTTTTACATTTTTCAACTTCCTCCCCAAACTCTGTGCACTGTGCAAGGAGTCTCTGCTCTTCAAGAAATAAGCACACGCTTCTTGCATTTCGTGCTTGCAGCCTGACTGAATTTAGGTAATTACACACTCAGTGTAGTTTGTGTGGATGTCCTACAAGCACTTTCGTATCACTTGCACACCCCCTGCATCCAGTATGGAGCTGGCATGCGCAGTAACCACCATGCTACATTTACACTGGGCAAGTGAGGCGCATTCAAGAACAAGCTGAGCTCAAGTTCTTGTTGGCACTTCTGCGAATGAAAAGGGGCGCCATCTATGCGTCACTACCAAATCAAAATCTCTGATCGGTCATGTTTTTGACCTAATTTAACTTTCAATGCGCGTTCAATGGTCAAGTGTTTTGTACATGAAGAATGTGGGGTGAGGGCACCACACGACAGCATCATCCATGCATCATAAGTACATACAGTATCCTTACAAATACTTTATCATACACTTACCCATACGACAATGGTACGTCCCATTTTCCTGACGTTCATTAAGGTGGCTGTAAGAGCCTTAGAAGACATACTTACGGTTTAAGATGTGGATGCTCCTGTCTACGACCCTCCACGGGCTTGGACAACCCAAAAACTCACAGTACCCGTCCAGGTCTATCCCCCTCCGGTTCATATGACTAAAGCATTACACTTAGAAACTGCCTGATTCACAGTCCTGCAAAAGCAAAAGGGGAGAAAAAATGAATCTTTGTGATCAATCAAAGGACAATAAATAATGTGGTTGTTAGATGTTTTTGCTTTTGGCTGTTTAGGCGATCGCCCCACTTGAGTCTACAACAGGAGAGCAGCTCCTGGGTGTTTCCTGCAGCCACACTGCAGTTTTATTAAGTCAAAAATACTTCTGTTGCTAAAAACAGAATAAAACCTTTTAGCAGAAGACAGATTTTACAATTTAATTTTCAGAGGTGTGTCTCAGCCAGAATATGATTTCCCCTTTACATGGTAAAAGCTGAAATTTGACAGAATCTTACCTGATTAGCCAACCATTTGAAGCAAGATGAGCCTTGTATTTTCCTGCAATAAAGTTATTTGGAGGTAGTCTGAACTTAAAAAACACAACTTAAAAGTTAATAATTGATCATTTATTTAAACAATGCTTTGCAGATGTGATAAACTGCTGTTTTAGAATTTTTAAAAACTGGTGTGTCTGCAAAACTTTTAGCAATACCTCAGTCCACAGTCCAGACAAAATGACAACGGGTGTTTTTTTAACTGAAATCGTTGAAGGTTTCCAAGAACAGATTCTTTGCCTCCTTGTGGAAGAAAGTTCTTTGCTGTGGAAACCTCTGCTGATTGATTATTTTCTTAAAAACAGCAGCAAAAATGTGCAGACGAGCAGCTTTGTCCTGATAACACATCATTGTTTTTTTGTTTTTTTTGCACTGCTCCGGCTGAAGGTTTGTGGTCAAGTCAGCAGATTACTTTACAAGGCCGTTGTTTTGCTGACTAGAATTCACATCCCTCTTTAAGCATCAGGGCTCATACATGACCTTTATTATATGTTCTCTTCAGACTCGCGTCAGCTGTTTCTAGTAATAAAGTAAAGGGAACTTCAGTGTTTTGCTGAAGTTTCTAGGCCTTCAGTTTTATCATCATCATGCTGTTTTGTTCACCTGTGAGTTTGAATCTTTAACTGTTGTAGAACAAGCTTCTCACACAACCAACCGTATTTATTATTTTGAAAATTTTGTCCACTTTAGTTTGCAAGACTGGGAGTGGAGATTCAAATCAATTGGAATCCAATGTTGCATTAATTCTACTTAAAATGATGAGCACTTTGTGTTTCAAACTTATTATTACAGATAAATGCTCTACTAGAAGTCTCCAAATCATGAACTGACACCACATTAATTGCCGTAAAGCACAGCAGAAGCCCAGCAGTTTGAACAGCACGAAAACAGTTTGGTAAAGTAAACCAGATATAGAAAGATTCATACTTCCGGGCTGAATAACTCTTTAATAAACGTTTTGAACTGACAGCAATGATGTCTATTGGTTTGTCTTAACTCAAACCACGACCTTCAAAGGTGTTTCAACAGAAAAAAGATCAGGTTTTGGTTTCTTTTTAATGAAAATTGCTCTCCATGTTGCTGACAGAGAGACAGCAGCAAGACGGCTGCGAAGGGAACTTCTACAAAGTGGAAGAACTGGGAATGACTAATTATCACCTATTTTTACAAGTTAACTATTATTCCCTGTTAATAGTTGCACTATTTTTACTTGATTGGTAAAGCTATTTCACAAAAGTGCTCTGTTGAAGTGTTAATTATGAAAAGAATGGAAAAGTAAATACAATTTACAAAAGGAAAATTGAAACTGTTTATTAAACTCATTTTGTCATTTGTTTTTATGCGTCATTTGTTTTATCCGTTTATCTGTCATTTTTTAAGTGTGTTACAAAAGTATCAGATTTTGCCTCGGTATCAGCAGATACTCTAAATCAATGACATTCCTACTTCAAAGTAAAGTGTCCGTGAAGACTCATTTTCAAAGTAAAACTATCAAAGGCTTTTCATAGATAAATTTCTTTTTGCTTTACGTAAGTACAGTAATTTGTTACCTATTGGTGCAAAGCCGATATGAAAAGCCTCTTTTCACTTTGTCAGAATTAGTTGATTGACATTGATTGCGTAAACAGCCAAAGATTTTCAGTGTGTGAAAAAGAACGTTATTTAGTTGTGGCAGACGACATCTCTGGCTTGAATTGTTTGATCAGTGAATCGTTAATTTTGATTCGTGAATCTTATCGCCACCATAGTAACTAACCACAACCCTGTAAATCCTTCTCCGCTGTAAGCATGTGTATTTGTGTCCACCTACAGACCGAAATGATATCCAGCACGCCGGTGTTCAGTACATACTGGACTCAGTGGTGGACCAGCTGCTGAAGAATCCAGACAGGAGGTTCATCTACGTGGAGACGGCTTTCTTCTATCGCTGGTGGAAGCAACAGAGCTCCAGCATGCAGCAGACAGTCAAACAGCTGGTTAATGAAGGTACATGAAGCTCTTCGATACGAGAAGGAGGAGTTTCAGTTCATCTAAAACAGACACACTGTCCTCCAGGACGACTGGAGTTCGTGAATGGCGGCTGGTGCATGAGCGACGAAGCCGCCACCCACTACAGCGCTGTCATTGATCAGATGACCCTAGGTTTGAGGTTCCTTAACGAGACGTTTGGAGCTTGTGGTCGGCCCCGGGTCGCATGGCACATTGACCCTTTTGGCCATGCCCGTGAACATGCCTCCCTGTTTTCACAGGTATTTCCTTTCTCAAAGCTTCTTTTGAGTTATTCGCTTATAAAAACTAAAACATGGACGTTTGAATTCAATTAAATGCTATTGTGTCAAATATAACACTTGGGTTTATAAATTGGTGTGTTCTGTTTAATAAAGCAGTTAGAGGAGGGGTAGATGGGGCAAAAAAAAAAAGGAAGACTCACAGTCATGTAGAAGAGGAAGTGTTGTTTTTAAAGGTGGAACTGCTAAATTTAAAGACACAAACTGGTTTGTCATTAAATTAGAAAACATTCTTGTTTCCGTAAAGGAATTATTAAAAAAACGTACTGAGGAAACCACTGTACAGACTGGAAAAGGGATCAATTCTATACTTTTGACCTGATAGAAGTCCTCGTCATAAAATAATGGGTCAACTTTTTCTAAGAGCACTTTTTACATTTTGCTTATTCACAGCTGAGGTGAGCAGATGAGTTACTAAAATGTATTTAAACATACCATCATTCATACCATTTTTATTTAGAAGAGATCAAAATCAGCATAACATAACAGATAAACACAAAGAATTTAAAAGAACAAAATGTTATTTATCACTTTAAACAACGTTAGACTCAAGTCTTTTTCCAACTTTCTTACTTGCTTCTGCAGTAAATAAAATATAAACATTCTGTTTCACACATCCTGTAAAAGTACACCATAGTTTTCATTCTCAAAGTTTTGCTGACTACAGTTCCAGTAGAAAGAATTCAAGAAGATAGTAAATGAAGACACAACACCTCAACAAAAATATAACAACTAGAAAACGCTCAAAGTTCTTTCATCTAAATTGACAACAGTGTTTCCAGCAGACATGTTTATCTAGGCGTGTCAAATTATTGTGTTAATCGCAAATAATTAATTACGGTTTTATTTTTTTAAATTGCGTAAATCTCGTTTTTTCGTCGGACAGTTGCTTCCATGAAGCAACAGATACTTTCATTTTGAAAAGAAGAAGCTTCACCAACATTTAACTTTGGTGTATTTAATTCCAGTGGCGGTAGCGCATATAGTTGAGTTAAAATTTAATAAATTATAAAATTATCTTCATTGCAATATCATCCTGTGTAAAAATATTTACGCTCATGCTAAAGTGGTCTCATAGCAACTTGAAGTATTTAACAAATCAAATAGATCCCTTTATGCTTTTGACCAATCTGATGCACCCCTTTTTATGTATGTGTTTTTATTTAAATTAAACTATTGCAGTGAAATGGATTGGACAGTCAGAATTGTTTGGTTTTTGTTCTTGTATCACAGATCATACCGTCATATCGGCAATATTGATTGCTAAAATTGCACATTGCAAGTTTTCCCCATATCGTGCAGCCCCACTTAAAATCCATCATTGTTCTGCAATTTCTGAGCAATAATTACATTGCTTAAAGTGTATTTTGCTGAACTTTACTATATTCTCAAAGAATCAGCAATCTTTGACATCACAAATATTCATACTCAAATTTCTGGAAACAAATACTCAGGTGTTTGAATACTTGGTACAGCTCTTTGAGGGATCCACTGACTGTTTTGGGACATAAAAAAAAGCAAATTCTGCTTGAACTAACCACAGCCGTTTGTTGCTGAAGATGGGATACGACGGCTTCTTCTTCGGCCGCTTGGATTACCAGGATCGAACTTCCAGGAGGTCAAAGAAGGAGCAAGAGCTGCTATGGAGAGCCTCCGACACTCTCCCAGCACCCTTGGCGGATCTATTTACTGGTGACCAGAAGACTTGTTTGCTGAGCCTTTTTGGGCACCGGACACTTTGAAGTAACTGCTTCACCTTTGCCCTCTTCTCTGACAGGAATCCTTCCCAACGGATACAACCCTCCTACAGGTTTCTGCTGGGACCAGCTCTGCAACGACCCCCCCATCAGAGATGATCCAGAACTGGAAGACTACAATGTTGATGACGTGGTGCAGCGTTTTCTTCAGATTGCCAACAACCAGGTGACAAAATCCTTTTTTTCTTTGATTTTTTGTATATTCACAAACAATGTTATAGAAAGAAAATGGAGCTTCATCCTCGGGTAAAAGTTTGGGAAGGAAAAATAAAAACGCAAACATCCCTTCTTCTTTTTGAGTAAAAAAAAACCAGATAATTATTGGATATGCAGCTTTGATTTTATATTTAAATATTTTCCAGTCGCAGAACAAAGCGCAGGTCATATCAGGATCATCTTAAGGTGAAATTAAAAACTACGTTATACATTTGAAAAATAGACATAATAAACTGTAAAACACTTTTAAACTCAAAAGTCCACATTTTAAACTTTAAAGAAATATTGGAATTTAAAGGGGAAAAAATGTAAATTTAAAAAACCTGGAAATTTTTTTTTAAAAACTGTATACCTAAAACAGCTATTCAATAAAACATGTTTATTTGAAACAGCTTCTGTTTTGTATTTTTGTGTTTTTTTTGTTTTTGATTTGGCAACGTACCCAATGCAGATTAGGTTCGTCAACAAAAAGATTTAACTGAGGGCTGAAAACAACGATCGAGTCATGAAAGAAAACAAACATGAAAATATAAAATGGCAACTGGTAAAAACAACAACTTTTTTTTCATTTGGTATTGTTTTTTTTTTTTTTTTAATGTATGTATTTATTTATTCTCTATTTTTTGTTTGTAATATTTCCCTCAGATATCAAGATTTTTAATTTTCTTTTTTTTTCAAATTGTCAATATTTGTTTCAAGTTTAAAAAAGTTTTTTTATTTTTTATTTTTTTTATTTACAAAATGTTGCGCGCTTTACTCTGGACTTCAGTAAATCTCTTCAGTCAAATTTTCCAACCCTCAAAGGGTCTAAATCATGTAAAACCATCTTTTTTGAGATCATGATGTTATTTCCTCATGAAAAACAACCTCTATTCATACATCTCTGAGCGTCCCTCTAAAACCCTTTTCTGTGAGCAGCAGCCAGTCCCAATCCATGAGATGTGGGGGAACAGGCCCTGCCGGCACCCTCCCAGCCTAACACACACACTTGCTTCTCCACAAGGCTAATTCAGCAAAACGTGTTCATTTTACATCATTACAACAGTTTGACCAAAGAAATACTAAAAGATTTCCATTTTAATCTTATTTTTCTTTATCTATATCTTCCATCAGATAAATACCACAATTACATGTTAAAAACACAACTTTCTTTGTAGTGGTTCTTTAAACTGTAAACCTCAAATTTTTGGTGCTACATCATGTTTATCATAAATCATTGTGTTCAGAACACAGATAACAAAATGGCTTCATTGTGGTCAGTTATGCTTAACTGCAGTCATTTCAGTGTTGGCAGACTCCCTGTGAATGTTTCCTTTTTATCAACACAACTTCTCTCTTGTCTAAGGCTGAGGTGTACAAGACCAATCACATCATCATGACCATGGGCTCAGACTTCCAGTACGAGAATGCCAACCTGTGGTACAAGAACCTGGACAAACTCCTCCTCTATGTCAACGCCCAGCAGGCAAAGGGTAGTAAAGTCAATGTACTCTACTCCACTCCGTCCTGCTACCTGCAGGAGCTGCATCGAGCCAACCTCACTTGGTAGGGTGACTCATCTTCATGATGAAGCAGACGCTGTACGTATGCAGCCCCTTTCTGTGCTTTGACCTCAGACGTTTCCTCGTCTGTGCAGGCCCTTGAAGACGGACGATTTCTTCCCATATGCAGATGACGCTCACAATTTCTGGACAGGCTACTTCACAAGCCGCCCCGCGCTCAAGCGTTATGAGAGGATCAGCAACAGCAACCTGCAGGTGCTTTGAGTTTAATGACAGTTTGGCTCATTGTTTTTCCAACAACCCAATGACTGAGGCACGTCAAAAAAAGAGATTCAAATAACGTATTCAGAATGTTTCTTGAAGTGCACAAAACCCCACATCAACACCAGGCGCTTCTTTTTAATACATAAAGATGAACAAGTGAGCCATTGCAACAGGAACACATGTGAATGATGAAGTGATTTCAATTACGGCAACCCATATAAGTGGAAATTAGCAAATCAGATGCCAATTACAGAGTGATGAATAAATACCCCAAAAAGTTCACTAAAACTATTTTTTTTTCTAAATTCAAAAATAAACATGAAACCACAATTTGATCAACTTTATTACCAGCATCTTCTTAAAATTAGACAGCCGGTTGCTGAATATTTTGCCTTATTATTTTGATGTGTGGGAACAACAGTCGCAATGAATCCCTATTTGGAGTAAAGACTTTTGGTTTTTGTCTGTTAAAATGCAGATTTCTTTTTTTTTCCAAGCTTCCTCACTGGCTATTTAATGTAAAAAGAAGTTTCCAAATATATTTTTTGTCAGTTTAACGATTGGCGTAGCTGCCTTACAAAAGTAGCTGATGGATTTTTGACACATAACTGAACAACTTGACATGTGCCAAAAATAAGTTGGTGTTGGGATGAATCCAGTGTTTTTTTTAAAGTGAAACTTCCTTCATAATTCGATTATTTATAAAGCTTTATCAAATAACATTTGGAGTTTCTGTTTCTATTTAAAGTTTGTATTTAACTCTGTTTTCTTTTACTGTTTCTGTTCAACAGACGTGTAACCAGCTTGAAGTCCTTGCAGGCGCAGCTTCCAGGAAGGGTCCTTTTGGAGAAGGAGACAGTCAGACTTTGAGTAAGAGTTTGTTCTAACTCCAAGACAAGGAAAGAATTGCACACATCGTTATTTTGTTTTCTGTTATTTTGAAAGGGTAAATGGTGGACATAAAGCCTAATTTTTTTACATATTAAAAGGATGTTTCATCTGTAAACTGATGCCTCTAGAAGATTTTTCAATCTTTCCTTTGGCTTTTTATGCACAAAAATATAACTTTTTATCTGGGGTGCCCAAACGTTTGATCCCCACCGTATATACTTTGAAGTACTTCATAAATGTTTTATTAAAAATTTGTTTCGAAGCCTTTCCAATAATTATTTGTAGGCTGGTATCTTATTTATTCCTGTTAATTTTCCCTTTTTACTGATCCAAAAAATGATCCCAACTGTGACCCGATCGTAATCGTGAGTTTTGGGATCTGTTACAGCCTTGACATTTGGTGAAGTAGGCTGCTTTGGAAAAATGATGATGTTGTGAGTCTGACTCACTGCTGCTGATCCACACGCTGTGTCTGGCCTTATAAAGTGCAAGCAAAGATCTTTCCCTCTCAAGCTGCGTTCACACTGAACACGATCAGAGGTCCTGCGGCCAGATTTGGGCTACAGGCGTGCTGATATACACACAATGTTTCCTCAGTTCAAATATTTGAACTTTGGCAAAGAATTTGTGCCACATTAACCAATCAGGAAATTAGCTTTGGCCCGGGATACCTTCTTGATGTATGGCGATGGAGTCCAAACCAACACGTAGGAGAATCTAAATGTCCTCAACCTGAACTTTGTGATCTTGATGGTGAACCTCACTGTACCAGGAGAATCTCTGAACGGAGAACGGTGATTACCGATGCTTCTGTAGAGCTCATAACGATAAACCTGATCTCTCAAGATCGCCCGTGTATTACCTGAATTGTAAATGAAAAAAAAACTGCCAAATACATTTGGCAGTAGCTCCTCCCACTTAAGCCTGGGGCATCAAGTTTATGACACATTTTGTGAAAAGTATCAAGCAAAAATAGCATCACTGAACAATCAGACTGCATTATTTCCAAAGTAAACATGAGCTTTAAAAATAGAAGTTCTAGCATAGTTTTTGTTTAGTTCTTGAACTTATGATGGGCTGCAGTTAACAGTATAAATGATTTACTCTAACTGTCTTGCTTTTGTTTTCAGGGAAAGCTATGGCGGTGGCCCAGCACCATGACGCTGTATCAGGAACAGCAAAACAACACGTCACCAACGACTACGCCAGGAAGCTCGCCAACGGCTGGCAGCACTGTCAGGTACTTCACACCTCAGGTGTTCAAACACTGACCTGATATCCTCTGCTTCTGTTTTTTTTTTTTATACTACATCTCATCATTAGATTGCGGCAACCCCTTTGGTTTGAATATTGTCTTCCAGGTTCTGGTCAGTAACAGTCTGGCCTCTCTCAGCGGCTCCTCTGCTCCACGAATGTACTGTGACCACCTCAACATTAGCGTTTGCCCTCTGACTGAGTCCAGCAAGAAGGTGCTCCAGATTCAGACTTTTGCTTTTGTGGATCCACATAGAGTGATGCTTAGCCTTCATGTGTCCGCTCTCCTCTTGCATCCAGTTCTCAGTCACCGTGTACAACCCTCTGGCTCGGCCGGTTGCTTGGCCCATCAGGCTGCCAGTTTACGGATCAGCTTACATAGTAAAAGATGCTAAAGGGAACTCTGTGGATTCTCAGGTCTGTATGTATTTCTTTGTACAACCAAAAAAAGCCTCATTGCCAGATTACTGAGAACCTCATGCGACTGCAGTCCTCCAGGAAGCATCTGAGTTTTTGCTTTGAGGATAAGTCATCAAATTTAAAGTTGGAAAAAGATAGTTTGAGTTATTTTTCTACAAATACACTTGGTAGTGGGTCACCTTTTATCCACAAGACAACACAAGGGTTAAACACTTCTACCTAAACCTTGTTTGAAAGAAGCCTGGTGTGTTTTGAAGGTGCTCCCTGTGTCCAAAGCCACATGGGAGGTGAGGAGGAATCAAGGCCATGCTGCCAATGAGCTGGTGTTCCAGGTCCAAGCTCCACCCCTGGGCTACACCACCTACTCGGTATCCATGCTTCAGAGCGGACCTTCATCAGCAGCCTCCCCGAAAAGAGCAGCCCCCACATCTATCCAGAACAAGGTTTTTACGCAGTTTTATTTAAAGCTTGCTTGGGTTTTTTCTTGTTTTAGAGGATCCAATTTGGTTTTCCACTGAAAAGTATTTAGAATATCAATTTTTCTTTTGTCTTTTTTGTTTGTGTGCTGAAGTTCCTGCAGGTTAGCTTTGACCCAGACACCGGCCTCATCAGTGGCCTCAGCAACCTGGAAACCAAACAGAGCATCAATCTGACTCAGAATTTCTACTGGTTAGTGGGTCACAATTACAATCTACTTTTGAGCTCATTTCCACATACTTGGACTTGACTGGTCCGTGTGCTTCAGGTACAACGCCAGTGACGGTAAAAACTCAGAGAGCAAGCAGCCGTCTGGGGCTTACATCTTCAGGCCCAACTCCACCGTACCTTTCGTCATCAGTCGTGTAGCAAAGACTGAAACCATTCAGGTAGGGGGTGAGCTCAGTTGATCTTCATCACTCTTTGTCCTTTCAACTGTTCACATCTTTCTGCTGCTCTCCTCTGGAACCGCAGACCTCAGTGGTGCAGGAGGTGAGGCAGTGGTTTGCCCCCTGGGTGTCTCAGGTGGTTCGTCTCTACGCCGATAGCAGAGCTGTTGAGCTGGAGTGGACGGTTGGACCTTTGCCGGTGAGGTGAGTGGGAGCTTCTGTTCCGCCTCATGATGTTCAGCGATATCTTTTATGCCTTTAATGTTGCATCTTTGTCTGTCAGCGACTGTCTGGGGAAGGAGGTGATCACCCGTCTGGACAGCAGCATCAAAACCTCTGAGATGTTTTACACCGACTCAAACGGCAGAGAAATCCTGCAGAGGAGGTGATGAGATTGTGAGAAGTATTTTCAAAAAGTGCAGCAAAGCTCATCTTGTTCATTCATGGCTAAAAAACTGTCCTAATCATTAGAATTCCTGGGCCTTTATGTACATTTATTTTACCTTACAATTACCATATTTGGACTAGAAGTCGCTTCCTTCAGACTTGCAGCCTTTTTTTCTAACAGAAAAGACTACAGGCCAACTTGGCAGCTGAAGCAATCGGAGCCCATTTCTGGAAACTACTACCCCATCAACTCTCGAGCTTTTATTAAGGTGTTTGCTTTTTTCCTAATGAAAAGTCTTATAGGTTTTCTCTCAGCTCATGTTGTTTATTAAAAGCAATCATTTTGTTTGGTTTATGTCAGGATGACATGGACCAACTCACCGTGGTAACAGATCGCTCTCAGGGAGGAGGCAGCATCCAGAACGGTTCTCTGGAGATCATGGTAAGACTCGAAGGTGGTTACTTTGGAAGTAACTTTTTTTACTCCAGAGCTTTAGCTCCAGGGTTTACTTGCTTTAGACTACAACAACTCTTTAACTGTTTACCCAGTTCATCAGCTGATTTATGTTGATCGCGTTAACGTTGAAAGAGTTGCGCTATGTCAAAGAGCTCGTGTGATTTAGGTGTCGCCAGTGACATCTCCAGTGTTTCAGGGTCAAACAGTTCTGAACCGTTGTCAAAGTTGAATAGACTGGGGGAAAAAAACAGCAACAAGAAATTAAGCAAATGCATATATTTGTTGCTGTGGAAAAAAAACACATTATGCTGCTTCTTTTGGCAGTACACAGCCGCACTTACACTCACCGGCCACTTTATCAGCTACACCTTGCTAGTAACAGGTTGGACTGGACCCCCTTTTTCATTCAGAACTCATTTAATCCTTTGGTGGCATCAATTCAACAAGGTTCTGGAAACTTTCCTCAGAGAGTTTGGTCCATGTTGACATGACAGCATCACACAGTTGCTGCAGATTGTTCGGCTGAACATCCATGATGCTGATCTCCTGTTCCACCACGTCCCAAAGATGATCTATTGGGTTGAGATCTGGTGACTGTGGAGAACATTTGAGTCCAGTGAACTCATTGTCATGTTCAAGAAACCAGTCTGAGATGATTCCAGCTTTATGACATGGAGCCTTATCCTGCTGGAAGTAACCATCAGAAGATGATACACTGTAGTTAGATAGGACACTGGGTTGTAAACGCTGCTCAATTGGTATTAATGGGGCCACCATCACCACCAGCGTGAACTGTATTCTATTGTTCAGTGTTGGAGAGTCTGTTTGAATTGTAGCCTCGGTTTCCTGTTCTTGGCTGACAGGAGTGGTTTCCAGGTGTGTTCTTCTACTGCTGTAACCCATCTGTCTCAAAGCTGGATGTGTTCTGCGTTCAGAGATGTTCTTCTACAGACATCGGTTGTAACCAGTGTTATTCTGAGTTGTCTTTCTATCAGCTGGAACCAGTCTGGCCATTGTTCTCAGACCTCTGACATCAACAAGGCATTTCTGTCCACAGAACTGCTGCTCACTGGATGTTTTCTCCCTTTTTTGATCATTCTCTGTAAACCCTAGAGATGGTTGTGAGTGAAAATCCCAGTAGATCAGCAGTTTCTGAAATACTCAGACCAGCCCAACAACAATGCCACGTTCAAAAGTTACTTCAATCACCTTTGTCCTCCATTCTGATGCTCAGTTTGAACTGCAGCAGATCATTTTACCATGTCTACGTGCCTCAATACATTGAGTTGCAGCCATGTGATTGGCTGATTAGAAATTTGCATTAAAGAGCAGTTGAACAGCTGTGCCCAATAAAGCGTCCGTTGAATGAAAGCTTGATGGCTCCAGCAGTTCATCACATTGATCAGGTTTCTAGAAGTACTTTCTTTTGTCTTCATACCATGAAGCAATAAAGCACTTCCTGGTTCTACCAATAGCAGCTACAGTGTTCAAACGAACAATGAAGACCTGCAGGAGACCTTTGACCTCTGTCATCACCAACTGGGCTTACATTAAAAGTCTTAAGGTGAACATTTGTTACAGACCAAATACTAATTTTATATAGACATTCTTTACAATATCATGCAAGGTGATTTACTGGATTTTTTTTAGCATTCTGTATTTCACAGCTGAAATGATGAATGCACAGTGAGGAGAATGACATGAAAATCCCAGCCTGGAAGACAAAAACGCCACCTTTTCCATAGAAAAACAGTGACCACAATGACAATTTAGACATAAAAACTTGTCTTTTAAACAAAAGTTCTTTAGTTAAATGATTAAAAAACTATTTGTTATTTCATCTGGTTTTGACAGAAGCAGCTGTCTTAAATTTTTCTAAGAGTTGTACATTCATCTAACTAACAATGTTTTCTTTTCCTGCTGTTTACTAGCGCATGTCCACCATCTACAGTTGGTCTGAAATTTTGAAACGATGCAAATCTCGCTCCAGAATTTATCCTTCACAGCTCTATTCCGATATATGAAAGACTTGGTGTCTTAATATGTCCTGCTGTGCACAAACCGCAATTATTTTCTTCTTCATGATCACTTTTCCTACATTTGCCACTTCCACAAATTAAAGGGGACATGCATGAAGCCTCTCTTGATGTTTGAGAGCTGCCCGCTTGTCTCCGGTGGTCTCCGTGGTTGATTTAGGATTTTGCCGCCTTTTCTCCACAGCTCCATCGCCGTCTGCTGTACGATGATTACCGTGGAGTTGGAGAACCTCTCAATGAGATCTCCGACATCTTCCCTGAGGGTCTAGTGGTCCGCGGACGCTTCGTGCTCTCCCTCGATCGTCCCAACAGTGCCGCAGATACTTACCGCCCCCTGGGGCAGGAGGAAGTACTGCAGCCTCTGCTATCTTTCACTGACGGGGATATGAATGCAAACACTCGACTGGAGGTGAGTGTGTGTGTGTGTGTATACGCACAAGTTAGAAGTTAAACTCATTACAGGTAAGTTTACCTTCAAGTGCAATGCCGCTGATGTCCACTAGATTCTGACCTCTCAATATCTGACCCATCTTTGGGGGGAAAAAAATTGAACTCGATTCCTGTTGTTATACTATAGAAATACCTTAGAAAAGTGTGGTTTTTTTTTTCCTGTAAACTCTTTCCTTTTAGTTCTCTGGGCTCCAGGCTGCGCTGCCCCCTGCTGTCCATCTCCTGACACTGAGTCAGTGGGACGCAGACTCTGTACTGCTGAGGCTGGAGCATCAGTTCCAGATCTGGGAAAGCAAACTAAACTCGCAGCCGGTCACGGTCAACCTCCAGGTGGGAGCTAGGGAAACATGATACTCCTTCTACTGAATGAAAGGATGAAGTGAAACATTGATACCACGTTCACCCTGTCTGTGCAGAAGCTGTTTTCCACTTTGAATGTTCTTGGTGTGTCAGAGCTAAACCTGTCGGCCAATCAGTGGAAGGATGAAATGAGACGCCTAAGCTGGACCCCTGAGAAAGGTGTGGAACAAATAAATGAATAAGTTGCTGCCTTCAAATTTGGTCCAGAGGGAACCTGTATGAACAGGCTTTTATTTTGAAATATTCTTAGAATGACCAACAATTTAAAGGATTTTTCTCTTTAGACAGGTTACTGAGGTTTTATTTCCTGTTATAATCTCTGCTTATTTGTAATTGTTTGCATGTTGACAAACTGGCGTTCATCCTGCACAACTGACGCTCTGTTTGCGTTTCAGAAGAGAAGCCGATCCTGAAGACCTTTGAGAACCCCTCAGCGTGGGAGGTGACCCTGAGACCCATGGAAATCCGAACGTTCTTGGTCAGGGTTAGCTTTAAATGAGCAAAACGGTCAAAACTAGGTTGGCCCTGATACTCTAAGCTGCTTGTGAATTTAAAACATGCAGACATTTATAAAAAAAAAAAAAAAAAAAGGTACCTTAAATCCCAATTTTAAACTTATGATTCAAATTGAGTTCATGTCTTTTTAAAAACAACTTTAAACTACAACTGACCTATTCACTTCCTTTTGATGAAATAAAAGGAGAAAAAAGAGGGCAACTTTAAAGCCTGTCTGACCGTTTTCAGCAACAATATTTTGGTTTTTAGTGTGAATCTCCAAAACCAAACACAAGGATGAAAACTCACTTCAAATGGGGTTTACTGACTTTTACACAACAAATGTGGACTGTTGGTTTCGATGCCACTTTTGTGTCTTCATGATGTCCCAAAGTCAGTCAGTAGGGGAAAAAAATAGCAGTTTTATACGTTTTAACCTCGGAAGTCTTTTTTGTCTGAACCCTGTAGTTTGCAGAAATGGAAATTCAACATATTTGGGGTGACTGTCACAAAGCACATCCTTAACAGAAAATTTCACCTTCCTGTACTTTTATAAATGCAAAACTTTTATATTCTGTCAAGCAAAACAGTCGCGTTTCATCTTTTGCACTTTAGAAATTTAGGAAACAAGAATTTGTAAAAAATAATTTAAAAGATTTTTGTTTGGTCTGTGCCAACTTGATGTAATTTTTGTACTATTTTAATCATAAAATCAATAAATTGTCAAATTGTGTTATCAGATTTTAAAGAGAATTTTTTTTTTCCTCATGCCATGATTTGTAAATCAAGTGTCAATCAAGTGTAGGATATATAATAATTTACTTATTCTTACATTAAACAATTCTTTTTTAAAAGTAACACCCATACAGAGTTTTTAAATTGGGGCAAAAAAGCTTTTATGACTTGGCCTCATTGAGGCAGTTAAAGAGTCATACGGCCACAAGTGCACTTCCTGTTTGGGCTCAAGACCTGCCGTTTCCAACATCAACAAAATAAAGTCTCAGTTGACTTTTAAAATGAAATACAAACTGAAAAAGAAACAACTCTGCCTTTAAAGTAAATTAAATATGGCGAGTAGCAGGTTTTGTGGTCTTGTCGAATCTTGCAGGCGGCACTGAAACATTCAAAAGGATTTGTAATAAAAAAAACATGGAACTATCATTCAGTTTTTTCTTCACTGGTCTCCATTTCTTCATGGGAGTAGCAGCATTGGTCTCCATGATCACACGTTCCCTGAAGGAAAAAGTAGCATGTCAATCAAAATAATGTCTATGTAGCAATCGGTGTAAAAACATCTGAAATGTCTGGCATAAGTAGAATCTAAACTTTTACCTAGACTGTTATGTTTAAATAAACTTGTGATAGGTTAGTTGTATGAATAAGGAAAATAAAAAAGTGACATTTCCAAACTAAATTTAAAAATAATAAAAATTAGTGTTTGACATAAGGCAGTGCTGTAAAGCAGTGATGCCCAACCTTTTTATGCTACAGACCGGTTTAATGTCAGACAATATTTTTCAAGGACTAGTCTGTACCAAGCCAAAGATTCCAGAAAACTTTTCAAAATAAAATAGAGACTAGTTTAACAAGAGTCTGAATCTGTCTCTAGAAGATAAAGATTTAACAAAACTAAGTTGTTGATTTGTAAAAATTCAATTAAAAGGCAACATTACAGATTTTTTTTAGAGGTTGCCATTTTAACAATGAGAATTCAATCCAGGATCAGAGCAAAATGATTAATTATGTGTTGTATTAGCTCTTCACTCATTGTGCATTTCTCTTTAACACAGGAGTATTTCATGTCCTAGTTTCTTAACAGATGCCTGCCTAATTCTTTCTGTAGACACATTTTTTAAATGCCTTTTTGACAAGTTTCCACAAAAAAGTAACTTTATTTTACTGAATCTTTAGTCTTTGTAAAAAAAAAAACTTACAGCCAGCTTAAAATGTTTTTGTACTCTAGATTTTGTGTTTGACCCAATAAAGTGTGAAGTAGAATACCCCTTAATCCCCCCAAAATGGAGGCTAACAACTGGACGCCAATTTTATACTCGTCCGACTTTTAAGTTGGGAAGAATAACAAAATAAATCGACCATCATAAAAACTGGTATATTCTACATATAATAATGATAGAAGGTGAACCACAGTAAGTGTGGTGTCATTGCGTATTGAGCAGAGCGATTTGGTGTGTGAGAAACACTGTCACAATTAATCCAAAAAACAAACACAATGCAATTAATATAAATTGAATTTCTTTAGCAAACTGCAGCCCAGAGGTTAAGGAACATTACTGTAAATATATATGTATATTTATAGTTAGTTATAGTTATGAAAAATAACAATGTCTTTACTCTGTTAGCTTGGTAACCCAAACACACAATTAAAGCATCACAGTACATAACTGGCATCAAAAGTCAGTAGCTTTGATAAATCTGCACCTTTTTGAACTTTTTGCAGGGAAAGTTCTTGAGCTGGGAAGAGTCTGTGATCTGGCCCTTTCTCTTGTTCTGGCATTTCTTTCTTTTATCCTGTAGGTCCGTACTGATGCCCCCTCTACAGAGGGCAAAAAGAGGGGGCAAAGGGTTAAAAGCTGCTAGTACCCCAAAAGAAAGACAACAAAGAGGAACCAACCTCATTCTCCAAAACAACATCAGTTTCTCCAAAAGTCCCACATTAAAAGTGATCAAATGTTACCATGACAACTGGAATCATGCATTTGTGATGGATGGTAATAGCCCAAACCATCACATTACCACCACCACGTTTAACATTTACTATGCTAGTTTAAAAGTTGATGTTTTACAGTTCTGTCTTCAACCCACGGAGTATTTGCACAAAGTTTAGGATTCAGAATTCTTGAATTTGGACGACAACTTGTTCCTAGACTCGCCAAATGAAAAACACATTAAAGATCACAACGTCAATTATGAAAAACAAACACATTTTTTTTTTTTAAATAATGCTTAGGGAAACAAAAAAAAAAAACAAAAAAATGTGAAACAAAATAGGGAACCAGAGAGGTTTGTTTTTTTCACCTCAAAATATTAAAATACCATTAGTGTTTTCATTTTTGTGATTCCATTAAAAATGAAACTTTCATAGAATATAGATTCAGGGCCCACTTTTTAGTTTAAGTATATTTTTTATTTCTGCATAAATTGGGGTTCCAGCTCATAAAACTTGACTTCTGCAAATATTTTTTGTTCTCCAAAATGCTTCCTTACTACTTAAGTTTCATTTTTTTGGAATTGTGCTTTGGTTTCTAAAATGCACTGTCATTTTTTTCTTTTTTCATTTGTTGCAATCCTCAATATGTTTTGCGTTGAATGATTTGTTGGGGTTCAGATGTCAGAGGTGAATAAGCAGTGGGATGTGCTTTTGGCATCACTTACCCGGCTTTGGCTCGAGCTTTGGGCCCCCAGAAAGCCTGAGGGTTCTCCTGGAACCGGGTCAAATGGCGTTTCCGGGACTGAGGGTTGGCGTCCTCTCTTACCTTGAAACTGGCCTCAAAACTAAACAAACAAAAGGTTGTCGGTTACAGAAACATTTGTGGAGCTTCTGCTCTCAGAAACGGATGTTCTCATGGATCTCACCTGGGCTCACAGGACAAGATCTTGAATGCAGGGCTGGTGGGAGACAGCTTCTCCCTCTTCACAGGGTTTGCCTTCTCCTACAGCGGACAACCAAATTACAACAGCGCGTTTACAACCCTTCTAGTTGTGCAGGTCTCTGGAAAACGGTTTGATTCCTCTTTCTGTGTTTTACACAAACAACAGAAGGATGAATCCTTAAGAAATAAAATGGCATTTGATTATTTACCCAGCAACGCATGATGTCCCAGATGACAGCGGGTGGAGCGTCTGTCTTGATGCCATTTTTACAGGCGTGAGACAGAGAAACCCTGTGACCAGCGTGAAGCAGAGCGGACCTGCAGGCAGGAGACCAGCTGAATGTACCGAAGTAAAATAATTTCACAAAAGCAGTACTACAGACACTTTGCTGCAAAAATATTTTTTAGCAGGTATCACATCATAATGTTTATTTTGATTAATTTCCAAAATGCAAAGAGAGCAACAAAAGAGAAGTCCATATCTGGAGAGGTTATTGTTCCAATCAGCATCAGTTCTTTTAAGTTCACTTGCACCCAGATTTTATAGGATTATCCTTTGGAGTTTGATCAAACAGATGCTAATGGTCATCAATGTCACACCGAGGTTCAAACCGAGTAATGAACTGAAACTGCTTCAAACTGGATGATGAATAATTAAACTCTGCTACTAAAATGAAGTTAGGGATGACAGGTCCATATCATCACATCTTCTGAAGAAACTAAAAGAAACTGGGAATGATGAAGACTGTAGATGCTGTTATGGAACACAGAAACTCAGCAAAGCTCATTACCCTGTGAAGTCGGACTGTCTTTCAGCTCAGATCTCCCAAAACCGAATGGGACTCAGTACACCCATCTACAAGGCCTGCACAATCAATCGCTGATTTATCCTCACTGCGATATCAACATGTATGATACGTGTAAGCGCAGAGGACGGCACTAACGGCAATAAACGGTTACCTTAAATGTTTACACACATGCTATAACATTACGGCAGCCTGAAGTATTTAATCAAATAGAACTCTTTATGCATGTGACCAATCGGACGAGCCCTCTTCACATGGTTTGCCAAACTTAGATGCCCGCTTACAAAGACCAGGGTCATTTGAAGTATAATTTCTTAATGTTGCCATTTTTTGTTTTGCTATTTGTTCATGTATTGCGAGTCACCGCACATTGCAAGTTTTCCTCAGACCGTGCACGCCTCTCATTGACTTCATTGACTTATTTCTAGAGGGCTTGTTTCTTTAGTGCACCAGGAAGGTGTGTGATTGGTCCTAAATGTACTCAACCCAAAACATACATACATAGCTGAATGAAATGATATGACATTTTTGGAATGTGGACGTGGTTAGCGAAACACCTCTGTTGCCAAGGAAACCCAAAAGTTTACTTTGCAGATTCTTCTAAAAAAGTACATAGACCTGTTTGTCACTCAAAGGCAACCAAGACATAACATGGTTGCTATGGAAATAAAACGAGCAAAAGTAATGGCATGTTGAAAAATCTTTTTTATGATTGTTTTTGACATTGTCACGTGCAGCTCTGACCAGGCTGCAGATGCAGAGGGGGAGAGTGAGGGGTTAAAGCAGCCAGTCAGGACAGATTAAAGGGGGCGGTCAGGGTGGGGGTGGGTACTACCTGTGGGCAAAGGAACGCCGCTCGCAGCAGCTCACAACAACCTGTGAGATCGTAGGTTGTGTGTGTGTGTGTGTGTGTGTGTGTGTGTGTGTGTGTGTGTGTGTGTGTGTACCTAAACTGGAGCAGGGGTGGAGTATTACAGTGCACGATGCTGCTCAGGCTGTCAATAGTGTAGTAAAGAGGCACATCCTCCAACTCCTGCAGAAGCCAAAGCATCAAAGTTGTGGTTATGCGTTTAAGCACAGAGATCTCTCGATTAAGGAGTTAGAAAAGACGTACCTCTGTCACCATGCTGAGCATGCCCTCAATTCGCTTGGATGTCCCAAATCTGGAAGGGCTCCCAGACACCGCAGACAACACCTTTTGAACAAAAGTCAAGTCATGGATGGGCTCAGCCCAAATGGGTCCTCCCAGCTGCAGAAAGGTTAAAAAAAGAAAAGTAAACGATCAACTAGCACTTTGCTTGTGTTTATGCGCTGCGTCTGCAGGGTGGTGTCGGTGCATCACCTGATGTCTGTGTCCGCAGTGCTCACACACGGGACCCACAGGCGGCCCTGTTGCAGCGGAATACTTCACACTGAAACGGAGAAAACTTTGAAGGAGGAGCCTCTGTCACACCGCTGTCCTGCAGCTCTCACAAAGCAACTTCCTATACATTTCAGTTCCAACGGTGAACATCGTCTTACTTTTTTCCGTTGATTGTTTTCCGGCCCATTCTCTGCAAATGGAAAGACCCGCAGCCAACGCAGTTGTACAGCAGAGCCTGCTTACTGAAGCACAAAACATGAAGTCAGCATTCAGGCGCATGCATCCTCCTCTGTGTGCCGTCAGGAGTTTGTGTCTCTGCATACACCGGTCTGAATGCAAGCCTTATGTCAGTCTAGGCTCTACAAAATATGTAAAATACATGAATAAGTATTTTGATTTGTCACCAGCTAAAGTTACTTTTACTTTAAAGTTACTGCAGGGATGCTGATTCATCTGTCAGTGTTGACTCTCTGACACACTGTTGGATCCTGAAATCCAACTGCCTGACGCTCGTATTGGACCCTCCAAATCTAGCACTGATTGTAATGGGACATAAAAACAAGCCTCTACTTCCAGTGCCAAATGCTGAATCTTAAAAGAACCAAACACTGCAGTTCCTTAAAAGACCACTAGAGGCCAGTGTTGCAGTTGAACAGTTTACATTCATGTTAAAAAGTAGTTTTTGCAGAGTCTGACATCAAAAACGTTCCTATCGTTGGTTCTAGGCTTTGGAACTGTGCTGTGTCTCTTGTACAGAGATGCTGCATGTGCAGCGCCAGCCTGCCAAAGCTACATACGTCTAAATGATTGTGAGCAGATCTTTGTTTTACTTGTGTGATCCTCAACATATTTTTCAGCATGTTTGAGCTTTGTTGAAACATGAACTCTCACATAAAAGCTCTCTCTCACAATGTTTGTTTTTTTCCCTTGTAAATGTTTCTCTGTAAAATAGATGTTTTGGAATTTCGTGTATCCAGCAAACTCACAAGATGTCATTTCTGCCAAAATTAATTCTCAACGTATCTGTAAATCTAGAACACCTGATCACCATCACTACTATAAAAACACTGAATCATGAAGCGCTGGTTGTGTTTATGTACGCACGCATGTGTGTGTGTGTGTGTGTGTGTGTGTGCACATAAACACCTGGCTGAGTTTTTGACGGTAGCCTGTCCGGTAAAGATGCGCACAAAGACCCGAATATAAAAATCCACGCTGACGGAGAGGAGAGGCTGGATGTACCGCTGGTACACGGCTGCTCTCTGATCCAAACTGTGGAGGATTATACGCAGAGCCTGTTGGGTAAGGAAAAACGAACAAAATAAACAGAAATATATCAATATAAACGATTCATTCCAATTTGTTTTAGAGGATTCATTTTTGGAAAATTTTGCTTTTATTTTTCCATCTCTGATTTCTTGGGATTCCGTTGTTTGGACTAAAGTCAGCCTGTCTGGCTCTTGCAACGAGCAGACATGAAAACATAGGTACCATTTGGGTCCAGCCTGTCAGATCGGTACCGGGGCTTGCGGCTAGTGATGTCATTGCAATATTTGGGGCAACGACGTGGTGGATATATATAACAATAAATACAACAAACTAACATTTGTTCACATTCATAAAAACTGTATTTCTAAAAACAATAACAGACATGAATCCACTTTGAATAAAACTTTATCAGCAGTATCTGACATTACACAGCCGGTGTTGAGCTGAAACCCCCCTTACAGTGTTGCATCTTTACTTTATAACTTTACTTTATTTACTATATTTATTATTTACTTTAACGTTACTTTTATGGCCTACAACTTTGTTTTTGTCTCCTTTTGAATTTACCTCTGTACTTTCCATTTTAAAGACCATTTGCTTGCTTATTTGGTATCACTTTAATCAACACAAGCTCACCTATGTGACACTACCTTTATGTTTTCATTTTTCTATGTTGTATTCACACACTAGATATGATCATACATATATAGGAAAATTCTGTCTGGAAAAAGAGATTCATTTTGCTGTGGAAACCCCCAAAATGAACCATTTTTACGTTTTAAGTTTTAGGCATAATTTAATAAAAACAAGAACAAATTTTGTTTACAAACGAATTAAACAAATTTTTGAATTCACAGCTTTCTTTAGGCCACATACATAAAGACTTTCTGTTGATAGAGGCCTATCACAGACCTCACAGTTCAATTACGTGACCTTTCTTCTGCTGTCATACAGACGCTGGCTGTAGATCAGTCTGCCTTCAGGAACCAGGCAGCCCCAAAAATAAGAATTTCTCTCCTAGAAGCTCACCTATGTGACACTACCTTTATGTTTTCATTTTTCTATGTTGTATTCACACACTAGATATATTTTTGAAAAATAGTTAAAAAAAAAAAACGTTTTTTGGAGAAGTTTGTGATTTGTTGAATAGTGAGAGAAAAACATGCTGGCGAGTTTGTGCGTGAAAACATGTGAGGCCTCACCATCTCATGACAGTATTTGGCTTTGATGGACACGGAACCATATTTGCTGTAGCAGGTCTCCCCACTGTTTCCTGCCATCACAGCCATGTCTGTACACGTTATACACAGCAGACCTGCAGGGCAGAGAAAGGCGAACACCAGCAAACGCCTTCAGTGAAACAGGAAACTTCAAAATAGGCCATTAGCTACTAATACAAAAAAATATTTGAAGTCTGTCCTGGCTTTGACCAAGTTAAAAGTTGACTTGTAACAAACACAAACATCTATGGGTTGTTGCAGCTCTGGAAAGTCACACTTCAAGACCCACCTCCTTCACTCACGGCCTGCACAGCGGCATCCAGAAACCCCGCGGGGCTGCCATAGGGGTCCAGGTCAATCACATCGTACCGCTCCTTTTTCTTACGCATCTCGTACATCAGCATGCTGGACGGTGAAAAGCAGAAGCTGGGCTTTTATTAATGTACCATTTTTCCCAGAGCAATTAAAGACCCACTCCGAGGAAAATTGTGATTTAGGTGTCATTTTAACATGTTCTTGTGGCAGTTTTCTGATAATGGAGGACATACATGAAGAAAATTTAGGCTAAATTTCAGTAATTTATTCAAATCTATGTGAATCAGGAGCAGACAAAAAAAAATTCAATTTGAAAAACAGTATACGTAGAAAATGTGCTGGGCTCCCTCCTTCGAGCTCTCAGTAACAGGGAGGGGAAGAGGGGGCGGGGTTCCTCCTCCTGCCCACTACGCAGAGGTGAATTTCTAATGATCTACTGTGGCCTTGCGGAAACGATGTTTTAGAAGACAACGCCGTTTCTTTTATTTTCTAATAAAAACGGCATCATCACAATTAGAAGACCAATGAGAATGCTTTTAAACTAGATCAAATGATGATCGGAGTGGGACTCTAAAGAAGGACGAGTTGATAGAAGCAAAAAGTGAGGAAAGGTTTGGAGAGAGGAGAGGCAGGATGGTGTGGTGCTGGTGTCACCTGGCGTCCCTGCAGCTGGCCTGCAGCAGGTGGCCCACTCCGTTGTACTGTGCATTCCGAGCGATGAGGGCCGCCGCCTTGGAGGAGAAGTCATTCGCAGTGACGCTGTGCAGGCCAGGAACCTCCAGAGCGAACCGCACCGACCGCAAACCAGAGGCCGCCAGGCCCTCCAAGACACGCAGACCTTGCTGAAGGAAACAGTGGCAAACAATAAGGCCTGAAACATGGAATGTTTATGGGGGGGAAACGCAAACAAAATTTGAGTTTAATTCAAAAACGCCGCCAAGAACACAGCTTTTTTTTGTTTTTGCTCTAATTTCCAGTCATACTGAAAAAGCTGCAAACACAAACAAAATCAACATATATATTGGAACAACAAACTGAAGGTCAGACGCAGAGATCGGTCAACAGCTTCTCCACATGGACAAGGAGGAAAAAAGCACAGCCTGGTGTTAGTGAGGAAAACATGGCGGATGGCTCTCTGTCTGTGGATGGCATACTTCACACAGAAGAAACAGAAGCCACAATCCAAGCTTTAAAATAAAATAAATTATTCAGAATCTACAGAATTTGCTTCCCAATTAGAGAAACACTGAAACATTTGTTTGTAACAGAAAAAGCAGTGAGCCGTGATTGTGTGCTAAACATGAAAAGCACAGAACATCTTGTTCTCTCTGCTCTGGTTCTATTTACCTCTGAGCAGAACAGCAGAAGCCAGAGAGGAATGTTATGAAGTGATGTCTGAACCGCTCCACACAAGCAGTAGAAACAAAAAGCAGAGATTATTTTCACATAAATTTTGATAGTCAGGTCAGAAGAATGTGTCAAGTCTACCTAGGTCACCAGTACCCGGTGCAGAGGTCTAAAGTGAGTTTCAGGCCTTTTAGTATTTCAAAAGATTCTTTAAATCAGTGATTATAGATTAAACACCACTAGAGTTTAAGTCCAGTAACGTTAGACGCTTAGAATTGCAGTTTAAGACAGTCTAACCCAGCGATAGGCAACTCCAGGTCTCGAGGGCCACATTCTTGCATGTTTTCCAACAAACCATGCTCTGGCATGTTCTAACTGGCTGGTCACACCTGATAACCTGATCCAGGTAATCAGACATGAGTAGGGCTTGGATATCTGGATATCATGCAAACACTGTGGCCCTCGAGGCCCGGAGTTGCCTGGTCTAAGCCTTAGTCACATGACGTGCACAGAAGGGTTGACCTGTTGTCCCGTCCGTGCTGTGTAAGTGCTGGCTGATACCTGTCATTCCCATCATGCTCGTAGAACAAGATGTGTATGAACATTTTCAGTCTACGAGCTCACCAAGTGGTCAACAACTTTGATAGTTCCTGTTAGGCCAGTTGTTACTAAAGCATTAACATAGTTTAACTCGTCACAGTGAGAGTTTGGTGATATCTGTCTCAGTCAAACATATTTTGCAGAGCATCAGGGAACAGCGCCTCGCATACCTCACATTTCTCCCCCGCCGTTACAGAACGCAGAGGCTGCTCCGCACCGTTGTCCTGCTCAGTCTGGACATCCGCCTCCTTCTTGTCGTCTGACAGGGTAACAACCACCCGCTCCGTCTCTCCAGGGACCACCACCTTCACTCCGCGCTGACTCAGCAAATCTCTTGCAAATTCAGTGATCACGGCACATCTGGAAATACGACATGAGCTGCTTTAGTGTGTGTCTATGTGTGGTGACTGCTGAGAACGGCAAATAAGACTTTATGGCCAAGAAAATAAAATCTGAAAACGTTATCTTTAAAGACCCACTCTGATGAAAATGTTGTTTGTAACATTTTCTTGTGTCACTTTTCTGATGATGAAGAACATTTATTAGAAAATCTAAGCTGCAAAATGCATTTCTGAATCTTTTATTCTTTATGAATCAGGAGCATACGAAAAAAATGCCATTTGAAGAAGAGCTTATTTGTGACATAATAACTTGAATCAACAGGCCACAAGCTTCCTGCTCTGCTCCATTCTGATGCATCCACCAGTAGACGACTAGATCCACCAAAGTTTGCATCCGTTCATCTATCTCTACCAGTTTCTTTGCAATTCCTACAATTTTTTTAATAAGGGTTTAATGTGCTTTGGTAGCTTTTTTTTTTTTTTTAGTTGTATCAGATGATTTTTGATTTGGGGATTATATGACCCCCCCAAAAGAAAAAAAAAAGTTATTTTAAAGTCATGAGTGGAGATTGAAGCAAAAACAATGAAGAAAAAACGTTGCTTTACACTCAAATTCCCAAATCAGCTCACTTTCAAATGTCTTCTTGTCTTTTCATTTACTCACGTTAAATCGCGGTTAAACTCCTGGACTGGGTTGTAAAACACCTCATTGGCGCTAGGAAACAAGATGGCCGCCTTCCCTTCCCTGACCACCGTCTCTCCAGGTAACAGCTCCACAGTGGCGGTCTTCTCCAGAGCTCCTGTTGTGGTGTCTGAACTCGTGTCCGCAGCTGAACATGCAGCAGGTGTGGGTGGAGGGTTGGCGGTTGTAACCTCGGCTTCCATGGATCTGAGCCTTTTACTGGCGGCGGCAGCAGCACCCGAAATCCAAAGATTCGACCTTATGGATCGAGTGCGAGGAGAATACAGGCAGCAAGAGAAGAACAGGAATGGCCGCCCCAACATGCAGAAACAGGCTACAAAACAGAAATGCAGAAATGGCGGTTATTCTTCTGAATACAGAAATACAATGGCGTTTTTCATCTTCACAACAACCATTAAAAACAGTATAATTTGTATTTTTATCAAGACGCCAACTAATATTATTTACAGAAACTGTAAAGAGCATACAATTCTAAATGTGAAGCAAAACTGATTAATCTGGAAAAAAAGTCTGTACATTTACATAAAAAACTCTCTTCTGTGTCTGTACTGTTATTTTTTCTTTGGTTTAACCCCAAAGTTAAATAACAAATGTATTTAAATGTGGCTTAAAGACTCACTCCAATCATTTTCTGATCAATTTCAAAAGCATTTCCAGTGATCTGCAGAATTTCATCTCTGAGCGCAAGGCAACCCCCGCAAGGCTATCCTAAATAAGATCAATTAATTACATTTATATATATACATCAGGTTAAACCACTCAGTGTTTCTAAGAAAAAAGTTACAAAAAAAGTTACAAGATGTAAAATACAAAACATGTTTTTACAACTTTGAACTATACATGTGATGATCTTGTACTGCAGTGTATTCAGATAAAAATGATTCAATGTTGCTCTGTGAGCTAATGTCCAGGATTTTACAGCAAGTAACCACATTGAAGACATTATTTACGCTTATTAGGGTCTTGTTATATTACTGAAGCAGAATGGCAAACTTTTAATTTGACTAAATGTTTAATTAACCTCCCTTATAACGACTTGCACGTTTAATTTTAATAAAAGTATAACAAAACAAACAAAAAAATTGAAGTCCTACACATTCATAATCATGACCTAAAACTCCAGAACCTGTCTGCTGCTGCATGCAACGTTCTAGCTTCAACCTAGCTTGCCGTTAGTTAGCGTGACCAAAACAAGCGTCAGTTAACATGTTTGCCGAAAACTTTCCCGCCTCAATAACGTTTTTTTCCCACTTAACTCAGCCTGTACGATTCCTCTAGTCGCCTTTTTTGGGCTGCAACACGACTAATGTTCCGGTTAAGTGGCGTTAGCACATGGGAGCCGATGTGTTAGCGACCTAATCTACGGAAGCCTGCAGGGTCAGAAAAGATCAAGAACTTGCCGAAACTCCACCCCTCTATCAGAGTAGCGTGACGTCAGAAATTATGGACAAGCGGGTCAAGCAATCAGTGACATTTCTGACGGATGTTCCTGCAACGTGGAGCACTAATACATATATTTTAAGAAAAATATTCAGAGAGTAAAACATTTCCCGAGAGATTAACCATAAACTCTTAGACGCATTTATCTGCAAGGTCAATTCAGGTCAGTGCAGCAGTTCAGTTTAGTGCATGACCATCAGATTAGGTCAATTATAAGACTATAGTAAAAGTACTATGATAAATGACAAATACATATTTAGGACTTTTCTACTTTTTTTAAAGACTCACCCGTCCATGGCAGCTCTGCTGCTGAACACTGGTGCAAAACTTCCACCGTTGGCAATGTGGGGTTCAGTGTCTTGCCCAATGACACTTCAACACATGAGCAGTCAAGGTAATAATTGAACCTGGAATCTTCCAATCAGGGGTCAATTGCCCTACCACTTCACCACGGCCTGAGCCTTATGATTTTCACTTGTTCTGAAGCAAGTGGAAAACTTTTTTTCCCTCTTTTGTCATTAACAAGAGAATTTAAAAAATAAAAATCGACTAAGTATATCCTTACTTTACTTTAATATACTAAATATTTAAGCACTGCAGGATAGTATGAAGGAATTTGGGCATAAACCAGCAAAAAAGTGAAAAAGTCTCTTGTTTTATTTTATTTTCAACAAAACTTAAAGACCTACTTCAGTCATCTCAAGTTATTTTAAGTGTTCCTGGACCTCTTTTATTTGTGATTATGCTGCATTTAACCTAAATGTAAAAACCTGTGTTATTTTCTTGGACAATTTCTGCAGAGCAGCAGTAGTTCAGTAGAAATTCACCTCTGAGATGTGGGAAGGGACTGTTAGAATAGAGCAACTCTGACTCACTTCCCATCATACATCTGTTTACACTCTCTCCGGGTAACTTGCAACCCCTCATAACTACAACCTAACATAAGCAGTAAAACAAAAAGGATGAGCAATAACAAAGCTATCCAAAAGGCAGTTTTGAGCCAGATGCCAACTCAGACGAGGAAAACAAAGGCATACATGGATCTATTTGTCTGCAAGTGGATCCATCAGAATGGGGCTGAGCAGGGAGCTTGTGGCTTGTCCATTACATTTTCTATGGCACAATGTGATCTTTTTAAACTGCATGTTTTAGTTGATCCTGATTCACAAGGGTTTGATAAAAAGAAATGCTCAGGAACACAATTTTAAGCTTAATTTTCTGTATATGACATCCCTCGTCAGAAAAAATGCAACATGCTACAAACACACAAATAAAGCGTCTGCCTTGACTTCAGATTTCTGGCAGTCCTCCTGGTTTCCACCCAAGGCCATAGTTAATATTTCATGGATCTAAAATTTAGAATCATCTCAAATAACCAAACATTGGAATAAATATTTTTTTCCTCTGTCTTTAAATGAGAAGAAGTCTTTGGAATAGTTGTCGGTCATAGAAATAAACAAACAAATTTACGAACATTTTCAGAAATAATGGAAATGCTTCTGCAGAGAGTATACTTTCATGTGTTATGGAGTGTTTTGCAGATTTTTTAAAGTAACTTTTTCTTATTTCTTCACATTTAATTTTATCTTATTGCCCTCCCCCCCACTCCCTTTCCAACAATTAATCAATAATCAATCAGCATACAATAAAAAAAAGTTGTTTTTGACAAACTTCACATTTATTGGATTAAATTTGTCATGTATTGTACTGAAGAAATATGTCTATTTATGATTAGGAGTAAATATATTAGCATCATTTACATGTGTCTGTTGATGTATGTGTATCTCTTTTACTTTAATCTTTTTATTTTCTGTGATACGTTTGTTTTTTGTCTTGTTTAGTTTTTTTGTTTTGCTTTCTTTTTATTGCTTGAAATAAATCAATTCAAATTCCAGAAACCCTTTTCAATCAGTGATGCAATAAAGAGACTCACTCCAATGAAAACAGTGGTTTTTGGTGTTTTTTACATGTTTTTGTGGCATTTTATGACAGTGAAGGACACAAACAATGAAAATTAGAATTAGAATTTGATTTCTGAGGACTTCTTTATTCAAATCGTGGTGAATCAGACAGCAGGCAAAAAATACCATATGAAAAATAACGTACTTTGTGATGTAGAAAATACGCTAAGCGGGTCACAACCTCCCTGCTCCGCTCCATCCTGATGCATCCACTTGTAAGCTGTGAGCTAGTTGGAGAGAGTGTAAACAAAGGGATGATGGGAAGTGGTGGCAGGCTTACCACAGCTCAAAATCAACAAAATCCTAGGTAAAAGACCACTGAGAACGCTTTCACAAAAAAACAAAATATGATCAGAGGGGGTCTTTCAGAAGAGGACATTGAAAAGGGATGACAGGAAATTAAAATACTCGTCATGGACAACAACGAAAGGATTTTTGTAAAGAAAAAGTAAAATAAAAACACTGCAATAATTTTGTTAAGACACTTTGCATTTATGTAATGGAGAAATGTAAGCCACTGCAAAACAATTGACAGAAGTGCTATTCTGATAAGGGGCCCTTCCTTATTATGAGTAACGTCAAAATAAAACAAGTGAACACAAATCCTTTTCATTCGTTTGAAACCAGAAGGAAAACATTGGTGTGAGCGCACAGGTTCCAGCCATTGCTGTTTGCTGCCAGCCTGCGCATCTGGATGGGGGCGCTGTGACAATGACGGCCCAGAGAGCGTGGCGCTATACATCTGACACAGGAGAATTATAGAGTTAATAGTATTTAGCATGACAGGGAGAGGGAGCGGGGAGCGCAGTGCCGTGCCTGAATGCAGTCTCATCCTGTTTAGTATTCTCTGCACAGCGCCTGCAGGCCCCGGAGGGCTCACCTGCCCGGAGTCTAGACACAGAAGCGCGCGGAGAGGGATCGAGCCGACAGCCCCTGGCGCATCGGTCAGCGCCGCGTTGGACAGGAGGGAAAGGGTTCCGCCGCCGAAGACACCTCGGTGAGTGAGGGGGTGGACTGGTGGGTGGGGCTCAGGCGGCCGGGTCGGTTCAGGACGCAGTCTCCTACCTGCTTCCTGCGCGTTTTCCATCACATCTGATCCAACCCCATCCTTCATTCTTATGTTCTGCACAAATGACAGTCTTTTACAACACTGGACTTTTTATGCGTCTCAGAGACAGAAAGTGAAAGTTGGCAAATGGACCTTGAATATTTCTCTTTTTTTCAGCCTTAAACGAAACTCAATCGAATTTCTTCAGAAATAGTTTTTTTGGGGGGGGAATAATAATGTGCATTATCAGAAATGTTAATTCATAAAATTAAAAGCTATTTTTATTTGCCCCAAACTATCATTCAGACCAGCAGCTCTGTGGTCTGTCTGCGGCTCCGGAGAGAATAATAAAAAAGCTTAAAAAAAAAAAAGACACCCCCCCCCTCCTCGATCGCTCTGCGCTCTCATCCTCGCCTGGGTACAGGACTGCGTGCCCGCTCGCGCTTCCACGCACGCGCGCGCGCGGGGAGAGTGTTGGTTTGTATGAAACGTGCGCGTGCTCCTGGCTCGCGGCACTCACAGTGGATGACTGTCTGTGGCGAGGCGGAGGGAGACACTAGTCCGCTTCTGCGCGCCGCTCCTCCATTGAAAGTGTTTTATTTTTTCTGCGCGGAATACCACTGAGGGGTGAGTTCAATGCGGCGACGGTTCTGGTCCGGTTGGGCCTTGATGTCCCGCGACTGTCTGAGTGTTTTGGTAGGTGTGTGTGTGTGTGGTATGTATGTGGTGGTAGTGTTCGGGGGTGTCTTCGTGTTTTCGGGCCGGTGACTAAAATGCGGTGCGCGGTCCCTTTTTTCCCCCATTTCTTTCGTGTGGTAAACTTCTGTTGGGTTCTATGGGGGATGGGCACATAATGACAGACCAAACTTTAACCACTTCACACCGGCTTCATACCTCCTAGTGCCCACCGACCCCCTCTGGTGACTTCATGAGTTCTCGGCTCATCTCCCTCCGGCATGCCTCAACTTGCGCCAAAAACTCACTGGCGCGTGGAAGTTACAACGTCCTCCGCATCTGCAGAAGAGGCCCGCGCGGGCAGCGGGCGATCCGGCTCGCCGCGCGCTGTTCTGACTGTCAGTAAACGGGTTAAGGTCTTTTTTTTCCCCAGCCGGCCCCCTCTTTTTAGTTTCGTCTCCCCTCCTCTCCTCCTCTGTGCTCGCCTCTCGCCATGCCGGATCCATCCCTCCGTCTCGCCCACAGTTGCATCGTTTTTGTGTCCCGGAATGACCTGTTGATGTCGGGTAAAGATGAAGCCCCGGGATTATCCTCCGCTGTAGAGCCCGCTCCATCTTCCCGGTAATCGACATATTTGCCAGGGACCGTAGTTCAGAGAAGTCAAACGTGTCTCGATGTCAAATTCAGGCTTTTTTAATGTTGAATGTCTGGCTGACCTGTACCGAGTCCGCGGCGGCGAAAAGAATTTGGTCGAAACCGGTCATTTTGATGCCCTCCATCGGGTTCTCGATGACAGCAGACGTCTTCAAACCAACAACACGCCTTTAGTTTGAGGGTGCTGTCGACCCTTCCGTTACACTCCAGGGCCAGCCGCAGACGACCCTCACCGGGCATGGAGACTGGCACTCCGCGGGGCTACGCAGCGTTCCCCGCCCGGCTGCTCTGTCCGAGCCCCCGCCGTCGGCGCGGGTGTCTCCCTCCCAGCTCGAGCCGTCGACTGCGATAATTGTGTCGCGCGGGGTTAATGGATGTATTATTGATGCGTCTAATCGACTCTTAGTTTTTTTTTTTTTCTTGAGTTTCTGCTCCAGTTGAGCTCAGAGGAGACTACGCTGAAGCCACGTTGTTGTGCCTGCACCCATGAGTGGAGACAGAAACCGCATCTTCGAGGCTTAAATCCTCACATCAGAGGTCGGAGTCTTTACCGTGACGTTTAAAACGTTTTTAAAGGCTTCTGTGTTCGCGTATTTTACCTTTTATATCTCATATTAGCTTTAGCTTTAGCTTGCAGCTAGCTAACAGGTCACCTTAAACCTTCTTAGACCAGGAAATTGAGCCTAAAAACGGATTCATTCATGTTTACATTATAAGCTCGTTTTTTTATATACAGCTTTTTTCTGGAACAAAGTCTTCTGCAATAAGCTAGTTCCTATCTAGTGTGGTTAATCTGCTTACAACAGAGCAAGCTAAAACGGATAAAAGTTGGTCAAATTTACCCACAGAGTTTAGCATCGTGTCAGAGCACGTAATGGGGCACATTTTGACTGCAGGGCAGGGGTCAAGTGGTGTGAATGACTGCCCTTTATGCATCTTGAAAGTTGTTTTGACCTCTGACCTGCTGCAGGAAAAAGAGTTGTTGGGTAGGACGTCTACAAAACCACATGTCAGGACTCTCCCACACAGTGTTATAAAACATTATCAATCATGGAGAAACACATGATCAGAAAGAAGTCATATTTTTGATGAAGGAAGTAAATAACAAGTCACACTCTAGTAAATAAATAATCATCACACATGGTTTGTTTTTCATGAGCCACAATTAATGCATTAGTCACATCTACCCTTATTTGGGGGGGGGGGGGGGTGCGCTTGTGGGTGAAAGGTGTTTAAATCTGTGCGAGCCACACGGGTAGCTCGCACTATATATCAACGTCGTAGGTCACTCGATGACCCCATAGGCCATAAATCATGCATGTTTTTTGCATGCTGTGAGCGACAGGTGGAAGCAAACACTGAAGCAACACATAAGCATACATGAGGGTGAAGAAGGTGATACGTAGGCTCGTCGTATAATTTTGAACCCCCCCGAACCCTTCGCAATGAAGCTATTGGTGCTGTTCAAATGAAAGGTGTACACTACTCATGGCCCCTTGCACACAGCCTGGCTGTAAGACAGGAAATTAGAGTGTAGTTCGTGTGAGCATCCTTCGGGCACTTAAGTATCACATGCTCACCCCATGCATACAGCACGTAAGGAGCCAGTACTTGCACCTTACTAATGACTGGAGTGCTGCATAAAGGGCATTGTCTCACAGCATCACCCTAAACTACGTGTAACTTACTATATACTTACAAATACCTTAAGATACACTTACCACACACAATCATCATACGTTCCATTTTCATGACGTCCATTGAGGTGGTCACACGAGCCTTAAGGGAACTGCAAGACGCAGTAGACCTGTAACATCCGTACAGGTCAACCCCCATACGGGTGCTTGTGACTAGAGAATAATTCAGCGGCTGATCTTCGACTATGATGTGGATGCAATCTGTTGATTTTGTCATTGCATACTGATGGGGTGTTTTTATTTTAGCATGCATGCTATATCCTAACAGCTGTTTGGTTATTATTTCTATGATTTCACATATTTATACCTGGCAGCTTCACTGGGACTCCTGTCTGTGCGAGTGCACACTCACACCCATGGGAAGTGCAGATGTCGGGTAATCACTCCATCATGCTTTTCTAGTATTTTTGCTAGTGGGTACAGAGGTCAAAAACATCACTTTTTAATCTCAAACTGTGTGCTTTTGTAATTGAGCTGAAACCTACTTCAACAAAACAATAATCCCTGTTATTTGGAATAATACATAGCTGGCCACAATGAGATATTTAGGTTTGTTAAGGATACAATGTGGTGCAGAACTGACTTCTTAACTGGAGGAAATATTTTGAATAAATATTTGAGAGAAAAAAAATCAGTGAAATTGATTGGCTATGTGAAGATTAAAATGTAACTTCTTGAATAGGTTATACATTGTTTAAATCTGTTTTATAGTTTTTATAATGGTTTTGCCATTATTTCGCTTTTTACACCTTTTTAGAAAAACATTTGCTTGAAGCTATCAGAAGTGAGGAAAGGCAATAAAATTGTTGTTACTTGTCCACACCTACATTATGAACTTGAAAGTGAATTAAAGGAATTTATGCATTTCCAGTGTTGCTCTAATAGAAATTAAAGGATGTTTATTTTTCAGCTGGGTAATGTTTGCCCAGCATGCATTGCAAATACACCTGGAAGCTTCTCACCACCATGTTTTACTGTCGGTCAAGGAGCACCTCTTCAGAGAGATGTTTGAATGAAAACATATATTCATATGCCCTTGTTGAATTTTGTACTTAATTTGAGGACAGTAATTTAATGTGCTTGTAGAAAAATCTTATTTCCTTGTCTTGTTTACTTTAAATCAACCTCAGAATTGTGATAAAGTGTGTGTTTTATAATCTGTTTTTTCCTCATCCTGCATTGTTCTTAAGTTGTGGTTTTAATCACATTCTTTTGAGACATTATTCTGAGTTTTCTGGTTTTTAGACTCAGTTAAAGCTGCAGGTTAATAAGGTTTATAATTCTGTGCATAAATCTGTATCTTGTACTACTTTGTTATTGAGTAACTAAGCATATTAAATATTAGAACGACTCTGATTAAAGTAAAAAACCCAATCTTTTATGAATAAAAAAAACATGCAAGAGAATATGATGATTCATAATATTTGTAGTTGATACAAATAAAAATATGTATATTTTAAACAATAATTCATAATTGTCAATAATTATGAAAAAGTGGTAACTAGGGCTGCCCACTATGAGGAAAACTTGTGATGGACAATATTATTGATCAACATTGGAATGAGGGTATGATTCGACATAATTTCCAATTTACTGCAACAGTTTTATTCTAACTAAAGTCAAACTTTGTATTACAATTTATCTCAGTAGAAGACAGGTATGAACTCAGGAAAACACACCACAGAACAATGATCTACTTTTGTGGTTGTACAAGCCAAAATTAAAATGAACGACAATTAAGAACTATGTAGGTAGTGTGCGCTTTTATCAACATAATGGTTTCTTTGTCTATGGATGCTTGTACATCTTTCAGGTAACTATTTATCGCAGTTTACTTCATCTTTTGCGGTGCGTGCATAACACAAGCTGATATTGCAATGTCAATACATTTTCGACATATTGTGCAGGTCTAGTGGTAATTTCTTCAGTCAAAACAAAACTATGTGTTCTTGGGGTAATGTGGGGCAAATTACACATTTTCTTTTTATTGAAAACAAACAAATTGCAAACATTTAAACACTTGCACACTTTTTAAAGTATTTTCAAAGAATGATTGTATCTTTAGCATGTCACAAATGCTTACTAATTCATTAAAAGTTATTTATTAACATAAAAAGCTGTAAATGTGTTTTCTAATTCAGGATTTGGAAGTTTGGTTGCAGAACAGGTCAATGTTTAGTAAGGATTTTCAGCTCTGGGTGATAGCAAAAATATGAGTATTAAGACAGCCTTAAAAGAAGAAAAAGAAACAAATGAATGAGAAAAAAGTGGCGAATATACGAGAGAGAAGTCAAAATTTTATAGGATAAAGTCAAAAAATTATGAGAAAAAGTAAAACATTTTTACAAGAATAAAGCTATAAAATTGGAGAGAAAAGTCAAAATTTTACAAGAATAAAGAAAAACAAAATTTATAAACGAAAAGTCAAAATGTTGTGAGAATAATAAGATTACTAGAGAAATTTCTAAATTTTACAAGCATAAGGTTGTAAAATTTGACAGAAGAATCAACATTTCATGAGAAAATAATGGTAAAATTATGACACTAAAGGCAAAATGTCAGGAGACTAAAGTTGTAAACTTTGGGAGAAAAGTCCAAATTTTATCAGAATAAAGTGGTAAAATCTGAAAACATTCCAAACTTTATGAAAATAAATTAAAACAATTATAAGAGAAATTTCAACATTTTAGTAGAAAAACATTGTTAAATTATGAAAGAAAAGAGACAGAGACAATCAAACTTTATCTGTTTTTACTGTATGTTACAGGACATCATGCTGCTCAAGAATCTTGTAAAATCTGCTTCAAGTTTTTTGTACATGTAACTTTACTGTCATTAAATTAAAACAATGTTTTTCATATTTTCTTTTTCAAATTTGGACTTAAAATAACTTCAAATAATTGTAAAAATAACAGTATGAAATTATTCATGTAAAATCTTACATTTTCTTTTTTTTTTCTTAATTTTACGACTTTATCCTCATATATTTATATACCTACTTACTCTTATGGGGGCCCTAATACTCCAATGTAGACAATGGATGTGAGTGGAAGCGTTGTGATCATAGACTGACTGACTTTCTTTGTCCAAACATGATGGAATGAATCACGGTCCGCTGTTCCCTTCCATGTCCACAGTGCTTCTGTAAGCTGCTCTTTCCTGCCACTTGCTTGAATATCCTGCTGTATCTGCTGCCGTTCCGTATCGATTGGTGACTGAAAGATAAATCAAAGTACTCTAAAGAGACTCTTAAGCCAGCAGTTTTTTTGTTTAAACGGCCTCGGGTTGACCTAATCATTTAAAATCACATCTCAAGAGTTTCCTTGGCAACATTAAAATTCAATCAAAACTGGAAGGGTTACTGAGCAGCAGCAACAAAAACTGGATTTTAAAGTTTGAGCTGAAACTGGATTGTTTAGGGCTGCATGATATGAGAGCTCTTGATGTGAGTTCGTATCTGGAAGCAAATCTTTGGATGTGTGACGTCAATTTTCAATTTTTCTGCTGATATATCAAACAAAATCTAACAATTAAAAAAAAGAGAATTCCTTTGTAAAATCCGACCATAAGATTGATACAAAGAACCTTATGAGGCCATTTTTAATCATTGCTGTTTTTCTCGTTAGATTAAGTTGAAATAATGTCCTAGCTAGTTCCAATTTTGGGCTCTACATGTGGCTCTAGTGCTGTATAACCTTTTAGAAGCAACTTTCACAGATGTTTGTTTAGTTATGAGTGATTTCACGGTGGCTGAAAATACTATTTAGTGTTCAGTGGTCTGGTTGGATGACGGCAGGAAACATGTAGATGTAAGGTGACCTGCAAAATGACTGAAAACACTCAAGCTGAATTCAAATAAAAATGACAAAAAATTGAAGATTTTTTATAAGGTAACATAATATCAATAAATCGTCAGCATTTTTGCAAGCAAAAAAATAAATTTATTCAACAGCCTGAAAAAGAAAACAGCTTCAAACACTTTGTCTGTTTGCTTGCTCACACGGATGAATTGTTACTGCTTAAGAGAACATACATTTTCTTAAAGCCAGAGGAAGTTTTATAATGATCCCGTTATTTAAGGCTAGCTATTTTTTTGTTTAAAGGTGCTGGTAGTGTATGTTAAAACCAAAGTGTTGCTGCCGTAGAGGAGATGTTGTAAAAACTCACTGCATTACCAACAGCATCTTAGGTTGCACGATGGTGTAGGGGTTAGTGCTCTTACCTCTCAGTGAGAAGCCTCTGGTTCAAATCCCACTTAGGTCCTTTCTGCATGGAGTTTGCAGGTTCTCCTCATGCATGGGTGTTCTCTGGGCAATCCCCACAGTCCAAAGACAGGCTTCATAGGTTTGGTGACTTTAAATTGTCCCCCCTGTGGTTGTGTGACCCTGCAGCAGACTGCAGACTTATTCAGGGTCTACCCCATCCTCATCAAACATTAGGTGAGATGGCTCCTGATTGGTAAAAGTGGTTGTTGTAGAAACAATGACGCAGACCATCTTGGACCAATCACTGCTTACTGACAACGTCTGGCTCCAACAGTATCGTGAAAAAATTTCAATTGAATTGGCTTTTTTTTCGTTGTAGCCTGAAGTAAGTCATTTAGTATGAGTCCATGTTCTTGGGGTCTTGGGGTCACTCTGTCCATGTCTCATATACATCCAACGGAAGGAAGTTAGGCTTTTTGCAGTCTTGCAGTACAGCTGAACTAGGCAGAAATGTTTGAGTGTTAAAGGTGCAAAACTCTTGATTCATTTGAATTTTTGTTCTCTGAGTTTCTTGGGTTTGGGTTGATCATACAGTCTGCTGTTTTGGTGACCAGCTTTTATCAGAGGCTTCCTCCTCCCAGCGGCAGAGCGAAGCTAATGACTTTTTTTGTATTTTGTTCGTGGGGTAGTAGGCAGACAAGCCAAGATGGATAGTATTATCTTTTCTTAGTGCAGCCACGCTCCAAATACTCATCAGCGTCAGCTCGGTTTGGCTAGCATCCATTGCTTTGAGGCCAGGATCTTGCTTATATTTGTTGAGTAAAGTTGTGAGTCACTCACATTTGTTTACTTCTGTTGCATCGTACTTGGCATGATAACAGTGGAGTGTGTTGTGGCGTTTGGACAGGAAAAAAAAGGGTCAATATGGATCGGATGTCTTTAGGTTTGATAATAAATAACCTTAGAAGCAGATTGTTTGTTTTTTTGTTTGTTTGTTGTCTTTTGGAAAAGTGTCTTTTTTCTTTTGATTAAAGGGCTTCCTTGTTGAAATAATCCAAGTGAAACACGAGTTCAGACAGCATCTGATGGTAAAACTCTGAAACAAATAGGCTTAAAATTATTTATTATTTCAGAATCAGACACATATAAAGACACTTATAGGTCTATAACTGTTCCTGATTGTCAGAGGCTTCTTTATTTAAGAGTTACTCATCAAAAACAAATGCCATCATTTTTTAATCACTGCATTCCTAACGGACCCAGCTCTTCTCTCTTCCTGGAACAAACTCATTCTTTTGTTGTACTGTATCATGAACAGATTTCTCTTCTGCTTGTACTAAATTGATTTCACCTCTTCCATATTGTTTTAATTTTTTAATGTTCTGTCACTAAACTTTCCATGTTTGCTCTCCTACAAATCTCTCCACAAATGTATCCACTGAAGCATCATCTTTTTTTATGCATCTCGCATACATCTCCATTTTTAATAGTGAGGCCACCTCTGTGTGCTGCAGATCCTGTGGTGCTGGGCAGAGCGTTATGGCTCAGACGCTGCAGATGGCAATCCCTAACTTTGGCAACAATGTGCTGGAGTGTCTGAATGAGCAGCGGCTTCAGGGTCTCTACTGCGACGTCTCCGTGGTTGTCAAAGGACATGCCTTTAAGGTCAGAGTTGTTGCTTTATGTGGAATTTAATGTTCAAACGTTGTGCTCTTTATAAATGTTGTCGTGCTTTCTCACATCAGGCCCATCGAGCAGTGCTAGCGGCCAGCAGCTCCTACTTCCGGGATCTGTTCAATGCCGCTGGTAAGAGCTCCGTGGTGGAGCTGCCTCCAGCTGTGCAGCCGCAGAGCTTCCAGCAGATCCTGGCCTTCTGCTACACGGGCCGCCTCAGCATGAATGTGGGAGACCAGTTTCTGCTCATGTACACCGCTGGCTTCCTCCAAATCCAGCAGATAATGGAGAAAGGGACAGAGTTTTTCCTCAAGGTAATGAAGCATTTTAGAGTTAGAGTCCTTTTAGTCTGCGACAAAACACAAGCGCTTCTGGTAAAAGAAAGCTTTTCAGTGTTCTGTTTCTGTGCTAAACACATCATGGGACTTCATTGAAGTTAATGTATGTGGGTGTTTTGATATGACTTTGTGACGTTAGTAATTGAAATGGCTTAATGCAACGACAGATTTCTTTCCTAGTTGCAAATGATGTGATTAGATTTAGAGGACCATGCGGCATAAATCAGATTGCTAATGAGCACAACAAACTTTATCTCAGATGAACATCACCAGATGTCAACTTTAACATTGTTTTCAATGTAAAATAAATACAAAATAAACCCTTTTTTTAAGGTGAATGAAACATCTGCTTCTTGATGATCACAGCATTTTGTCAAAAAGGACAAGACCTTTGTGCAAAAGACTAATCATTTTACCAAAAAAAACCCCAAAACAACTCAATTCATGACAGAACACACTTCGTTTAATGATCATATGAGTGAATTTATTCCTATAACTATCAGAGAAAAGAGTGAGAAATGTTTAGGTGCTTTTGTAACCTTTAGGAGTCCAGGGTATGACAGCTGTTTTTGTATATTTACCTTTAGTTTTTCCCAATAAAAACAATTTATCTGTGCTTTGTTTTGAATTTTCTTATTTGCATAATTTATGTGTACTTGTACAAATATAGATTATGGTCCTAAAATCACCCCAAAAAAACTAAGAGCAGATTAGTAATACTTTTGTTCCCCACAGAAATATATTACAATGTTTTTACTTAAAATAAATAAATTATAGTTTAATGTTAAAATATAACTTAAAATGTATTGTTTATTTATGATATTTATTATATGTATATATTTGATTGATTAGATTACATTTTTACCCATTTTATAAAGTATACATCTATGATGTTCAGGTAAACACAACAACTTTTTTGAACCTCAAATATCAGTCTTTTCATTCCATTTAATGCTGGATTTCTAAATGGAGAAACTCTGATTTACTCTTGTTTATGAAGCAGGAATAATGAGGCTAACTTTTTACCTGCAGTACTTAAGCAGCAGGGCTGCTTGTGGTGAAGCATTTCAACATCAGAGAAGCGCATTAACCTGCGATGACGTGCATTTTCAGAAAACTGTCTCCTCGTGTCGCTCCACATTCAGGTCTCCTCTCCAAGCTGTGACTCCCAGGGTCTCCACACAGAGGAGGCTCCATCCTCTGAGCCTCAGAGTCCTGTCAATCAAACAGCTGGGGGGGGTGGAAGCAGTGCAGCTGCTGTGTCTGTGGGGAGACCCGCCTCTTGCCTGACCCCCCTACCCATGCTGTCCAAAGTGAAGACTGAACAGGGAGCCCCCACGCCTCAGCCCGCTTCACAGCAACAGGTACGGCAAAGAGGATCTTCTTTTTCTGTACGGAAACGAGTCAAAGTTAGATTTACTGAGAAAATCCTATAAAAAGAAGAATTTCCTAAATGTGTTTTACTTCTATAGCACAGAATGAAGGATTTTCTTACAGCACTAAATGGTTTTAAAGGTCAGCAAACTTCATTATAAGTTTATTTATTTATTATATAAAAGTAAAAAAAAACCTGTCCTGATAAAAAACAGCGCTTTTAACATGTTTAAGTTTAAATTTTCCTTTCTGCGTATTATTTTATTAAAATCGGCGTGAATCAGGAGCAGACCAAAAGTTTCAGTTTGAAAAAGAATTGACTTGTTACGTAGAAAATACACTGGACGGGTCACTAGCTCTATGCTGCGCTCCATTCTGATGCATTCTCTTCCAGACAAACAGGTCCATGTACGTCTTGGTTTTCCTCGCCTGAGCTGGCATCTGGTTCAAATCTGTACGGCTGGATAGCCCTGATATGTTAGGGATGTGGGGGCCTGTACTGTCACTCAAAAGATGATTGGGGTTGGACTTAAATATGCTGTATGTTATTATCACAAATATTGTTTTTTATATGTCATTGTTAATTTTATTTTGTTTATTTAAAAGTTCCAAAGGCAGTTTAATGTTACGTCTTTGCTCCCCTTAAATGAAGCTGTTAGTTAGATATTTAAGCAAAGACCTGTGGCATGCTAAAAATAAAATAAAAAAAACCAATGGAAATTTTGCTCCAGGAGTGTGTGTGCCTCTGGTGATGACCACGTTGTTTACAACAAAGCTGCACAGCCAGTTTTGGTTCCATCCGTGTTTATCATGTAGAGAACACAGACATTGTTTATTTGACATTGAAGCAAAACAAGCTTTTGGAAATTTTGCTTCCGCCTTAAAAGTTGAAATTTGTTTACTTTTCTTTGTTAGGAGAGACCAGAATTAAAAGAACAGCTTACAGGATATGCAGGCTGGGATCAGTGATGTCATCAACTCTTATACTTAATGACAGTTAAATATGAACTTTCAGAAAGTTGAATAAAATTGTATTGAGAGCAGCACATATAGTTTCTGTTGGATCCATTGACTGTATGAGAGAACTGGAACAAGTGAGTGGGTTGTCACCTATATAAAATGTCTTAGTTCCTGTTCCAACAAAATAAATTCAATTCAGTTGCCAATTTATCGCAATCTGTCGCAATCTATCAATCACACATTTCAAATGTTCGACTTGAAGCCACATACTTTCATTAAAGGCATCTGATCGGCTCATTAGAGCCAGCTTACAGAAAAGAATATGGAAAAAATAGGATTTTGACAAGAATATGTTTAAAAAAGAACAAGAATGATTAATCTGACAAAAAGAATGACTGAGTAATAGCTGTTTATTTCTCCACAGAAGTCTTTGAGATTTTGACTTCTTGGAGTCAGCAGGTACTTCCTGTTTGGAATGCAAGGGAGGAGAAGTCACTCAGTCCAGTTTTCATATACAGTCAATGTTTGTTTCACTAAATCAAGTCTGTCAGTTCTTTGCTTTCAGAGTCAGATTTTTAGGAGCCTTCGTAATTCGTCTGCTTTGACCTGTTTTTCTCTTTTGTCCCCTCAGCAAGAGGGCTCTCCCTATTCTGTGGTCTGCACCCCCGTAGCCAAGCGCCTATGGGAGGGGGGGAGCCGAGATGGAGGAGGGGGATCCGGGGGAGGAGGAGGAGGTGGAATGAGGAAGGCTGCACGGTACTCCTCCTCCTCCTCTTCTTCCTCATCCTCCAACACAGTGACACAGGATGGTTTGGGGCGTGGAGCAACAGCCAATGCCGCCATGGCGGGCAGTGGCGGCAGTGGGAGCGGTGTCTCTTTAGGGGGAGGACCTGGACTGAACAACCACAACAGCAGCAACCACATCAGCGGCGGGACTCCAGAGGGCACCAGCCCGGGCACACTGAGCATGTACACCAGCGACTCACCCATCAGTTACCATGACGACGAGGAGGAGGACGACATCGCGGACGAGAGCGCCGAGGAGCAATACAGGCAGATCTGCAACATGTACACCATGTACAGCATGCTGAACGCCGGGGCTGCAGGTGCGTCAGGGCAGAAACCAGTGATGGGTGGAGCTTGATATAAAGCGTGATATAAAGACACCGTCATCTGTACACATGTACACACGTACACATCACATTATCCTTACAAATACTTAATACACTCTTTATATGACGTCCCCTGAGGTAGCAGCAACACATGCACCAGCACAAACCTTTTTTTTTTTTATCAGATCATTTTCTTCCTAATAGAACTAAATCCATTTCTTTCTCGGCTCCAGTGGTGGGGGAGCGGGTGGAGGCTCTCCCAGATTTGGCCCCTGACTCAGGGAGCGGGCGGGGGGGCAGAGGGGGCCGGTCCCGGCAGGACTTGGCCTCGCTGCCCGCAGAGCTCATCAACCAGATAGGGAACCGCTGCCACCCAAAGCTGTACGAGGAAGGTGACCCTGCAGAGAAACTGGAGCTGGTGAGCGGCACGTCTGTCTTCATCTCCCGCGCCCAGCTCATGAACTGCCACGTCAGCGCTGGCACCCGCCACAAAGTACTACTCAGACGGCTGCTGGCGGCTTTCTTTGACAGGTCGGTGTCTGAAATCACTGCCGTGCGCCACTCTGTCACGTCTTTTATGGCTTTGTAGTTTGTTAGCAGAAAAATAAGCAAAGTATGTCAGAGGCGTGAAAAGGCACAGATGCAGCGGACGCATTGACAAAAAATGAAAGAACAGCCAGAGTCTTTGAGGAACATCAGAGCGAGCAGCGCTGCACCCTCAGGAGGAAGCCTGTGGTCAGCATTTCTTTTTCTTACATTGTCAATCAGAAATGATAATGATGGCTGCGTCTGGAAAACACTTTTATGTGTTTAACATTCCAAACATGTCTGTTAATCTGACTTAGTCTAAAAGCACAACCTTTAATTTGATGTTACCAAACGGGAAAATACTGTGTTTTTTATATAACAAGTAGTTCAGATTTTCCATCTAAAGCCTGATGGCTGATGGGGGGGGGCAAACAGAGCCTCCACATTGAGACATTGAGTTGTGTGTGCGTGTGTGTGTGTGTGTGTGGGGGGGGGGGGTGTTCTGTGATGTTGAGCTCCATTTTAACTGGGTCACGCTGGAACTGGTTTCACAAACTTGGCTTGATTGAAACAAGTCATCACAATTGAACAAATCTTTACAGAGAAGACTTTGATTCATTAAACTCATGAGTTGATTGGATTATTTTGTATTTTTTTAGACAAATGACTGTAGTTTTTTACACAAGAATGAAACACATCCATAATATTTGTTCAGTTTAGGATTATATTTAAATCAAAAAGACTTTAGAATAGAAATTAGACACATCTATCAATATTCAACGGAATTGTGTCAAATGGGTAATTTAATCCTGTGAATTGAATTCTGTTTAGAGGCTTTCAGTTTCTGCTTTAAGAGTCAGAACTCTGGGTGGACTCCTGTTAGTGTTTAAAGATCAACTCAGATGAATCTCTGATGCTCCCTGCTTCCCTGCTCTACTGTGCTTTGCAATGGGGAGGTGTGGGGGGGTGGGGTTTCTCTGCGCCAATGGTTCAGCCCACAACTTCTGCGGAACTCCTGCTGCTCTGCAGAAACTATGTTCCAGAAAACGTCACAGGTTTTGGCTAAAAACGGTATCATCATAACTAAGAGGTCACTGGGAACGCTTTGACAAAAGATGATCAGAGTACTCCTGTTTGTCAGGATCATTGCAGCAGACGGTAATCATGTGAGAGGCTGTAAGGTGGTACATGTTCTCAAAGTCAGTTCTGCAGCCGGAGAATAGTTAGAGGGCCAAAAGAAGTGAACTTCAAAAAAGAGTCATTATATATTTATGTTAAAATCATTTCACTCGATGACTACTCCCCTCCAGGAGCACTCTGGCTAACAGCTGTGGGACTGGAATCCGCTCATCAACAAATGACCCCAGTCGCAAACCTCTGGACAACAGAGTGCTGCATGCTGTCAAATGTGAGCACAACACTAGAAGGCACACTCTGACGCCATCTCCAAACCTACATCTGCCGCTCTGATCATCAGAATGACCGTTTCTTTCATCTGTGGATTCTTTCAGTCTACTGCCAGAACTTTGCTCCCAGCTTCAAGGAGAGCGAGATGAACGCCATCGCAGCTGACATGTGCACCAACGCCCGCCGCGTAGTCCGGAAGAGCTGGATCCCCAAGCTCAAGTTGCTGATGGCCGACAGCGACGCCTACTCTGCCTTCCTGGCTGACAGCGTGAAGATGGAGGCTGACGTTCTGGGGGCGGAGCAAGGCTTTGATCCCGCCTCACTGGAAGCCGTCGCAGCGGCTGCAGCTGCCAGCAGCAGCAGCGAGGCGGGAAGCGCAGCCGTGCCAGCAGACAGCATCCAGGGGGCAGGAGGGGATGGCAGCACTTTGTTTTGAGTGAGTGATCAGACAAACGGACAAAAAAAAAATCAAACAAAAAAAAAAACGACTTATGGAAGTAAGGATGGTGATGAGTCAGGAGTTTTGGTCGCCATGACAGTTTGGGGACCTGTTTCTTCTTTTTCACCTCCCAAGATCACTTTGTTGTGTTTTCCTTCCCTGGTATGCTTAGATGTTGGTCTCCCAGGTGGGACTGTTACAGACTGATCTTCTGATGGAAAACGACAAAAGGACACAGAGAAGAGTAGAGGAGCAAAGAGTTTCAAGAAGTCCCGCCCCCCACACACAACTCTTCTCTTCTCTCCAAACTTCTCGCTTCAGCCTGTCTGTAGGCCGTTTTCTTATCATGATCAATCATAGACATTCCCCGGGGAGAGAGGCGGTAATCCCCTTTCCTCCCCCAAACTCCGGTAACACTGTTGTTTTGATATTTGAATGTATGCGGGGGCGGAGCATCCGAACGGTAGTCGCCTGCGTGAGATTGTGCTGAGCCCTTTAAGTTTGTTTGTTGTTTTGGCGCTCCAGGATCTCTCCTGAGAGCGCGGGCTCCGAGAGGACCTGGAGGAGCATCCAAAAATCCTCCTACGGGTTTCCTGAGAGAATGACCCCCCCAGGCCTCAGAGGTGCTGCTGATTCAGCAGGTTTTATTGGCTTTATGACCAGAATCTTCCCTTATTTTACTTCTGAAAAATGTGTTTACCTTTTTATTTTTTTGTCTTTTGTGTGATTTTTTTTCCTAGGCTCCCGAGGGATAAAAGAAATTTGTAACTAATGGTTGTCTAAGAGTTTGCGTGACATAAATGCACTGTGTTATTTCTTGCCGGCTGAGTACAATCGAACTAAGTTTTTGTACGTTTCAGAAAGAGAGAAAGGCTTTTATTTAGAAAAATGAAAAGAGAAAAAAAAGAAGCTAAAATCCGATTTTTATCACACTTTTTTTTAAAGAAAGTAGAAAGAAAGTGTTGTCCATCAGCGAGTTTCTTCCTGTGAGGTCATCAATTGTGTGTACGAGTTCAGTTTAGCTCCAGTCTTAATTCTTTCCCTGAGAATATTTGCATTCAGTGGTAACAGCTCAGCTCTCCTCTGGCCTGACCTGGTGTCAACTTAACGACTCATATGGCGAAGGAAGCGTCTCTGTAAGGGTCTGTGCAGGAAGTCAGACGGCTTGTTTTTACACGATTCCCTCACAACTGTGATACCTGTTGTGGCGCCATCAGCTGCTTCAGGCACCAAAAGCAACGTGGAAATTACAGAGTAATTATACCCGAAGTCACCTGTGACACAGTCGCACACACCAACAATCAGGGTTTGTGTTTCTGTGAGCTGCAGCGCGTCCCAGAAGTCTGGACCTAACCGTTCTGTCTGTTAGCAAAAAAGTTGGCAAAAAAGTCAGAAATAGTTGAAAGACGCCTGAAACTAAGCCCAGTCATATTTGAGAACTTGACAGACAAGTGGTTGAATTCTAAAAAAAAAAAAACACGGCTGCACGTCCGCTAAACCCTTCTGATGAAAGGCTTTGTGCTCCTGTTCACTATGAGGTGGGAGGCTTTCACCTGAGTCATGATACGTTTAAAGTCAACCTACTTTTAGCCGTTTTTTTTAAGCAAAAAACGCAGAAGATTCATCTTATCAGAAGGATCCTTACAGTTTTTAATACATTTTTTGGATAAAGTTTCTTCCGCCTTATATTATTTTTTAAATTAAAATATCAACAAAAGATTCAAATTGTTTAAAGGGCAGCTTGTTAATGTTTCTTTTCTTTATGCCAACTTTCTATTTCCTGTTGGTCCTTGGTAACAGATATGAACATCTTGGTGAATTTGGTTTTCTTTTAAAGTGTTCAGATGTGTAAATCGTGGACCTTTAGTGACTGACTGGCTGTTTGAGTTCTAAAGGGAACAGATTGTTCTTGTTTTTTACAGAGCATAATGCTGCTTATTGTAAGGTTATGTTATTTAACTCCATTCCAAATGAAAGGTCTCACCTAAATTTTAGAATGCAGCCGTTTCTTGAAAAACAAGAGGATATTCATTTTTTTTATGAACCCTGCACACATATTTAGTTAGTTTTCAGCAGTAACATCTTCAGCTGTGAAATATTTAGTGAACCTCCATCAAACACTGAATAAAAATGTTCTCCTCAGTATTTTGAACCCAAATAAGAAGCTGGCAGTATTGTTATTATTCATGTTTCTGTTTCTTACTAGAGTAAATGTTAAGCACCTTATTGTATGTGGAGTCAAATCGGGCTTCATGAGCTGATAGGCGATTTGTTTCATGTCGAAGCAAATGCTTTTATTGTGACAGGTATGTTTTTGCCCCCTTTCCTTCATAAAAAAGGCCAAAGAGCCGTTGCAGAACCACAAAAAATATGCTCAGTGGCTCCTGAGTTCTCCTGCTGTGCGAAATAATCTGAGAGTTCCAGTGGGATTAATGAAAATAATTTAGATTTTTAGTTTGGCCCTTGTGGTGCGTTCAGTGACTGGTGGGAAATCGGAATTTATTGTTGCAGGTTTTGTCTTGTTTCATGAGAAATTGGATTTCCTGCTTCCATGTTGCTGGAAATGTCGTATGATGAGGAACAGTAAGAAAAAAATGTGACTGAGAAATCAAAATCATTTTTGTTGAGTCAGTTGTAGTGTTTGCGGTCACCTTAGATGCCTGATGGGTTTTCTGAAGCACACATTTCTGCGTTTCTTTGAAGCATCTTTAGTAGAGATGTTGCAGTCTTCTCTACGTAGACAGAAGCTGCTTAGTGGTTTAGTGTTGGAAAAACTCCAGTTTGCTAGGAACAGTGTCACACCTGGAAATGGACACTCCCACAGTTCCTGAAGACTGATGGGATTAGACATTGAGAAGGGGGAAAACAGGCAATAAGAATGTGAGTGGGGGGGTTTAAGAACATAAAATCTCCCTTCTAAGAGAGGAGGGACGAATGGAAATGAGGGAGCAGGAGGAAGGGGCAGGAGCTCGAGAGCTTGGGTAATTTGGTGTGAGCGCACACACACACACACACACACACACACACACACACACACACATGTGTTTGGGAGGTATTTGTTAAATCTGCATGAATGCATTTGAATGCATATTAATGTATGCCTGCATTTTTTTTCTCTTCTCCTCTCGTCTCACTTCATCTCCATTTATGGCATGGTAATGTCTGCCGCCTCCCCAGAAAGAAAGACGGCGCGTGTGTGCTTTGCGCAGACCTGTGCCAGGCTTGGGCTGCGTCTGGATCTATGTGCTGCATACGTGTGTGTCTGGCTGCACGCAGTCACTGCGCATGTGTGCGACTGTGTGGGTGGTTTGGGTGCTCAGCTCCACAAGGTCTGCATATATCAGTGACTGTGTGTGTGTGTGAAGGAGTGGGTGGTATGTACACAGAGGTTTAGATGAGTGGCTATTTGATTTTTTTCTTTGTTTGTTTTGTTAGCTTGCCAAGAGAGAAGTATACTTTTCTGCTCACACTCACACATCTGCATTTCCACAGTTACACACTGTGCTGAAATCGTTCAGCCATGTTTCATGCTTCTATCTGCTCCAGTCCAGAACACACAACACATATTCTTAAAAGAAACCACCAAAGCAGGCGGTTTCCATGTTGGGCTCCAAGCCTAAAGCTACGTACACACTGGGCATGTGATGCGGGTTGAAGAACGCACTAAATGGGCATTCTTAGATGCACTTTAGCATGCAGTGTATGCATTCGGTACCTACAGTTGGAATAGGGTTGCTGCGAAATGGCGACGCGGTGCAAACGCAATTAATTTATCCTGTTGGATCAATTTTCAAATGATTGGTACTTCTGTGAATAGGAAAGGACGCCATCCATAAGTCAAGACCAAATCCGAGTCTCTAATTGGTCAAAGTTCAACTGGTTTATCTTTTAACGCATGTTCAGTGGCTACGTGTTTTGAGCGTAGAGCCTGAAAACGGATCAAAAATGTTGCATGAATGCGAGAGTTTTGAACACGGAAGCTCAAAACAAGCATTTACTTAGGCTTCTCATTGGTAGTGGTCACTTGACTGCGTATTTCCGAACCCGATGTAAACATGGCATAAGTCGCATGCAGGCCGACAGGAGGGTAGGAGGGGACCGCTGCTGTCCCCAGGGAGTGGTCAGAACTTCAACTCACTTCTCTGTCACCTTTCTTTGTTTCTTTTTCTTTGTTTACGTTTCTTCTTGTGCTTTGCATTTACTCCCCAAACACGTCTGTCGGTAGTCTGTCTTCAGCGCACACACACACACACGCGCACACACACACACGCACACACACATGCACACAGAGGGAAAGGAGCTAAACACTGACGGTCCCTTGTTGCTTCATTACACGAACTGTCATTTTCCACGCAGTGCTGCTTCATTTCTGTCTCGGCTCCATTTTCTTCACAGAATGCAAATGCCTGCCAAACTCTCTGCACTGTATGTCTTCATCCTCTAAGTGTGTGTCTGTGTGTGTGTAGTGTCTGCGACAGCGGCTGGGGCTGCCAAATACCCCCATACCTGTGTGTGTGCTATTTGAATGCAAATATGAACGTCTTTGGATGTGCGTACATTTGACCATCAGAGCTTTGTGTGTGTGTGTGTGTGTGTGTGTGTGTGTGTGTGTGTGTGTGTGTGTGTGTGTGTGTGTGTGTGTGTGTGTGCTCACTGCACCTTTAATAATCAGACTATTGATGAGGAAGCTCTGTCTGTTCCTGTTTTCTCCTGTCTGCCTTGGCCGACCAATCAGGAAGCCCACGTGACAGACGCAGCCAATCCTGAGGTGAATGTTTAAACAAGTAAGCAGTGCTTTTAGAAAATAATTCTAATTATCTTTGACTTGTGCGGTGAGGAGGAGGAGGAGGAGGAGGAGGAGGTGCTGTTGTTCCTGACGAGATGTTTGTTAAGGATCTGGCAGAACAGACGAGGCGTTGCAGCATTCTGCTGTCACACCAGCGACGCTTCACTCCAGACAAAGACACGAGCATGAGAGGCAGGAGAAGACAATAATGACAGAGGAGGAAGACGAAGAGGAGGAGGTTCTTGCCTCTAACACAAAAAGCTTGTTTGTCTATAGAGTATATCACCCAACAAAGGAATGAGGTTCAGGGTAAATAAATAAATGATTAAGCCTAAAATCTTCAAAAGACGAGTAAAACATCATAGGATGCGTGAATGAGGTCTGGGATGAGGACGAGGCTTTTTTTAAGGGAGAATTGCATTGATAGTTTCTGCATCGTGATTGAAAGGTTTCCTGTCTGTTCAGACACTGCAACGCTTCACGTTCGCAAAAAAAAAAAAAGGAGCTTCGAAAATGTGTTCATCCAATCTGCCATCATCCCATCTGCAAAGTTGTCCCATGTTAGTTGACCGGAGAGGAGAACCCATTGACTGTACGTGAGAACTGGACCCAGAGATTGTGACGTCAGCCATAGAAAATTGCTTAATTTTTTACTTCAACAAAAAAAGTAAAATCCGTGACAATAATATATATATTTGTTTTTTTGTCATCCATATGTTGCAATATTGGAACCAGACGTCATTAGTAAACACCGTTTTGTCCAAGTCGGTCTGAGGCTTTGGGTCACTCTGCTCAGTTGTCATATACAGTCAATGGGAGAATCGTTGCAGATGCAACGACTCCTGTCAGTGATGCTTGATTGGTGCTTTTGCGATCTTCCAAATGTAAATATTTGCTTGTTTCTTTCTGCTAAACAGAAGTTTGTTTGATGTTTGAACTGTTAGCTGATCAAACAAAGCCAAAAAAAAGGTTAAAAAAGTGTAGACGAGTTCACCTCCCACACCAAGCAGCTTACGAACAAGCGTCTTCAGTTCCCCCTCGTTGCAATAAAAGCTGTTCGTGTCGCAGAAATGTTCCTTAAATTAAATCTACGATGAATTCAAGAGTCCGGATAACAAAAAAGTATTTCGTCAATAGAATGTTTCCTTTAACGTAGAATGCTTGAAATGAAAGTGCTGTTGGAGGAGCATCAAATAGAGTGTGTGTGTGTGTGTTTGTATGTGTGGAGGGCGGGTGGTCACTTTGATCACATGCACAGGTGTCTCCAGAGGGATTTTAGGGGCGGGACTTTAACGTAAAGCAGATAGCACCGAGCCTCTTTTCCAAACAAGTCGATCATGTGACAGCCACACTCTGAAAGTCCCGCCCCCTGGACCCTGGGCCTGTTCAGACTAGTCAGTGTTTGTTGTTGTGCATTAACTTGTGTGTCTTCTTTCTAATTTAGTCGCTTCTGTTTACAAATCAGCATTTTTATTTGCTCATTTTCTAGTGTACTGTAGTTCTTGAACGTCATTATAAAGGAAATCTACTAATAATTAACATGTTTTTTAGAGCTGCCAGGCTGAGAGAGAATGGTGTTAGGAAAAGAAAAGCTTTGCGGTGCTGTAGCCGGGGGCCAGGAGGCCGGCTGAAACGTGGATGGAAGACGCTCGCAGACGGAGCGTGGCTGACCTCACTTCATCCAAGACTGTTTTGGTCTGAATGTCTGTTAGAAATGAATCTTTGTGGATAAGAATGACCACAAATCCACTAATGCAGAGGTCGTGTCCGAATTCCTTCACTACTTAGTGCACTATTTCAGTGCCTTCGACATTTTGTTGGAGCGTCCAAATCTACAATTCCAAAATCCTGTGCCCTAGAAATGTCCCAGAAACCTCCAATGCAAAAAAAAAAAAATATTGATATTTTTTTTAGTAAACCATCCAAGTTTTTATCATCAGAACACAGTGGATACATAAATTGTCTTTGTAAAATGTTCATATTTATTAGATTTCAGGAAATCATCGTATTTGCTGTGAAAGGGAAAGCAGTGATCATGGTGTCCGAATTGTTTTAAAATCATTTGGACTAGATAGTCCCATACTATATGGTTTTTTTAGAAGTAAGGGAGTAGAGAGGGAATTCGGGCATAGCCTGAGTTTATTTTCCTGGAACAGCTGTTCCTAAAAAAAAGTATTTTTGTTTTATAGTTTTTCAGAATTTTGGTTTTCTCTGCACACGCCACCTAGTGGCTTAATGCAGTTACTGCAGCGTTGAGGTGATGAGGGGGGCCACTACAAAGTCATCCTGCAAGAGCATCCATTCTGAAGAGAACCATCCAAAAGCAGATCTGCACCCACCAAAACATCCACATCCCGTGAACTCTGCTGCCCAAAAAGCCCCATCGAAAACTGCTGACTCAGATTCCAAAAGAAAAGAGCGCCACAGCACTTTCTGTGTTTTGATCCTCCATCCATGACTCAGCCCGTCTTGCGTGTCATTCCTGCTGATCCACAGAAGGAACAGAGGTGGCCTGTGGGAGGGTGGGTGGGCTGATGGGAGGGGTATGTAACACAAAAAGCACCTTTTGGGCTGTGAAGCCAAAGCCTTCTGCACCTTTCTGAGCACGCTCACTATGTCACTCCATGTTTGTCGTTTGGATGTCGGCACCAGAAGTGGATTTTTAAATCTTTTTTTAATCATGGAAATTATTATTTTTTTGTATTGTTGCCTTTTGTTCTGTTTTCTCAACGAAACGAGCTGTTTACTGTAGGAACAATGAGGCTGAACCCATCAATCTGTCTTCCCCTGTGTGTCAGGGGGGTGGGGGGTGGGGGCTGACCATGGTGGGGTCCCTCCATGGAGCATTGCAGCCTTCCTCCACCTCTTCCTCCTCGCTCACCGCCCCCCCCAGCCTCCATGAACTGCTCAAACTTCAGGGGCTGATCTTTCTGCTGTTTTTATATCCAGAAAAAGTGTTTCCAGATCCCTACACACCAGAGACAACACACACACACACAAACACACACGTGCACGTGTGTGGAAACTAACCTCTAAGACGGAAGCGTGCATCCACATCTGCGCTGCAGGACCTGCATGCACCTTTATGTCGCTGATGCAGTTACTGAAAAAAAAATTACCAGTTTACCTCGGGAGCTCTCAGCCATAACAGACCTGAATTGGCCGCAAAAAATCCGGAGCAGCCTCTGAACTCCTCGCAGCTGCAGCTGCAGCTGCAGCTGCAGCTGCAGCTGCGAGGAGTTCAGAGTTCCCTCTTTCTCTACGGAGCCTCAGTTGAGCGCTTTCAGGCCATTGAAATACACAGTGCAGGTTTTTTTTTACACAAGCAGAGAGTCCGCGTCAACAGTCTTACCTCAGATTCGTGGGGGGGCGGGGCTTTCATATCGTCATAGCGCCTATTTAGCGACTACTTTACTTTCTTGTCTCTGGTGTTGTCAGGTAAAAAGAAATCACCCCACGAAAGTCTGTTCTTGTCATTTTTCACTATAAATATATAAATATATCAAATGTACATTGAGAAATAGAAGCACTATGAAAGATTGTTAGATGTGCACTCGCAGCATGAGCTATTATCCTTTTATTATTCTTCATAGACCAGAAAAAGGAAAACTAACAGCTTTTGAAAAAAAATGTACAAAATTTATATATCAGAATAAGGCAGTAGCATCTACTGTTGAAAGAGAATAACAACCTCACCCCTACAGACACACCACATACCTCTAACCAACCCCGGTTCACCCCCGCCCTGCCTCGTGCCTGTTTTCCCCTCATGTGTTTCAAGTGCCAATAACTTTGTGAATTCCTAACTGTGACCCAGTAATACGGTGATTGCACATTAACTACTGTAAAGAGAAAAAGCAACCAGACTGATTAAAAATGAGAAAAAAAAAAACAAACACGGAATATCTTAATAAAAAGTTTGTAACAAACAACTTTGATTTGCTTTTTTTTTATTGTTTTGTTTGGATAAATTACCAACAGGTTCTTTGCATTACCCAGTGGCTGGATGAGAACTGGACTGAGTCCCTCGTCACGTTCCAAGCAGGAGGTACCCTGTTTTTTGGATTATAAGTCATGGTTTTTTTTAGCATAGTTTGACAGAGGTTGCGTCTTAATATAAAAAAGGACTTGTGTGTTCATTATTTTCCCGCTCTAGAGGGCACTGCAAGTGTGTGCATCAGTATTTGCTACTGACAACAACACAGAAGTTGTTCCAAAGGGATACAAGCGATAGAGAATTCAACAGATTTAATTATTTGAATTGATATAAAGAGTTTAGTTGACTTGTGTTCTTGATATGCTATCGACGAGATCTGGTTCCAACATGGTGACATATGTACCAGGAAACAATGGCGACTGAAGTGACTTCATTTTGTGGGATCCATGTAAGTCATTTTTATGGGTGACGTCACACTCTGTCCCGTTCTCACACACTCAACTCACGCAGAGTATCCAGTCTGCAGCTGAACTTTCTGAACTTTACACAGGGATAGTCATCTTGAATGCCCAGACGGCTGATGGATTGTTGATCTTGTGCTTCAGGGAAGCGTCTGTGTCCTCATTCTCCCAGAGGAAGCCCATCACTGGACCCCAAATGGGGAAGTTGGTGGTTCCAAACAAAAGACAAACTTGCTTTTCCATCCACTCAAGATTATCGGCTGAACTAGTAAAACTGTGAAAAACCCAAGAAAACTATTTAGCAAGGCAACAGATTTTACTTGAAATCAAGAGTACATGTAAAAAATCTGGATCTTTCAGGGTAAAATATGAGGAATTGATGCTAAAAACCAACAAGCAACTAATCTATAGATACTTTTGTAACAGATTTGAGCTCTTATTTACTGCGAGCTGACAAACCTAACTTTTTGTGTTGTAATTATAACAGTGATGTCAATGACAGAGGAAAACACCCTTTAAGAATCCTTTCTGATCATCTTTTGAGGATGTAAAAGCGTTCCCAGGGGTCTTTTAATTAGGATTATGCTGTTTTTAGCCAAAATCTTTCCTCAGACATGAAAAACAAGGACATACATGGATCTATTTGTCTGCCAGTGGATGCATCAGAATGGAGAGGAGCAGGGAGCTTGTTGAAGCAGGATGAGCCTCTGTGGCGTTTCAGTGCGCCAGTCTCTTATTTCCTGCCGTCAGGTTATTTTCGGAACTACTTACAGTTCATCAAACCACCAGGGAGCTGCACTTCTGCTCACCGCAGCTAAACTCAATCCTAATCTCACCTGCTGCTCTCAGAGGAAGATGGGATGCTTCTATTTTCAGGAGTGCGTTGCAATTAAAAGTCACAAGTTGGTGCTGAACAAAGTCACACAAGGCAAGAGTTTGACACTTTGTTACATTTTAAAAATAAGTACGATTCATTTTTAAATATCATTTAAAAGTTGTATACTTTTGACTAAGTTTGTCCCTCCTCACTTTAGGTAGTTGTGATGATCCGTCTGTTTTTTGCACCAAAATTAGAGAACAGCCAAGTTCTAAGTGATGCGTAAAAAAAAAAAAAAAAATCAACAGGACTTCTTTTTTTATATTTCTTCTAAACTGTAAGGCCTTGTATGAACACTGAAAATAATTATGAATCTCAATCCTGACACGAGGTTTTCTTCGATTCCTGTATTTGGGATTATCTAAAACTAAAAGTTTGTTTTTCGTCAGAGTGAGAAATAAAGTTTGAACCAAAGCAGATGGATTAAAAAAAAGACTGAGGCAAGTTAACATTTTTGCACAATAATATTTAAACAAACAAAAGCTTTTGATAGTTAATATACAGCACTGACAGATTAGTGTTGCATGACGATACAAATATAATCACACAAAGCGTCCAGCAGAGGGCGCTGCGAGCTTAAACCTGGGCTCCACATGGAGTCATCTTGCCCAGCAACTATTCCTCCTCATTAGCTGAAGCTTCTCAATAAAAGAGGCAAAGCCATTCGCTCCAAGCCAAGGTTGTCTGTCATCACCCGGGGACAGCAACAGAACCCCGGCCAATGGCGTGCTCAGACGGCTGTAGGGGCGTGAGGTGGCACGCCTGGCATGGAGCTCCATCGGGATACATTCAACCGTTTGTTTGGCAACTTTAGACTTTTTCTTGTTGTTCTGACCACTGCAGCTGTTTTTTTTTATTTCAAAATAAACAGAAACGTTGAGCGTACCTGCAGACCGTCGGCCAGTAGAGGCACCATCGTACCAAAGCGTTGCATCTTTCCAGTCCTGACCAATCATCAGCTTGCTGAACATTTCAAAAACAGTACAAAAATATATTTAAGGCAACAACCCTCCTGTGTTACTCCTGTTGACTGCAACGTTGTTCCAACATGCCCAAATGGAGACTAATAAATGCAGCTTCGAGGTCTGGCAGGAAACAGGTGGGACTGATGTGCTGCGTTAGCGTCTCCATCAGGAGAACATCACAACGTGATTCGAGAAAAACCTAATGATCAGATTTGTTCGTTCCAAACCACATCTACGCGGTCCATCATCTCTAAAAACAATGCACAAATATAAAACAGATAATACCGTGTGTTGCCCTCACGCTCCGCTTTGCTGCTTAGAAACTTGCCCCCCCCACATTGGAACTAGATTCATTAAAAGCAGAGAGGACAGGACCCCCTCTGCAGGATACCGGGCTCTCCTCCGCATGAGGAACAGGAGTGACAAAAGGGGGGGAGGGGGGTCTTTGTGTCCATTCATCCTAACAAGGAGGAGTCTGTGAGCAAAGATGAGGTCACAGCGCGAAGAACAGGATGAGGATCACGATCATGATGACCACCAGCACCCCGATGGCGCACCACTGCCTCCGACCTGAAGAGAAATAACCACGACTTTACTGCTCATCCACTGAGGAAGCACTGACCTTTGACACATCCTTCAATAACAATATTGTGACAATTTCACTGCAGACATAAAAAAATGAAATCTTTGAGGTTTTTTTTGAGAGGTACACGGGAGTTTGTCCAAATGTTTGTTTGGGTGTTATTGTAAATATGATAACGACATGTTAGAATGTTCTTTTTTTTTTACATGTTACTAACTTGAGCTCTGGTTCCTAACATGCTTGGGAGTTAGCGTAGTCACAGTAACGTTTGTTTTGAACTCATCTCTGACGCTACGAGCACAACGCCCTTAGCAACACGTGTTCAAGCAAACACTTCCAGAGAAAAGTTGATATGAGTGCGAGTAAATGCACATTTCCGGATTCCAGATTCAGAACTCTCGTGGTCACCCTTTTGTACACACGTTTTTAAGTCTGTTTTCTGGCTCTGCAAAACATGCAGCCATTGAACATATGTTGAGAGTTAAACCAGGTTGAACTTTGACCAATCAGGGACTTGGATTTGGCAGTGGCTTATGGGTGGCATCCCTTTTAATTCAGGGGAGTACCAACTGTTTGAAAATCAATCCTGAAAGAGCAAATTAATACATGTGGTTTGTGTAATTATATGAGACCGAATCTCTCATATAATGGAATAGAGCTGTGAAAGAAAGAGTCTGAAGCAAGATTCCCGAGATTTGCACCGCTTGGGTATTTAACATGCCTGGGATGTACGGATCATGATTCTTTTGTCTCTCTTAATGCACCTTATATATGACATAAGTTCAAAAGTAGACGAATCATTGACAGTGCGCCCTATAATCCGGTACGCACTATGATGTAGAAAATCCGGTATCTTCTTTCAGCTCAACTTTGCTCTAAGGTTTGCTTTTAAAAAAGATGTTTGACACAGTTTAAGCTGTAGAGTTCTAAATCTGCATACTCACTGCTGGTCATGTGAGACACCTTCTCCAACTTCTTTAAGACCGAATCCATACGGGACGACGTCTGATCCATCTCATCTCCAAAATCATTCAACATGCTAAACAGGGAAGACAAGAAGATACAATTGAGCACATCTTCCTCAAAACTCACTATTTTATATTGATATTTTAACTCAAGAGGTTTACAACGCATGAATGGGAAGAACACAAGAGGAAAAAACTTAGTTTTTGTTTGTGGAAAAATCGGTTGAGCTTTAAAGACCCACGCCAATGAAAATTGTGTTCTTGGTGGCATTTTTCTCACGATGGAGGGAATATATAAAGAAAATTAAACTCAACATTGCATTTCTGAGTATGTCTTTATTTAAGTTATTGAATCTGAGGCAGACAATAAAAATACTGTTTGAAAAAGATTCTATTGTATCCGTTCCATCCTTTTTTAAAATATATTTTATATCATTATTTTTTAAAATATTTTATTATTATTATTTTATTTTATTTTTTAAATTGTATTTATTTATTTATTTATTTTTTAAATCCACTCATCTGCTCCATTCTAATGCATCCACCTACAGACAAACCCCCAAACGGTTTTTGTTTTCCTCATCTGAGTTGGTATCTGGATCAGAAATCTTTGGCTGGATAACTTCAATATTGCTAACCATTGTTATGTTAAGCTAGAGGTGTAACGAGTTGTAAGCTAGCAGAGAGCAATTAAACAGAGAGCTCTCACAACTAGAGAATTTCTCATAAACTCCTGCTGCTCTGATGAAACTTCGTCCCAGAAAACGACTTTTTAAAAATATTTTTGCATAAAAACAGTATAATCATCACTAGGAGACCACTGGGAACACTTCTACAATCGACCAAAATGTGACTGGAGAGGGATTTTAAAACATTAAATCAACCTAGAGCTGTCTTTTGCAGCGAGGCAGTGGCTAAACTGAGGGGTAAACAAAGCAGAGGTCAGATGACTGTGAAAAGTAGGAGACATGACAGCAGAACTGTCAGGCCGCAGTTTGTGTTGATGGAGAGGAAAAAAGGCGTGAAGAGAAACCTAACTGGGAGGAAACATTTAAAGGATTTTCTGCTCCTGTGAACACCACTATGTTGCTATGAAATGACAGATTTCCATCATAGAGTATTTCTTCCGATGAACAGGTTGTTCTTTTAAGAAGTATGAAAGGTTTATAAGAAAGAAAGAAAAATGAATCTATGAGTCTATATTCTTACTTAAAAATATAAATAGATCTATAAATAATAGTCCTTCAAAGTAATTTTGTCTTTTAAAGGCATAAAACTGCTTTCAGCTCATTTTTCATGTAAGAAATCATGATTTTAACGATGCTTTTTGAAAGTTAATTGATCAGAATATTCTTTATTGGCTAAGTGAATATCAAAAATACACATCTATTTAAACTCATTTATACTTTAATCAAAACTGTACTGCTGTGAGAAGCTGCTTATTCAGCATTTCCCATGGTTTCAAAATGTTATTTTCTACCATGAAGCCTCATCAGTGAATCGGCTTCTTGATTTGCTAATGAACTCACACAGCCTGCTCGTCCAGCTCGTCTCCGATGCGTCCGGACATGTCTTTGAGGACTCGGATGCTTCCCGACACCAAATCCAGCTGCTCATCCTGCTCCTGCATGATCAGCTGCACACCGTCACACCGTTACTGGGGCAACTAACCCCACAGCCCCCCAGCAACAGAGCAACACAAAAGCTGGCGCTAACTTTTAATTAAGATGTCTTTCCAAGACCCATTAGAAACAGATTTTTAGTAGCCGACTTTACTTATTTTTTGGTATTTAATCTGCAGTGTAGTAACAAAAACTGCTGAAAACGGGTTTTAAAAATGTAGCCCTTATTTTGAAAGGCATGAAAACATTTTCTTATTTTCCATCTAAAACCAATGTGACACAGCGTATGATGATGTCATAGTCACACCACACAACACAGCTGTCAACCCACAACGCAGCAAAGACAAATCTAGACTTTCAGAAACCTCCACACCAGACGAAGATCTAGATCCTACAGATCTGTCTCCAGGTGCTGTTTGATTCAATCTTTCATGTTTACCACCATAACATTCTTGTTTTTATGACCTAAATTGAATTCTGAGTTAAAGAACAGTGCTGTAAAATACTCCCTCTTCCATTCGCTGCTTCCTGTCTACTAACCACCAAACCCTGCAGTGCTCTTCTGTTCTACTCTCCTGCTCTCCACCCGTCTACCTGCTGCTGCTCCTGTTGCTCCTGAATGTATCTGGAGTTTGCAGACACCAGGTGAGCCTCCAGTCCTGTGGACCTGTCTGGGCCTGTTGAAGTCAGCAGAGCCTGGACAAAGACATCACACACTTGAGAGACAGCTCTTCAGTGGGTTGTGTTCAGATGGAGCTTCGTGGTTAAGCGTTCACTGACCTGCCTGTTCTTTTTCTCTGCCTGAGCCATTGCGGACGGGCTGGACAGCTGATCTTTCATTTCCTACACACACAAACAGTTTCAATCACAGGCAATATTCATTTTACAGAGGCCGATTAATAGTGGGCGGGTGGAAACTGCCTCAGGAAGGACGTCTCCTGCTGCTGTGCCAAATACAAATGTCCTGATAGATTTTTGTTCCCGCTGGGTAGAGCTCTGTGTTTGCTTTGGATGATTCACTTCTCAGTCTATTTTAAGAACAGCGCAGCGGCTGGGTCGTGGAAGAAACACATTTAAGGTTTTTCAAAAGAAAAGCCCGGGCTCAGAGGGCTAATGGTGTCCATGACAAAAACAGACAGATGCATTCGATCAGTTTTGGTTGATTCAAATGAAAAAGATCAAAGCGCAGCCATTGAGATGTTTAATTTAATATACAAGTATGCTTTAGAAAGGAAAGAAAATGGACTAAATAAATCTGGGACTTTCCAGCGATATTTGCACAGTGAGCTCTACTTTTAAATGCTCACCTGAAAGGCTTTTATCAAAGCATAAAACAAATTTATATTGTTGGTCAAACAAACGTTATCACTGCTGTTATCACAGGCATTTATCACAGTTTGACACACAGGAAACTATTTCAATCTTAAACCAAATGTTGCACGGCAACAACTTTTAAAAAGAAATACTTAAAGGCAGACCTGTCTGTGAAACATACTAAAGTAGGTATTTCTTACAACCTCATTTAATTTATTACATTGGTCAGTCCAATGTGTTCTGTGACCTGATTGGCTGTGAAACTTGTCCATTGATTTCCTCTGTGCTGTGTCTGCTGTACAGAACGCGTTTAAATGGCTAAATCTACCTAATCTTTGGTTGTGTTCAGATCTTTGTTTTCATTATAAAACTTTTCATTCTAAAATTCTGGACTTTTTCTTATATGAAGATTTGAAGTATGAGAGTTTAAACAAGAAACAAGAGAGAAAAGTGTGAAAATGTTCATGTCTGTCAGAGAAAAGTGTAAAAAGTGTGTAGTGAGGGGTTTCACAGCCTTAAAACATCTGTAATCCTTCTTTGCTGATTTCACCTATCGCAGGTTATGTTTAGAATGTGACGCCTGTGAAAAAAGGGGGAACATTTTAGTTCCTTTTTTTTAAAAATTTAATTCCCGAGGCCAATAAAGTGACATTTAAACAGTTGAGGTTACCTGGACAGATGTTCTGGTCCGTTCCACAAAGTCTCTCCGCTCCTGGAGTTCATATTCACCCAACCGGAACTTCCCCGGATTTGACTCCACGATGCCTGAGCCGGTCAAGGAGGAATTCAACATTTGAAAAGAACTTGAACAATGAAAACATGTAATTTACAAGTTGTGTATTAAATAAGGCTTGGCTTCAATACATTTAGAAACGTGACCCTTTGTGAGAATTAAAAATCTAGAAAATGTAACGTTTAAACTATTGAGATGCTTCACAAGACAACAAACTACAACAACATGAAAGTGAGGGATATTCAGCTCCATCTGATGCTAGCTGACCCACAATTACAATTAAAGACCCACTTCAATGAAAATAGTGTTTTTAACATGTTCTTGAAGCATTTCTCTGATGAGGGAGGACATTTGTAAAGAAAATTCAGCTCAAAATAGCGTTTCTGAGTATTTCTTTACTTAAATCATCGTGAACCAGGAGCAGACACAAAGATGCCGTTTGAAAAAGAGCTTATTTGTGACTTAGAAAGTACAATGGGCGAGCCACAAACTCCCTGCTCCGAGGGAGGGGAAAGGGGGCGGGGTTACTTCGCACCAACAGTCAACTCAGAACTTTGTGAATATCTGTTGAACTCCTGCCGCTCTGTAGGAACTATGTCCAAGAAAACGTCACAGATTTTTAAAATTTTGGCTAAAAACGTCAAAATCATGATTAAAAGCCCACTGGGACCGCTTTGAAAATAGATCACAAGATGATTGGAGTGGGTTTCTAAAGAGCTGTTCAAAAAGGATACTGATAGTTTCGCTGAGGTCCTCCAGATCCCAGTCTATGGCCCTCAGACAGTTTCTCAGTTCATTGGCACTCCAGTCCAGCTCATCTCGACTCACCTGAGATGACAAGGAGAGTCTAAAACACTTCAAATAACGAAAATAAAGGTAAGTTGTAAAACAATAAAGACTCTCTTTGAATAAATCGGTTTATTTGAGTGACCTAAATGTGTCAAATGGCACTAAGGTGTATGACTGGCAGCCACAGCGAGAATCAAGTAAAATCTTTGAGACTCTGAGGTGCTGCAGTTCTCTGGTTGACAGATTTAGCAAAGGAAATTTAAAGAAGTAGTTAAAATCCCAGCTGTAGCTCGGGATTCCCGTTAACCAGGGTTCTGCAACCTTTAGCACTAAAAGAGCCATTTGGTTCAGTTTCTTACTGACCAAAACCAAGGGAAAGCTTCCCACTTTACCTTTAGAAAAATAGATGTATTCATGTTTTTGGGGCCATTAAGCCATTTCTTTATAAAATGTAGTTTTCAAATATTTACAGTAATTTAATTATAATAGTAATTTACACAAATTCATTTTAAAATAAAATACAACCTGTGTCAAATAAGATCCTCCAGCTGCTGCATTTAATTAAAAATGAAAGAAAGTCGAGTCAAACATGACATTTTCCATCATTATGACTCCTTTTCTCCTTATACAATCAAATATAAACATGACTACGTTGGTGAAGAATCCAATTAACGAGGAACACATTGGTAAACACATAACCAAAACTATAAATACATTATTTGTTCAAATTATTTACATTTTTCCTCAATGTCAAAGGGCCACAATGGAGGTATAAAAGAACGGCATGTGGCTCTGGAGCCTCGGGTTGCAGACACCAAGTCATCAAGCATCCTTCCCTTTGTTTTACTGTTATCAAATCAAACAGAGCGCGTCATTTTACTGAAACAGACACGGGTGTTGTCACATTTGCCAGTTTGGCATCTTTTCTTAAATCCTTTTTTGCTTCCACTTCTTCCATTTCATTTAACAATAAAACAGGAGCCTCAGGCAAAAAGCTGAGCAAAAAGTCTGAACTAAACACTGTTGAGTAGGGGTGTAACGATGAATCCATTTCTATTCCTACGATCCAACCAGATCGATCTGTCTGAGACAAGTTATTCATCAAATCAACCTGTACCAATAAAAAACTGATTCAAGTGATCAACTAGGAATCGTATCGTCAACCATAAATCATGATGGGAATCGAATCGTGAAAATGAATCGTTACACCCCTACTGCTGAGTCGTGTTTCTGTGTGTCTTTCAAGGCTCACTTGTGTCCCATCCTGCAACAGTTCTTCCCATCTATCAAACAGACCCCGAGCACGGGACAGCGCCTTCTGCACCTCCCTGAAGAACAGAAAACAACACAAACAAACGGGTTATTAGCTCAATAATACACTGCTTCTTTGTTTCTCTGGGTGTCCTACATAAAATGACGCGTTCCTTTGCGTCTCCTTGCTTTGGAAGCCGCCTGTGCTCTCAGTGAACAGTTCAACCTCAGAAGAAAATCTGTTTTCTCAACACTGACAGCCTAAACGCTGCTCTTCATTCTAGCATCGGCGCTACTTCGCTTCAACTGCGGTAACTTACAGTAAGAAGAAGCACGGAAAGAAACAAAACGCAACTGTAATTTATCTTTAAAAGTTACATATCTAACAACGAGATCTGGATAAAATTGATTTTTGACTCAGTTTGTATCAATTTCTCACCCCTTCACAACGAAAAATGGGTCTTCTAGCGACATTTTGCTTTCTTCCTCAGTAAGCAGTGCGCCTGCGCACGTCTCCTGTAGCGTCATTACGTCATCCGGAACGTAAACAGTCCACCAAAAGCTTGTGGTAATTTGCCTCTGAGGAAGACGTAACAAAGAGATGCAACAAACTAACAACAATAATAAATAAATGAACACATAAATAAACAAAATAGATAAAAAGGGTGGACAATGGTGTTATACCTGCTATAAAATGAATAAGTCCCTTATTGACCTGGAGAAAAAAATACACACACAAAAAAATACTGGTCTAATGTCCAACAAAAACCCTACAAATTAAAAGAGATGAATAAAAAACAGATTTCATTAAAAGCATGATTACTAAACTGTTATTTGTTGTATTTAATATTATGATGAAATTCATTGTATTATATTAATTATTTATGGTATTCATTCATTCATTTATTTATTTATTTTCATTAAAAAAAACTTTTAATCACGAGCAAATTTTGTCTATTTTTGTACTCCAAATATACTTAGTCTATACTTAAAGTGAGGTAGTATCTGAAGTTTACTTTTTATTTAGTCCTACTATTTACAGTGGGGATTGAAAGTTTGGGCAATCTAGATAAAATGTTATTATTTTGTAAGTCTCCTAAAGGCATCAGTTTACAGATGAGACATTATTTTAATATGTCAACAAAGAGGCTTTATTTCCATCATTTACTCTTTCAAAATAACAGAAAACAAAATAATGGCCTATGCAAAAGTATGGGCACCCTGTAGAGATTATAGTATGCACCACCCCCTTTGGAAAAACTGAGACCTGATAGTGTCATGGATTGTTCAGTCATCGTTTGCAAAGACCAGATGATTTCAATCTCAAAGATTTGAAATAATCTGAGTCATGTGACCTTGCCCCAACAATCAGCATCATGGGTTCTTTTGTCCAGAACAATGAATCTAAAAATAGTTGATGCTCACAAAGCAGGAGAAGGCTCTAAGAAGAGAGCAAAGCCTTTCAGATGTCACTATCCTCTGTTCAGAATGTCATTAAGAAATGGCAATCATCAGGAACAGTGGAAGTTAAAGTAAGATTTGGAAGATCAAGAAAAATGTTTGACTGAACCATCCCTCCAGAAAGACCTGCAGACTCTGGAGCTGTACAAGCTGTAGTACATAGGGGTTTATTACACGATACAAACTCTGCAGGGTGCCCAGACTTTTGCAAACACCTTTATTTTGTTTTGGTGTTTTTGTTATTTTGAAAGGCTAAATTATGGGAATAAAGTCTATTTTTTTCAAACATATTAAAATATGTCTCATCTATAAACTAATGCCTTTAGGAGGCTTTTCAATGTTTCCTTGGGTTCTTATGCACAAAAATACAAGATTTCATATGGGGTGCCCAAACTTTCAATTCCCACTGTATATATTGTAAACTTCAAATGTTCCAGTTTAGTCTGAAAACGTATTCAGTTAGTATACTAATACTTCCTACAATACACGTATGGTCTATTGTATACTTGCTAAACATATACTCAAGTATTTATTAAGATACGCTACTAGTGTACCACTTTTTGCTAAGGGATAATTTTCACTAAACATTTACCTGTTTCACCCATTTGTAGTTCCTGTGGAGTTTGTGCATGTGTGTGCGTGCGTGTGTGAAGTGGGTGGGTGGGTATTTGAACGTCATCCTGTCCTGCCCAGCTCCTTTCCTGCTTGTTCTCATCCAGTTTCCTCCTCCCCCTTTAGTTTCCTTTCATGGTGTCATGTGAAATTCCACAGTCAAGTTTGGCAAAATCTCTTTTAGACACAATTTTTGAAGAAAACAGAGAAGGTTTATTTTCTTTTGACACATCGGTCAAAAGAAATTTAAAAACAGACAAGAACAAAAACAATTTTTTTCCTACTAATTAAAATTGTAGTCCTGGAAAATATTTAACTTTGTTTAATTCAACCAAACTCCTGACAGGTAATTGTCAGGAACTGGTGGTGTTGGACCCAATATGCAGGAGAACAGTTAAGGTGGCAGAAAAGTAAATCATTTAATAAATAAGCTGAACCATGCCAAAAACCATGTCACAACAAAGAAACACATGACTTGACCACAATGAACTGAAAACCAGACACTTCAATACGCTGATGTTGATTAACTAAATGAGGACAGCTGTAGATGGTTAACCTGAAACTGTTGTGACTTACAAGGGCAACTTGGAACATGACTAAACATAAAAAACCCAAAATAAACCACAGAATCCTCACAGTACCCCTCCCTAAAGGGCAGATTCTGGATGCATGAAGAGGAGCAGCCCTGGAGACTTTCCTCTGGAACAGGAACAGGGGCCATGGGGGATGAACGGCGACCATCCTCAGGGTCAGGGAACATGAAGTGTGGTCCTGGAGACCCTCCTCAGGAACAGACGCATGAAGAGGAGCGGGCCAGGCGACCCTCCACTAGAACGAGACAGGGAACATGAAGCTTGATCACTGTTCCTGTTCCGGTTCCTGAGGAGAGTCACAGAGGCTGCTCCCCTTCCTGTTTCCTGTCCCTGGGGAGAGTTTGTGGGAGTTTGTTCCTCTTCATGTCTGTTCCTGAGGAGGGATTCTGATCCCCCTCACATCTGTCTGGCTGCAGGAGCAGTTTTCTTGTCTTGTATTTGTTTTGTTCCTCCAGGTTCCCTCCTCTCGGGTGTTTGGGCATCTGGAATCATCAGGGGAGGGGTACTGTGATGATTCAGTGGTTTAGTTTGGGTTGTATGTTGTTCTTGATCGTGTTTTTGGTTTCCCTTTGTCAGTCACACCAGTTTTAGGATCATGATCCACAGCTGTTTTCAGTTCGATTTATTGCCCCCAGCCTGTGTAAGTGTCTGACAGTAATGATAAGAAAAGATAGAGTGGTTCAAGAAAGCAAAAAGGAAAAAGTGAGAAACGACATTAAAATGTTGAAAAAAAACTAATGACATCTTTGTTCAGATGTTATTTAATTTGTTTAGTTGTGGTTTCTCACTCTTTTAACACTAAAAAGTACACAATTCATAATATTTCCGTTTTCTGCATTAAATGTTTATTGCTCTTATTTGTTTATTTGCAAATTGACCTTCCAGTTTCCAAGTAGTAGAAATGCAATGATTCACTTTTCTCTCGATTCAGCTCAAACCTTAATTTTTGGGTAACAGTTTTGTTTCGGTTTGATGTATTATATTATTTTTGTAATACAAACAAGAACAAAGAACAATAAATTTAAAAAAACATATATTTTAATTTGCTAAAAAAAATCAAGCAACACTGAAGAAAAAGCTTCAGTTGGTTTACACAGCGTGGTTCACTGCAATAAAACAACGAATATTACATCCTTCCTAAATTTAGAACAAACATTGTTGACACATTCAATATTAACATACTGGTCTGCTGTAGGGATGCAATGATTCACTTTCCCCACGATTTGGTTTAATGGTGGAACATACGATCTGGCTTTTGATCAACTTGGTACTTTGTTTTAAGAGGCTAAATGAGCAATAGTAGCACAATTAATTCTACAGTTTTCTGTCAATAAAAGAAATAATTAAAAAAAGGTTTGATTTGAACATAATAGTGATCCAAAATTTGTCCAGATTTATTTGTATAACTAAAGCTTCAGCGTTAATAAGTACAATAGGATTGGCTTTTTTCTCTGCAGCAAAGCAAAAAAAAAAAAAAAAAAAAATCAAAGATAACAGATGACAAAAGTACACACAACTTTTTAAATTGACAAATTCCTTTTCTTTGTTCTTAAAATGCAAAACATTTAGCTTTTTGATCTGCTCAAATCTGTATACATTTGTGACACTCTATATCTGAATTACCATGGTGATGTTCAGGGCTGCACAGTAGCAAAGCGGTTAGCGCTCTCACCACACAGCGTAGAGGTCCTGGTTCCAATCCTGGCTGAGATCTTTCTGTGTAGAGTTTGCATGTTCTCCCCATGCTTCCTTGGGTTTGTTCTGGGCACGCCAGCTTCCTCCCATTGTCCAAAAACATGTTCCATAGGTTAACCTTGTGCTGTGGGGTCCAGATGACCCCACCCTTACAATGATGCGTTATCCCTGCCATGACAAAGGTGCACAGGATTTAATGTCTGCCAGGGTTACCAGTGACTTTTTTTTAAGTTCAGAGCGCTGTCTTGTGGGTTCCAGATAACCACATTCCCAACTTTAACGTTTCTAGGATAACACAAGGGTTTTACTTGGTTACTCTTAAGTGTGCCTATGTATGTGTGGGAGTGATTGTGTGCCCTGCAATGGACTGGCAACCTGTCCAGGGTGTACCCTGCCTTTGCCCAACACTTGCCAGGATAGGCTCCAGCAATCCCATGACCCTCAAAGGTATATAGAAGATGGATGGGTCATTATAAAATTCTTGTTTTTTATTAAAGATCCAGCTTTACATTTTATTGCAAATGCAGTGCATTCTCAATAAAGATAAAGAAAGTGTTAACTTTTCTCCATCCTAAGCGGCAGAAAAAAATTTGAAAGATTAGTTTTTTTTTTTTTACTTGAAGACAAAAATTGTTTTGAGTTCACCTTTAATCACCTTTGATTATGTTTACCACAATCCAGGTTAATGTCTAACTGAATACTTTTTGCTGCTGTTTTATTGATTGATTTTATTCCAGCAGGCCCCTGAGTTTATGAAACCTTCCACAGGTGTAAACAGCACTCAGTCAGAGTTAAGGAAGCAACAAAAGCAACTAAAATACAAGAACACATTGATAAGCTAGTAAACATTCCATTGGAATTTAAAAATAGAAGATACTTGGATCTCAAACCAGGAAATAAGGGAAGGTGAAAGCAAGCTTGACTTGATTGACAACAACACTGAGAATATAATGTAAAAAGCTTGTAAAGAAAAAAAAAAGGATCTTTACCACATACTGACACTGAAACACATAAAACCATTTATGTTTGGCGTCTCGACTCAAAACAGCCTCTGTTTTATTCTGAGAGAGGAAAAACTCAAAATGTCCCCTTTTTGATAAATTTGGAGCCAGAAGCTTTTCCTCTATTTGCAAACTCATGCTTGGTCATCACCTCCACTTCACAGCACTACAGATTCTGTCATTTCTGCCCAACTTGTCATTTCAGATCATATTTACAAACCTTTAAAGGCGAGTTTGAGTCATCTAGAGATCGAGTGATGTGAGTGGAAAATCCTCTGCTGCAGCCAAACTTCATTGGCACTGAGCCACATACCGTAGCTGCATGAATGACAAAAGAAGGCAGAGAAGAGTCAACACGCAAAACAGAGAAGTTCTGAACCTAAAAATAAACCATTCTACTGCTTCTATAATGGGGCTTTTCTGTGCTTCTTGCATAGATGACCCACATTTTCAGCTTTGGAAATTATTAATAGAGCAAAATTTGCAGGAAATCCTACGTCGCAGCCTTAGATAACAGAAATGTCTTGTGTGTTCAAAATCCATCTGAATACTTGTGACCAACTCCTTCCAAAAGATACGGACACACCAGGCATTTGACTAACTTGATCAACGTTGTGCAGTAATGAATGTACAGCTACCTTATCCAGTGTGAACACTGGAAAAGCAGAGGGGCTTCTTCTGCTTTTTCTACTGCTTACTACCGCATGTACGCCACTGACAGTTGGAAGAGTTTTGGTCGGAAATATCAATGCGGTGCAAATCTTCACTTTCGCACCTTCAATTGCATTTAGTACTTAGAGCCAGAAAACTTATGTAGCTACTAGTGAATGCAGGAATTTGGAAAAGGGCAGCTCGAAATGTGCATTTAAGGTCGTTTACATAGACTTTTCCTCTGAAGTGGCTGCTTGAATCCTCTTTGTCGAGGGCAGTGACTAAAACTGTTCTATAATTCACATTTCAAATACCTCGTGTTTGATTTTTGCACACTTTTTCATGTTAGTTTTTTAGTTTATTTATACCTCACCTGACATTAAGCAGGAACAGGGTAAACCAGCTTTTACAAGGTTTTACAACCTGCAAGCAATGCAACCAGCACAGCAGGAGACAGAAAAACCTCTTGAAACCTTTCATTTGTGCAGCTGTTTGGGAGGAGTTTGGTAAGGAAGTGCTGTGAGTAAACTAAACCAGTAGGCTTTGTAACCATGGAAACAAATAAGCTTTAGGTTGTTTAATTACTCCCCAGGGCAGTAGGAACACACCCATCTGGATTCTTTACTCAAGGAAGTTCCTAGAGCTTTCCTGTTTAAACTCACCTTGATAAAGTTCAGAAAAAAGAACCACAAGTATGTACATCTGAGATATTATGAAACCCTTTGTTGACAGTGATTTAAAAAAGGGTCAAGAGAAAAAAAAAGTATCAATAATCAACATGGATATTCTAAATACAAGCGCTTGCAATTGTGTTTTTAAATGTTATTGTTTTTTATTTATTTATTTTATTTAATAAAAATATAAATGATTAAATACAAATTCTGAAGATATCGTGTTTTTTATTGCTTAGATTTCCTAAACGGTTTCTGAAAGTAGGTCATTCCACATCCCTGACCACCAACTGTTTATCCCAAAGAAAAATTCTCCCTGTTAAAGAATGAAACTCCACCCTCCTGCGTGCAATCACACAGAAATATTCAAAGGCAGTCATCACACGCTACCGCCCAATTGGCTTCAGACGAAGGCAACGTAAGTGTAGTCATAACACACAACACTGTCTCTACAGCAACAAGCAGGCAACAGGCTTGAAAGGAGTTGTCTTTTACAATATATTCAGTGGAGGGTACAGATGAAAAGTATTTGCAAGTACGATGACTGCTGCTCTTTTGGTCATTTTTTCCAGTAAAGCACTACACAAGACAAAAAAAAACTCTGTAAAAGGTGTTTGGTGCACCAGAGAAAGATTAAATATCTAAACTGTTAGAAGTTGAAAAGAAGGAAAAACAATAGTCTTGTCAGATTTTTTGCTGGTTTGCACCACCTTGCTATCTGAATCCAAATGTCTAGATTCATCTTCCTGATGACTTAAGAATTAAAGCAGTTTTCCTTCTGTCACTGGAAAAAAGACCTGTACCTTTTTTTAATGGAAGCATCAAGCCCCAAATAGTTTATCACAACTTTCACACTGGTCTGCATCAAAGTTCATTCTTTTCAGATACTCTGGTTCATTTGGCAGGCGTAGAAACTGAACTCTGGGTCAAACATTAACTGTATAAGAGAACTGGACTGAGTGACCCCTCCTCCCTCAGGTTCCAAACTGGAAGTACAGTGTGGATAAGTATTTGAACACCCTGTGATTTTGCAAATTTGTGAGAGGCATAATCTAAAAAGAATTCTGGAAATCACATTGAATGGTTTTTAAAAAAGGATTCATTTATTTTTGTATGCTAAGGCTGCAAGTAAGTATTTGAACACCAAAAAAAAATCAATGTTAATATTTGGTACAGTAGCCTTGGTTTCCAGTTGCACGTCAAACATTCCCTGTAGTTTTTGGCCAGGTTTGCACACACTGGAGGAGAGATTTAGCCCACTCCTCCACACAGATCTTAAATAAAAGTAACACTGGTAGTTTCCCTCCACTGCCTCATGCCTGTTCCCTCTGACATCTGTCTGGCCACAGATTCTGGACATCACACTGAATATCCTCCCTTGTAGTGCAACAAGGGCGGTACCGACAAACATGTGGCAAGTAATCACTGCACTTCTGCTGTAATCTCTTCACCAGCACATCCATAGACCTTGCACCTCCAACCTGTGATCAACTTCCCTATAGAGTTGAGGAATGTCATGTATGGCGGCAGGAACACATTCAGCATTCTAGGATGTCTGAGGAACCAGTTTCTTAGAATGTGGGACATGGTGGAAGTTTACATTATCCCACGCAAAGTCTGTGGCAAGTGAAGCCCAGCAGCAGCTCTCTCATTGTCAGGAACAAGATCTGAATAGATGATCCAAGAAAATCAGGAACTTCTTGGGCATGGGCCAAGAGTGAGGAGGTGGGTTGCCACAATACTCTGCATAACTGCAGCACTCATATTGCCCACATGCTTGCGGGCATGGGACATCACCGTTGGCCCGCTGGCCAATGACATTTCGGCCTCACCTTCGTCCACAGATACCAGGTTGTGTGTGTGTGTGTTTGTGTGTGTGTGTGTGTGTGTGTGCGTGTGTGTGTGTGTGTGTGTGTGCGTGTGTGTGTGTGTGTGTGTGCGTGTGTGTGTGTGTGTGTGTGTGTGTGTGTGTGTGTGTGAGGGGGGGTCTAGTTTGACCTAACATTCAATCAGAGATAGGGGTTTTTTATGAGTTTTTCCTCATCAAGGAGGGTGTAAGGAGGGAGTAAGGGCAGAGATGTTTGTTCAGCTTAGTCTGTTTAACAACCAGCTATTGTTTACTTTTACATGTTTGACTTTTTGTTTCTTGCAATACTGATGTCAGTCCAATGAGATAAGAGAATGAGAGCATGACTGTGATATTAGGCTGTATAAATAAAATTGAATTGAATTACAGCAATGCAGTTAATTTTCAGAGGCATTCCAATTATCAGAAGTGTTTTCTCATTCATGGTTTGGTGTTTGAACATTGAGTTAATGGTTTGACTAAAACATGAAGATAACACTGACATGTTTTGGTGGGTAAAACCATCTGACCGAGAAATGACAGTCACCCTAGAGAAGTGACTCATTCTTTTAAAGGGTAACACAACAGGACACTTGGAGGCTGACTCCACTCTCAGCCCAGATTTGAAAAGTGCAACAAAAGGGGCGGGACAAGGTCAGGCGGGCTGAACATGAGAGGTGTGGTCTCAATCTATGACAGTGACAGTGAGGTCAGCTTGAGGTAACGTACGCTGGGTCCTCAATGATGGAAAGTGATACAAATCTTTCTGGCAGGGAATACATGTCTTGGCACAGCACCCGGCACAGTGGAGGGTTTGCAGACCCGACGGGAACCCGTGTCTGAGTGGTAAAATTGTGCTAGAATCATAGCTAATAAAGGCTAACGTATCAAGCAAAGAATCCCAAGTGAAATGTTCATTGCAATCCCATCACCAGGGCAGCATTTGCTGTATTCAATGCCAATTGCACAAAACCACTGTTTCCTAACTTCCAAGTCCACTGGAAACTTGTGCACGCCAGTAGATTTTTGACAATTGAAGGTAATGGACCTACGAGCCATGCTTAAGCTAACATGATAACTACCGACCGTTACACATTCAAAGTGGGTGGGCTTTTATACTGGAGCTGCAAAGAATGATGACGTGAAACTTATGAAATAATGTGAGACTTACATTGCACCAGTTGACCAATCACAATATTCAACTGCAACCTCTAGGAGGCAGCACAGTCGGATTTAGACTTTTATTTCAAGGATTAAACAAGTTTCTTTTAAATTGTCAAATATTTGGCAAAGATCAACAGTCAGCACTTTTAAAGCCCCAGTTATACAAGTCATCAACAGCCAAAAAAAGTTGATTTACTGTATAGTTACCTTTTAAAGAACCATTCAAATGGTTGGATTCTGTGTTTAATCGTTTGTAAACAAACACAAAAGCATTTGAAATCCCATGCATTGCATGAAAAACACTGAATTTGTTGTGCAAAAATGCCAAGTAGTTTGGAGAAATGTTCTGTTGCTTTTGAGAATGTAATTTCCGTTCCTAGAAATGAGTCAAAGTGATAGAAAAAAACTTAATCCAAATGACGTTCTCCAAGATCCACATAATCGATTTATTTCATTATGAAGCGATTTTATAATTTTATATATCGATTCAATTAAAAACTATTTTCAGACAGATCGGTCTGGTTGGATCGCAGGGATATAAATGCAGTTTTCGATGCATCATTACTCTTCTACTTCCTTGTTGATTCTACTATTTCCAGTCTCTACCTGAAAGAGCATCCCTACAACCACCAGCACTGGAGCGACAGTCTGACATCGTCATACGGCTGCAGACTCCAGTCTCACTCAGGGATGTGCATGTTTATTAGGTCACGTTTAAATTCAATATAAAAAAATGTTGCTGATGTTTCACGGTACAGTAGATTTGCAGGGTGGTGATTGTTGATAACAGGTTCAGTTGTTCCAATAAATGAACGGTTTTACAGCACAGGGCCACTGCTGTAAAACACGGGGAAGGAATACAGGCAAAGGTCAAAACTTTTATCTTGTTATTCTTACTTTCAATTTTCCTTTGCCAGCTGTCAGTTGTGCAGTTTTGACTTTCAGATGTGTTTATATTTGTTGTTTTTAAAGAACAAAACAAGTAAATCCAAGGAGGTTAAACTGTGTTTTGTTTCAACGTCCACTGTACTGACTTCTGCGGCTCCGCAGCTTGGTAACCTCGTCGACCCGGCTGACAACTCCAAATTAGGAGTGCAGATGACGTCATCACCGCCCCGCCCGCCTGTAGACGGCGCAGGGAGGGAGGGAGGGAGGGGCCCTGCGGTCGGTGACCGCGTCATGGCTTTTCCACAGAGCTCCCCCCTCCCTCAGGGGCCGTTTTACAACCGGAAGATCCATATATGGAAGCTCCGCGAGCATGCGCGAGTGACGTTACCACCCGAGAGAGAGCAGAAAGTCCCGGGTCCACGAAGAAAGTGGAGTCCGCTCTGAAACTGGGAAAACTGGACTTTTCCCAGAATCAGAACCCAGACAGCGCTTGTTTCCTTGTTTTTTCTTTCGTTTTTCTTAACATGTGCCGCATTGTTAAAAAAAACAAAACACTGTGGGAAATGTCACATACAGTCATTAAAATAGTGATTTAGCATCAGAATAAAAAATATATATTAAAAAGTTTTGTTTTTTTTACAATAATTGTCTGAGAATGATACATTTGTTATTATTTTAGAGTTATCAGTCAGCAAATAATAGTTTTATTTATGTTTTTAATTAAAAAATGAAAGTGTGAAAATGTATTCTGAAGAAAAGTAGTGATATTTTCCTGTTAAAAGCAAACAAGAAAGAGTTAAAGTGTGTGGAGGACAGACGGAACAGATGTGCCCGCGCGCTCTGCCTGTACAGCAGGTGTGGGCGGAGCCTGTTTGTCACCCTTTGAGTCTGAAGTTGACTTTACGTCATGGAGGAGATAAAAGCCGCTCGGACTCCGACCGAGCTCTCAATTCTCTGAGCGCAACAGCTGGGCGAGCAGCCCGAGTCCGACCCCGACAAAGACACTTGAACGTTTCGGGGCAAAATTAACCAAATCAATTATTCGACTTAAGCTCTAAAAGTACCAAAACAACGAGAACAATGAGCTTCGCAACAGCAATGGAGGTCAACGTGGAAGCCAGGCGGATCCTGGCTGTGTCGATCAGCAAGCTGTACGCCTCCAGGAGCCAGAGAGGTGGACTGCGACTCCACCGGAGCCTCCTGCTCTCCATGGTCATGAGGTCCGCCCGGGACATCTACCACTCCTCCCGGGAGAGCGAGCAGCCGAGCGGGGAGCAGCCGGCCGCGGAGGAGCCGATGGACACCAACTGTGACCCCAAAGAACAAGCCCGGCTCGCGCCAGAGCCGGCGGACACCTCCGCCGACATGGCCCCGGAGGTTTCGGACAAAGACGAGAGCGACTGTGACTTAACGGAGGACAAGGAGAACCTGAGCCCGGCGAAGCAGTCCAGGAAGCGCCGAGGCAAGGCGTCGGCGGCGCCCGACTTCCTCCCCAGCAAAAGGGCGAGGCTGGAGCCCGGTGAGGAGCGGTACGCGGCCCCGCCGGGCAGCTGCCGAGCCGGGCTCGGGGACTCTCTGAGCGCCCTGTCTCTGAATCAGGTCATTCCAGCCTTCTGAGGAGAAGAGGGGACCAACTGGACTCTGTAAGCGGAGTGATTGTTTACTCCTTGTCCAAACCGAGGGCGGTTTGGTTCCCTTTTACGCACGAGGCTGCCGATCGGTGCCAAGGCGGAGGGATTCCAGGCGCAGAGCGCCGCGCACCTACCGGGCTTGGAAAGCCCCTGCGCGGAACCAGAAGAAGGAGAAGAAGATCTACTGAAGCCGGAAAGTTTGAGGAAGAGCCGGCTGATGACTCATGTCAGTTCAATGAGTCCAGACAAGTGACTGCTGCTGAGTCAAAACGTGTGGATCAGTGTGAATCAGCAGAGAGAGCCAATCAGAAGAGAAGTGAAGTGGTAAACAGTCGACCACAGGGACGCACGCACGCGCACACGCGTGTGACAGGCACTTCTGGGAATTTCTGATCTTCATGACCGGAAAGCAGACTTCAAACACTGAAAGAGGAAGAGCAGTTGTGGCTTTTACACATATGACTGCTGCTGTGGACTTTGTTCAATCGATACTACTGCTGGGGGAGCTGTCCCACTTACCCTGATCAGATGGTGCTTTGTCCTCATTGGACAACCTATTCATGATTTTTCTGTGTGTGTGAAATCCTGCTGTTCTGTGAAATAACATACCTCACATGCAAAGCTGCTTTCAAATTCTGTGTGAATTTCTGTGGTAACAATGTAATAAATCGGTTGGAATGCTCATCTGTCTTGAAGTCTTTATTGTTATCATTTAAACAAACCATTAAGTTTAGGAAATGCGCTGAAAATGTCAAATTAAAGCTCTAATTTAAGTGTTAAGGCGGGAGGTTGGCACAAATCAGGGCTATTAATCTGCTGGTCATTATTTACACGCCATCGTACCACTTCCTGTGGATTACGACAGAATTCTGGATCACATCCCACGTCATCCCAGCATGACCTGATTCGATCAGGGGCAGGAGGGGTATAAAAAGAGTTATGCAACATCCCCACAGCGATTAGGCCGAACACACGTCTGAATAATGCAGTGTGGGGGGGGTGTTCACATCTGCCTGCACTCTGTTGGAGCATTCCTGAAGGACACTGAAGATTTGGATCAGGTTGTGCTGGTTGCTCAGGTTGCTACTGCTCTCGCGGTTGCAGGTTCGGTTTCAGCTTGAATGTCATTCTGTGACTCATTTCTGACCTTTTTCCAAAACGAAGATTAAGCCGTGAGAAAATAAAAGAAGAAAGAAATCTACCCCGAATGACAGCGAGAAGATCCCCACAAGCAAAAAGGGTTACAAGTGATCTGATAAAAGCATTTAAGCAATGAACCTGTCTGTTTTCACAACACTAGAAGCTTTACACGGCCAGCTGTTGACATGGGCAGGTCCAGCATAACAAAACCCATAGACCATGTGTCTGATTTTCAACCTGAAAGAGTTTTTCTCATGCCATTCACTCCTTTTGAGAAGATCAAGACACACTAATGCAGTTACTGAATCCACTTTTCCCTCTTTATTCCCTGCATGACCGCTCCAGCTATGATTGCAGCGATTAGCTGTGTTTGCTCACAATGGTCCAGTGTTTCTAAGGTCATTCAGTGGCACAGCAGATGAATGGTGCTGTTTGAGGATCTGGAGAGTATTTTTAGTCTTGGTCACAGTTTTTTCTATGGAAAGGCTTAAAAGAACCCTCAATTTTTGAGTTGATAAAGTACAGAGCCTTAGGCATGATATTAAAGAAATTGTTACTCAAATTTATCTAATTAAATTTAATCAACAAATGTAATCAGTTTGGTGCCACAAAATTGTTATTAATTTAAGAGAAAAAAAGAGTTTCTTCAATTACTATCACTAATTTGAGCCAAAAAAATACAAAGTATATAGAAAATATTAATTTGTGCACCAAAAAAATCCTAATTTGTGGTCATAAAATACAAATTCCTGGCCACAAAATACAAGTATGCACACAAAATACTAATTTGTACATAGAAAATATTAGTTTGTACCCACAAAATACAAATTTGTGATCGCAAAGTGTCAGTAATATCATTATGACGAGCTACTAATATCATCCAGGCAGGGGCGGCAGGGAAGAGCAAGATCGGTACGCAGAAAATAGCTCAGATGGTTAAGCACAGGACTGGAATCAAGGGTTCGCTCCCCAGGGGTGAAATTTGCAATATAACGATTAGGAACTTCAAACATCCAAGGGCATTGCTATTAACATCATCCAGACAGGATCAGTAAGCAGGGAATAGCTCTAAGTACAAAATACCATATCGATCCCCAGATGGTACCCGGAAGAAACCAGTGTTCCCAGTACATATCTACAAGGAGCTATTAACGTAATTGGGCAAGATATGTACTTCTATTGCCAACCTCAAGAAAAATGAGGAAAAAATGAAAGACATGTCATGCCGTCTCAGACCTCTCCCGGCCAGACAAAGTCTGCGTCAGGTGCTGGGGAACCAGAGCACCTCGATGGGCTACTGGAACAAGACAGAAATGGACTAGATGTGAGAACAAGGCTCTGTTGGAATGCTACTACTCAAGTAGTCCTAACCTCCAACAAGTAAGGCAAGTCCTGAGAAGCCTGCTCAATGGCAAGAACAAGACCGGAGCAAAAACCGGAGGAATAATCAGATGGCCAAAGGAAGAAATATGGACCACAGATGTTAAGACACGGAAGCTCCTCACCCTACATGGAGGGTTTCATCCCAAATCCAGCACACTGAGACTGTTTGCTAGCCAAAAGGAAGGAGGCTGAGGACTATTGAGTGTGGAAGCCACTATCCAGGATGAAACATCCAAGATGCATGAATAATCAAGCTCAAGGCCCCAACTGACAGTGTTCTTAGTGAGTGTCTCAGGCAACGGACAACAGAGGATGCATTACTGGAGGACAGATCCTCATGGAAGGACAAGCCCCTGCATGGGATGTACCACCGAACAATAACTGGTGGCTGATATCAAGAAGTCCTACGAGGACTTCTTGATATCAGGTGGCAACTGATTCCAAAGTTTAGAGAGGTCACGTTTTTTGAGAGTTTTAAAAAGAATGATTCCTCCATTACAGTGTTTTAGCATTAGCTTAGCCCTTTTATTATCCTGGTTTTAATCTCTGTTTTAAATAGTTTTTATTCTTTTTATGCTTTTCATTCTCTCGTTTTATTATTTCACAATGTTCGATCTATGTTTTCCCTGTGTACAGCACTTTGGGATTCTTTAGCTGGTGGTGGAAGGCGCTTTATAAATAAATCAATGAAAATGAAATGAAACCATGGCTGCTTCTGAGATACCAACCATCAGGACCGAAAATTTCCCACTTGGTATACTCGTCATCTTGCCTCTGTCACCCAATAAACATAAACATAAAGTAGATTCTAAAAATGAATCTGGAAAATGATTTACATTTTGATCCAACTTTACCCACTGTTTTTGTTTTCATAATTCAAGTGTCATCTGTTGCTTTAGTCGAGTGTAGAAGCTTCAACCAACAGACATCAACATGGATGTCTGCTAAAGTCCCAGGGATCAGCGTTTTCCCACACTGACCCCGTTGTGCCATATGCAGTGCTGGCTTAAAATTTCAAAACAACTTTAGGATCTGGGTCAAGCTATATTGAGGGGGTGTGTGTTGTTGTTTGTGCTTCAAATTCATCCGTAAATCCTCTTAGGTTACAATAACTGTTTGGGTATGGAATTTTGGAAAGTGATGGCATTTATCTTCCTGGAAAACAGGGAGTGAGGGGTGTAGAACAATGTGCTTTAAAATCCATTGATGGAGATGGTTTGGACGTGTGGTGACATGTTGATACCCTCAAAACGTCACATATTTTATCATGCAGCCACGTTTTTCAGTTCTGACCCAGGTCTCCGGAACGACTCATCTGCTCTCACATTTGCATCATGCTCGTGTTTGGAGCAGAAGCCAAAGTGAAATTTTGTTCTGAAACTGCCCACCACTTTGTCTTCAGCGAACTCAAGACGAGTCCCTATTTACACAGATTTGGCTAAATCGCTCAGAAAAGCCTCAAAGCTGTGACTTTCAGTGCTCGCCTCCAAGCTCTGATTTATTCACAGTCATGCTCGACAGCAGTGGTACACAGTGTTCCACACATAAGGAAGCGGCGTGTCCTTGCACTGTGCATGTGCTCCAGTCTAAAACTATTACACACATATGGGAAAAAAGGCCCATTGTGGCTTCAATAAGCAGTTATCACAAACTGAGAAGACTTTTCAGCACACTGAGAGCAATCATCATAGATCTATTATGTTGGTACGTGTGTGTAGGTGTCTGTGGACACAGAGTTCTGAATAATACTTACTCCTTTCTCCTATTCTTTGATGTTATTCTAAAACATTTTAGATCATCAAAACTAATAGTAAACTTACAAAACACAAACATACAAAACGCAACTTTGAAAGATAATTTCTTCTAAGTGAGAAATCTGTCTAAACCCTCTGTGTCAGACCCTAATGTAATTACATTCTGCACCTCAGTTGAAGTGAAAATAAAATGAACTCCTTTGCTCCCTTTGCGCATTTGTTCACCTATTTTATTGCCTGATTTATTATTTTGCTTATAAAGGTGCACTCACACTGAACACTATTTGTGCAGCAAATTCACATGTTCCGCCCCTCTGCGCCGTGTGGAAAATTTGCTGCTCACCACACGGCCAAAAATGTGTTCCCTAGCTTGCCGCATGTGGAAGGAGCTAGCAGCTAATGTTTTAGCCTGTTTGCTACATGGAGCGGCGTCTGTTTATCTGGTTTATAATGCATGGGAGACACGGTTGATGTTTAGAGATCAGGTTTATTTATTTTGAAGAGATGTAACATCGGTGATCATTTCCATGTTTGGGTTCATGAAAACATTTAGAGTCTCCTGGTAGCTACAGCTACACACGTGGACAAAATTGTTGGTACCCCTCAGTTAAAGAAGGAAAAACCCACAATTCTCACTGAAATCACTTGAAACTTACAAAAGTAACAATAAATAAAAATGTATTGAAAATTAAATAATCAAAATCAGCCATCACTTTTGAATTGCTGATTAACATAATTATTAAAAAAAAAAAAAACTAATGAAACAGGCCTGGACAAAAATGATGGTACCTCTATAAAGATTGAAAACTATTTGACCAGACTGACATGATTAACTCAGGTGTGTCCTTTAATTGACATCACAGGTGTTACCAACCTCCAAAGAAATTAAAGGTGAACTCCAAGGCCAAGGTACATCAGTGTCAGATCGCACCATTCGTCGTTGTTTGAGCCAAAGTGGACTTCATGGGAGACGACCAAGGAGGACACCACTGCTGAAAAACAATCCTAAAAAAGCCAGACTGGAATTTGCAAAAATGCATGTTGACAAGCCCCAAAGCTTCTGGGAGAATGTCCTTTGGACAGATGAGACCAAACTGGAGCTTTTTGGTAAGGCACATCTATTCTATGTTCATAGACTCAAAAACCAAGCATACTAAGAAAAGAACACTGTCCCTACGGTGAAACATGGAGGAGGCTCAGTCATGTTTTGGGGCTGCTTTGCTGCATCTGGCACAGGGTGTCTTGAATGTGTGTAAGGTACAATGAAATCTGTAGACTATCAAGGCATTCTGGAGAGAAATGTGCTGCCTTGTGTCAGAAAGCTTGGTCTCAGTCGCAGGTCATGGGTCTTCCAACAGGACAACGATCCAAAACACACAGCCAAAAACCCCCAAGAATGGCTGAGAGAAAAGCGTTGGACTATTCTAAAGTGGCCTTCCATGAGCCCAGATCTGAATCCCATTGAATATCTGTGGAAGGAGCTGAAACATGCCATTTGGAGAAGACACCCATCAAACCTGAGACAACTGGAGCAGTTTGCTCATGAGGAGTGGGCCAAAATACCTGTTGACAGCTGCAGAACGCTCATTGACAAATACAGAAATCGCTTCATTGCAGTGATTGCCTCAAAAGGTTGTGCAACAAAATATTAAGTTATGGGTACCATCATTTTTGTTCAGGCCTGTTTCAGTAGTTTTTTTTTTTTTAATAATTATGTTAATCAGCAATTCAAAAGTGATGGCTGATTTTGATTATTTAATTTTCAAGAAATTTTTATTTATTGTTACTTTTGTAAGTTTCAAGTGATTTCAGTGAGAATTGTGGGTTTTTCCTTCTTTAACTGAGAGGTACCAACAATTTTGTCCACGTGTCTAGCTGTTTGTTTTTTGACTTTTCAACAACAAAAAATAATCTTTTTGTTGCTTGGGGCTTCCTAAACTCTAAAATCACATCAAACAGCTAAACAGTCTGACCCTCAGTCTGAAGTTTTGCAGAGATTACTCAAACCGAGCAAAACACTGCGTTTGATGCAGCTATTTTAAGCAACAGATTAATCCACATTTGCTTCAGTGATGTAATGGGACTGGGTCGAGACAAAGAGCAGCAATGTTCAGAGCCTCAGATGCAAAGAGTTCTTACAGTGTGAAATCAGTGTGTTTATGTAACCGTTTCTGCTGCAGCTGCAAGCTGGATGAGGTGATTCCGGCACTACCTTTAAAATGACCTATTTGACGAATCATTCACTCATTTATTATTTATCAATTGATTTCATAGACTTCAAATTGGAAAGCAACTTCTCTGAGAAATATATGGAATATAAACTGCGTTTGATATCTCCTGACAAAATTAAGATGAAAATCCTCCACTTCTGCCACAAGCGTTTTACTGAACCTTGTAGAAAGAGGTTACAAAAGAGGTTATGTGAGGAAGATGCAGAGATTCCAGACAGCCTCTGTGACACGGAGCTGCTGCTGCTGCTTCTCAGAGCTATAAAAAGCACGCAGGAAATGTCACAGGATGCATGCATGCGTCCAGCGCGCTGATGCTGCCGGTGATGGAGGCAAATAAAATGGGAGGAGATTCAGGGTGAGTCATGGGCAGATGTGCGTAGATAGGAATGCATCGCACATCAAAATGAATAATGAATTGTATAGATAAGAGTGATTCTGCGTTGTAAACTTGAATTGTTACATAATGACACAAATCCATCCACTATTGTTGCATGTATAACAAAAAGCAAAAATGCTCAATTTATTAATTTAAAATAAAAAACCCTGACTGGTCTTTAAAGTTTGCAAAGTTCCATCACCATTTCTTTGATTATAAAGCATAAGTTAATTCATTTTAGATCAATTTTAAAACATAGAGTTAGAAGAAATGTCTTTTTTATCTAACAGTGAAAAATGACTACATACAGTATAAGTCAGTTTGTTTTATTATGTAAATGGGCTTCAGAACTCATGTGTTCACATGTCGCTACGCAAGTTTCTATGATCATTTTTACGTACAATAGCGCAGCCATTGAACGCGCATTGAAAGTTAAACCAGAGACCAATCAGCAACTTTGATTTGGTAGTATGGATGGTGCCAGCAGTTTGAAAAATAATCACAAATGAGAAATTAATGAGACCATTATTAGAAATGATATGACACCAAGTCCTTCCTTTATCGGAATAGAGCTGAGAAAGAAAAAGTCTGGAGCCAGATTCACGTTTTGACATTTCGCACCAAACCTCCTCCAGCTGTAGGTAGTGGACATGTGCTAGTAAACAGGCAAAAACAACTAGGAGCCCCTCTCTGCTCGTCCAGTGTGAACACCACAAGCTGGAAGAGACCGTGTCAAGACTGTTAGCTTAACATGTTCTTGAACACACGTCACATGCCCACTGTGAACGTAGCAAAAAAAAAAAAAAAAAAAGCACCGGTGAGCATAACAGTATTTGCCACTGACAACAAAACAGTCTTACACTGGGCTCAGCAAGATTGTTCCAATGCTACACAAATGATGAACAATGGATTTTTCAGTGGATTTAGTGATTTAAAGTGATATAAAGAGTTTAGTTTAGCATGTTATTTTGGCTACGGTTATCTCAATAACTGTTCATATATTGCACTAATATACTAGACTCCTCCCGTGTTTCATGAAGCTACATATTGTCATTTATTCCTTTATTATTTTTCCCTTTCCAGATAAAATGTCGTTCTTAGTCCCGGATTTTGTTAAATATGTTTCTTCCGAAACAGTGGCTTATATGTAATTTTTTCATTTGTGACTTTTAATCTGGATCAATGTACAGTCTGAAAAATATTTGGCAAACCATTGTTATTGTTGTCGTTTTCTGAAATTCTGAAATTCTCAGATTTCTCTGAGTTCCCTCAGTCCAGTTGTAAAACTGGACATGTCTAATTGTCCTCAGTTATATTGATCACAGAAATGTAAGTTTGCCTGTGTGGTTGAAGTGAACAGGAAGCCATAAATATCATCAGTCAGTGTGTTTCTGTGGGAGGGTGTGTGTGCTCTGTTTCTATCAAACAATCACATGTCAAAGGTATCAGTGACAGAGCGCCTCACTCTCTCTGTCTCCATGAATCATTGCAGGAGATCAGACTGTGGCGGTGATGAATGTGAGTGTGTGCTTACGCGGATGCGTGTGCGCGTCGGAGTGTGTCTGGCAGCAGAGCTGGCACAGACAGGAAGTGATGCACGGATGCAGGCGGCCGACAGAATGTGGAGGTGGGGGCTATTTTAAGACTGTGCTGCAGAAGGATACGGATACATCTGGCCACAGAGGAGTGTGTTCGCGGTTCATGCGCACATTGTAATTGCTGGAGGTGAAGCTTTTAGTGACCTTCAAGCCTGCAGATATTGTTCCCTTTCTCCCAAAATCTGCTTGTTGTTTTTGTTTTTGTTTGTGTGAGTGTCAGTGTGTTTGTGAAGATGGAGAACAGACTGTCACACTGACACACACAGAGCTGGAGGAGGACGGACAGATGTCAAGGGTAGGGTTACAGCAAGAGACGCAAGGGAAATAAAAGGAGTCACATTGAAAAAAAACACAGCAAGGAGGTACACGTGAGGATGCAGGTAGGGCGGGTTGCTTTTCACAGCGCTCATCAGTGACGTACTGCAAAACGCAGACAGAGAGGAGGAAGAGGAGGAGGAAGTCCGTCAGATGATGCTCACTGCATCTGTTCACTGTTTGGAGCATCTAAAAAACTGATGAAATCATTGACTTTAGTTGACCCGGTCACTTGACCTATAAGTTTGAACTTGATGGGTCATCAGCAACTATTTAGGGCTTGGGATCTTCATTTCTTTTGAAAATATGGAATTAGACAGAATAAACAACTCAATATTTGATGGAACACAGCCAATGTTGTAAGTTGTACAAGTATGGCGTCCACACTCACATGTCAGTGAAAAAGTCCATGTTTGATCAAGGACAAGTATGTGTACAAAGATGCCAAAAAGTCACATCAGCACTTCATGAAGATTAAGTTTTGCAACACAGTTGAAAACTGTTTCTGAAATGTCACTAATAAGAGATTCTACGTTCTACAGTAAGGCTATTTTCAATTAAAGTCCCGTTCCGATCATCTATTGTAAAATCATTCCCAGTGGTCTGTTCATTAAGATGATGCCGTTTTTAGCCTAAATAAAAAGCCTGGGCCGTTTTCTAGGACATAGTTTCTGCAGAGCGGCAGGAGCTTCTTAGAAATTAATTTCTGAGTTGTGGGCGCGATTGTTGGTGCAAAGCAAGCCTGTCCCACTTCCCGTCTTCTATCTGTTTACATGCTCTGCCACTAGCTTACAGCCCCTCAAAGCCCCAACCTAACATTAACGGTCCAACAAAAATAGCACGCAATATGAGAACTATCCAGCTGTCCAGTTTTGATCCAGATTCCAGCTCAGACGAGGAAAACTAAAACGCACAAGGATCTATTTGTCTACAAGTGGATGCATCAGTATAGAGCGGAGCAGGGAGCTTGTGGTCCGCCCAGCATATTCACTACATCACAAATGGGCTCTTCTTCAAACTGTGTTTTTTCATTCTGATTCACAATGATCTGCATTAAAAATACATTTTCTATGATTAATTATGTTATTAATAATTTTGATTAATTTTTAACAAGCAATTTTAAGCTCGAGTGTCTTGATATTTCCATTAGGTGAAAAATGCAACAAGAACATGTTAAAAAAACAGTAAAAACACAGATTTCTTCGGAGTGGGTCTTAAAGGTGAGATCTTATAGATCTGCAACAGACTGGTGACTTGTTCAAGATGTACCCCAACTTTGCCCAACAGTGGCTGGTTTAATGGTTAATGTTAGAATACAATAGGGTTAGACAGGTGGAAAAACACTCAAGGGTTTAAGACATCGCAGAGAACAAACCAGTGATGCTTATCAAAGAGTAAGTAGTCGTTTTGCAATAATGTAAAATCATTTACAAAGGGTTGTGTTGGATCAGCAGGAGATGATTCATAAGAAACTGTCCAGAAAAACAAGCAGTATTTTCCAATCTAACCCTTTAAACTAAGTTTTATTTTGTATTTTTTCCAAGTTCTCTCTTTTGTTATTTGCTATTTGACTAACAATGCGGACAAAGTGACAAAATGAGTAGGAACACACTGTCTCATCACTTTCCCTAAATACTGTAACACAACACTGCCTCATAACACTGCCCACATACAATGCTTATTGTCATCTGTGAAAAAGGTTGGTTCTTGGCATAATGCAACCATAGCTGGTGTAAAATGTCTGCATTTGTAATACAGTCACTTTGATACAATTCAAAAAAGTGATTGAAGTCCCACTCCGATCATTTTCTGATCTATTTTCAAAGTGTTCCCAGTGGTCTTTTAATTATGAATACGCTGTGTTTTGGCCAAAATCAAAAAGACCTGTGTCATCGTAGTTTCTGTAGAGCGGCAGGAGCTCCTTAGAAACCTTAGAAAACTCTGAGTGGTGGGTGGGCCTGTTGACCTCAAGTAAGTCTGCCCCACTTTCCATCATCCCTCTGTTTACACTCCTGTCACACTCCCAACTTAACATTAGTGGTGCAACAGAAACTATGAGCAATATCAGAGCTATCCAGCCGTACAGTTTGGAGTCAGATTCCAGCTCAGGAAAACAAAGACAAACATGGAACTATTTGTATAATAGTTATAAGTGGTTGCATCAGAATAGAGTGGGGCAGGACGCTTGTGACCTGTCCAGCATATTTTTTACATCATAAATAAGCTTCTCTTCCACCAGCATTTTTTGTGTCTTCTTCTGATTCACAACAATTTGAATAAAGAAAAACATTCTTAAGCTGAACTTTTGACCTATGTCCTCCATCAGCAGAAAAGTGCCACAATAACATGTTAAAAACACCAAAAGCATGATTTTCATTGGGGTGGGTCTTTAAACATTGTTTCTTAAACACAGACACTCACCATTGCAGAAATTAGCGCATATTTCACTTGAATTGGTTCCAGAGGAGCACATGAATATTTTGTAGAAGATTAGACAGAATTGTTTGACACAAATCTAGTTTAGATTCTGCATCAAAACATTTACAAAATGATACAACTTCAAACAAGTGCAATAAAACTAAACCTAAAGCTTGACCCAAAAAGACTGTCTGTATGAATCACATTTTGAGGTAAAACTCACTTCTATTCTTGTTATTGTTATTCTTATCTTTAATGGATTGAGTTGATGCCATATGATTGGCTGATTAGAAATTTGTGTTAATGATCAGTTGGACAGATGTATCTAAGAAAGTGGTCAGTCAGTGCATGTTGGGGTTTTTCACAAAAGCTGATTTCAGGAGCTCTGATGTAGTCCTTTTTTTCCAGAAAACTAAAATACCAGATAATAAAATGCACGTCAGTAAAATGCACAGCTGCAGCTTACCATTTTTTTCAAAGTGGCATTTTCCAAGACTAATAATATGTTTCTAAGATTTGTTATTTGACATAAATAGGCTTCATCACAGTCGTGCTGACAGACATGCCCTGATGGGTGTAAGTGGGTGCAGAACCAATGAAGACACAGATACTGGTTAGAATGCATTCTCTCTGGTTTATTCAGTTTCTTTAGGAAGAATTCAGTTTGAAATTACAAAATGCACTTTTAGAAACAGCAGAGATAGAGAAAGAAACAGAAGAAGAGAAAGGGATGGTCAAAGAAAGAGAAGATAGAAGGATGGGACTTCATAGCCAGAATAAATGGGAATAACATCATCAGATTCATGTTCAGGCAGCTCTTTACTTTCAAAGGGATTGTTTTTCATCAAGGAAAAGTTATGTATGCATTGTCTCCTTTTGAAAATCATCTTTACCACCCTTGTATCGTGAGTTAGTGATTTCTATCCAAATTGCCCCACGGATTTACACCGTGAAAGTAACAAACGCTCTTCGATTTCATCACCATTTTTTTGTCTGCATGATTTTTTCTCTTTTTTTTTTTTAAACTTTTTTACTTCTTTTTTTAAACATATTTTTTAAAATGTTTTTTGTTTTTAAAAATAGAAGAAAAAGAAACACGTCGCTCTTAAAAACATCTATCTCTCTATATATTTTGACATATACATATATATATATATATATATATGTATCTATCTATCTATCCATATATATATATATATATATATATATATATATATATATATATATATATATATATATGTATACTTTTTTCTTTATATTTATTATTTTTTAAGTTCCTGAAGTTGACTTGTTACCCCACAAATTGGCATGCACATTGCACATGCAAATCTGTTTTTAAATACTTCTCTTTTATCTTAAATTGCCATGTATATCTTTTTTTTTCTTTTTCCCCCAATCTTGCTGAGTGAATCCTGTATGGTTTTCTACTGTGGCACTGGTTTGGTTTCTGCTGGGTCGAGTGTTGGATGGCGTGGGTCGTCATGAGATGGATGGTTGGTAGTTGCTTCAAAGAGTTTCCTCAGCGCTTTTCTCCTACAGGATTTGCCCGTTTGTTTTCCAGGGTCACTGTAGATGAGTTCTCCTTAAAACTTCAATTCTTTTTATTTTGACAAGAGTTTTACAAATGTTAAGTAATAAACAGCAAAATGTGCAAATCATTTTCATATCTAATTAAATATGCAGTGATTTTTTTTAAAAATACACTTGAGGAAAAGTAGGAACAAAAACAATCATTTCCAGCCACAAACTAAGCGGCTTTCTGAATATTTTCTATAATTCATTACTTCACAGAAAAATGCTGAGGACAAATCCCCCTTAAAGAAACTAGTGTATACAAGTTTGAGAGAAAAAAAAAGACAGGTTAGAAGATAAAAAGTGAAGAATGCAAGAAAAAAGATAAAAACGAAGGGGCTTTAGGGGTTCTAATAGCGACAGGAGACATTTTACTCATGATTCTGAGATTTTGTTAAAAATTTAGAAAAGCATTTTGGAGCCAAGCAGGGTTTAAGGTTTCTAAAAAAAATTTTTACAAACAGATGCTTTGTTTTCTGAGAGGTACATATTGTTGCATTTATTTTAGGTAATATTATTACAAAGCTGTGTTTGCTACATCTACAACTTCCCAAAGCAATAATATGTATCTGCTTGAAAAGATTTTACTGTCTTCAACTGGTATTGACAGCAAAGGCAGGATTGCTGTGCAGAAATCCTTACTCACTCTTTAAACCTACTTGGCTCCATAAAGAGACACGTTTTAGTGTGGCTGACGTGACAGACGGACCCCACATGGACATAATCATGCTGATGTAGAAGCTAGCAGCTCAATCCTGCAGCCTCGTGTCAACACATGGTATGACATGTCTGTGCGCTGGCACAACCGCACGGAGGAAGAATGAGTCACGGCGAGACAATGAGATATGAACACAATGAGTTTTTCATAAACTTTATGGAATATGTACACAAGAGTCACATAAACAAAACACACATCCGATGGAACAGGACACGAGGAGGTCACGGGGTGAGGCAAGTGAGATGATTTCTCAATGAAACCCCCCAAATCACTTTCTCCTTTTCACACACACACACACACACACACACACACACACACACACACACACACACACACACACACACACACGCACACACACACAACCCCATTCAGGCTTCGGGGAGGGAGGGGGACAAGGACATCTGATGTGTGTGCACTGATTCCTGTAGCTGGAGGAATCTTCATGTCCTGTACAGTGTAAGGCACTAAGGGTTACCCACTGTAGCTGACGGTGTGAGGAGGACACACTTGAATACACATGACGTGCCGATGGATAGGCAGATCACACACAAACACACATGGTTAGAGCTGAAACCATCAAACCAATCGCAAAACAACAGAGGGCCAAATTCTTTGGTTTCTATGTGGTGTTATTTGAGGGGAATGACTCTTTTGGTGCTTAACTGTAAGAATAAAGAAGCAACTTAGTCAGTGTCATCTAATTCTGGCCGGGGACAAACTGCAATTATTAATTTCACCTCCATGATCAATTTTCAAATGGTTGGCATTTCTGTGAACTAAAGAAAACGCCATCCATACGTCACCACCAAATCCGAGTTCCTGATTGGTCAAAGTTCGACCTGGTTTACATTTGAACTTGAGTTCAACAACCGTGTGTTTTGTACTAAGAGCCTGAAAACGGTCATAGAAACTTGCGCAGAAACGCATGAAAGTTTGGAAGTCTGAAATGTGCTTTTCCTACTGTTTACATCGAGTTTTCATTAAAAGTGGTCGCTTGAAAGCGCGTTGCACAGGCAGATGTGAATGTAGATTAATGTCAATAAAATGCAACCGTTTTTACAATTTTCAGAATAATTTTCTGTGGTTCAATCAGTTTTAGCCCTAAAACAGACAGAAAACAAACATTCTTAAGCATGTCCATGGACACACACATACTCAGAGTAAAATGTCGCTGTGGCAGCCATAGCCCCGCCCCTTCAGATTGTGGCAGAATGGAGGTGAGATGAAGGAACCTGAAAAGTGATCCAGTGCCATTGTGAAATTGTGTATTAAAAACACTTCTCTGCTGCCCTCTCAAACCTTACACATTCTAACCCCACCATTGTTCCCACTACATTAAATTCCTGACATTCGTCTCCATTAAATCCCACCCGCCCCCCATCACACACACGCATGCACACACTTAGTGCTGTACAAAGGGGAGACCACAGCGTGGGTTTAGCTACATAAGCATAACTTCTGGCAGCCCTACTGTACATTAATACCCAATGTGTAGTTTTTTTGTTGTTTTTTTCAAAAGAGAGCCCTTTTCATGTTTTTGTCAACACATTGCCTCACAACCAACTCACTGACACAATTTCACAGCCGACTGAGCTGATGAGTGATGAGTTTCTCCTTCAGGCCACAGGGAAGAAGAAAAGCAAAAATGGTTCGTCAGACGTTGACAGCAAAGGGAAAAAAGGCAGCAGGTGGAGGAGGATGATGACACAGAAAGAGCAAAGAAAACTAAAGAACAGACGCCTTTTTTCGTTTGAAAGGATGGGGTCAGTTTCTGAAAAAGTGCACAAACAACATGCTTTCACACAAAGGCGGCACTGTGAGTTCAGCCATTTTGGATTTGCTGTTACAATTATGGACGAGCGAGTGATGTTGTGGAGCCGAGACTTTTTTTCTTTTTCTGTCAGTCAACACGGTTGGTGTTGAGGGTTGGTGCATTCAGCAGGCCGTTTGTGGCAATATGGGAAGTGAGGAGCTCTTGGGTTGGGGGAAAAAAAAGGGGGTGGGGTTAAATTAGTATGTCTGATGCTATGTCAAGTAAAACCATACAATAACTCAGTCCAAGGCGATCTTCTGTTGCACCTGGCGCTTCCATACATTGTTAAACTAGCTACCTAGTAGAGGGACCTGAGAAGTAAGCAAACAGTTACACACCTCTGTAAACCTCTCACTAAAACCCCCTTTAGGTACACATGGGCACCAAATGGCCTTTACCAAAGAGCCAAACCAAAGCTAGTCAAAAACTACTAGCCTGTTGGCACAATTTGGAAATAAAGGTCATTAAGTCGCATAACGTCAAAACCAAAAGGTTCTGATTCAAACTGTGAGGATCTTGTGATATTTTTGGCAAATACTGCAAAACGTGTTTGAATGGGGGACTTGGATGTGATATTGATTTCCTGCATCATGACTAGCCTCTTGACTTGTTTCCTGACCACAGTCTTCTCTCTGAATCTGCACCCTCCTTGGTTGTACACCAGCTCAAGAGCCTGTGGGACTGTAGTTTAAGGCGTTGTGTGGATGAACACAACTACTTACAGAAGGCAAGGGGGCCGATGGGCAAGAGACACTATATTTGAGGAGACTGGGAGGTGATGGATGTGACTCAGATACAGAAGGCACTGTGGCTCAAACAGGGGCTCTGGAGAAGAACCGTCAACCTCTCTGCATGCGAGGTGAGGGCGGACAGGTTTCCTTGCACACACCCCTTTGCTTATGCCAGATCTATCATCCCTAATGTGTCCCGTCCCCCCATTTCCCTTTCTCTATGCTTGACTTCATAGCCTGGAGGCAACACAGGAGAGCAGAGAAATTTGTCAAGGGCAAAAGGATCAAACGCAGGAGGGAGGGAAAAAGACAGTCCCAAATATGAAAATCCCCCTGCAGGGCGTATGGTCACATGACTTGTGCAAAAGTCTGGTTAATCCTAACATTACCTTAAACCTGCAGGTTCTCGTACACCTCTGGTGTCTTTCAGTACCACAGCACAGCAGTGTTGTCCTTCAAAATAATATGCTGTAGGTGCTTGTGAAGTCTGCATAGAGTCAAAATATGTGGACTGGGGTTTGGTTGCTGGCTTATGATACCGCAAAGAAATTGATGAGAGGTCTTGACACGTGATCAGTAGGCAAAATAAATAAATCTATGAAACTCTAATTATATGCTGTATTACATCTATAACTACATCTACAGTATTATATCTATTCATCTGTAATAAATAATCTTTATCTATATTTTCTCATTTTGTTTTAAAGAATTTTAAAATTCCCCCTTCGATAAGAATTAAAGGATTATTTGTAAGTTTGTTTGCTGTAAAGTGTTCCTGTTGTCTTCAGTGTCACTGTCTAAAAAGCCAAAAAACAGACAGAGCGGTTATGGATACCAGAGTAGGTTCTCGTGTGAAAAGAGTTGGAGTGATTGGGGAAAAAAGAGGGACTATAAAGAAGAGGTCAAGGAGTTGGGTGGGGGAGTGGGTCAGCACTGGCTCAGACAGGCACACAGAAGACTGATAAACAGATACATGTGGGGGGGTCTCTCTGGGCACATCCAGGTTTCCTGGCTAGGAACGGGATTTTTTTATATCTTACAACGATATAAGATTTAGCTTTCACTGCAGGACCGCGCTGTAGGATGTGGCCAAGAGACTGAACTGTAGAGGGGGAAGACAGGGTGGGCTAAATGCTGCCCCAGGTGGCAAAAACAACACCGTCTGACACCAACCCTGTGCCAACAAGGGAGATTCATTGCTGACAACTGATCTCCCTTTATAAGTCCAGCAGAGAGACAGACCGAACCACCTTCTTTTTGGTCATAATTCTCTTTTCGAAATGGTTTAACCCCTCGCTGTGAACACGAGTTAGAGATCTTTGGGTTGGTTTTTTAAAAGAGGACTGACCACGAGGGTCATTGCAGGTCATACGCTGAGACTCCTCTGACCTCCACCTCCACATTTCTAGAGAGAAAATGTATTGTAAGAATTGCGTTACAACACGCAATGCTTCTAGAGTGAATGTTCCCAAGCCCATTGCTCCAAATCGTTGCAGGAAGGCATCAGAAACTCAGTAAACGTCATTGAACAGGTAAAATCAACATAAAGGATGCAAACAACATGAACATAGCATATTTGAACTCCAGCTAACATGACAACAAGTCTACAGTAACATTTCTACCAATTCAGTCAATCATCACCAGTATTATCATTGTTACCATCATTTTGCATTGACATTTAAATTCATAAAACTGTCATCATTATCAACAATAAATCAAGTCTGGTGGAGGTTTGCTTCTCTCCATGTTTTCTCCTTCTTGATTCTCAAGCACCATAGGATGCGTTAATGTGAGCGTGCAGCTTTTTTTTTGCCTCCTAATAGATTGTTTGAACTAAGCATTCTGCAGAGAAGTAAAACAAACAAACAAAACTGCCCAGTTCGTACTGAAAAAAATCCAAAACTTTTGACATGTAGTAGAGAAAGAGTTTGAAAGAAGGGAACTTCTTTTAAAGATCTATGTCTAAAGTTTTTTAGAAAGCCCCGGGTCCCACCCACGCCACTTAAATTTCCTTTCTAATAGATATTTTATCAGTCATGCAGGTTTCCATCAAATGTTGGATTGCGAAAAAGATCAAAGGATGCTGAGCGAATGCAACAGAAGAACCAAGCTCCAATGTTCGAACAACAAGAACAAGAAGAAGTATTTGACAGAAGAAATACTGAAGAAGCTTCTTTTCCCCCCGATCACACCATTCCTTTCCTTAAGCGCAATCAACCGTGTGATGTCATTTCCTGTCAGGTCACCTTCCTCTGTTACCTGAGCCCATCCTTCAAGCGCACCTGAACAGGAAGTGAGCCCACATTGTGCCTCACCCACTGCCACTTCCTCGCGGACAGGAAGCGATGTCACAGCAGTTCCATCAGCACTGAGTCCGTAACAGTAAACAGAGATGATAAAACTCATCAAATATCGGCCAGCCCTGTGATTGGCTGGTTTTTGCAGTGTAGGCGGAGCTTCCTGATTCTGTCTCTCGGAAAGGAAAAAGATTAAAGATAAAGTAGGTGTTCTCCCTTTCTTACTTTCACTGTTAGAGTCTTACTATTTTCTTCTCTGATCAAGTTTGATTTTCTGGAGGCATAGCTTGGCATGTAAGGATTATGGGATCCTGGCTTTTTATTTGATTTCACTCTAAGCATGGTCAGTCTTGAAGCAGAGTCAAATCAGTGGACTCCACGTTCCATCTTATTTTCATCCTACAGTGGAAGTCTGGCCAACAACAGACAGCAAACATCTAAGCATCCTGGTTACAGTTTGGAAAAAATGCAATTAGGCCTGAAAACTTCACTGATACCGACACGTTCCTCCAAACTCATGCTCCTCCATTGCTCTCTGTTCCTACGCTTCTGCCTTCCTCTCACAGCCTGACCTTGACAGTGAAGGCCGTTTCTTGGAAGTGTCTATCTGAGTCAGAGAGAGACGGAGGTAAACTGTGCCCTGGTTCTTACCCAAGTTCTCTTGGCTTTCTCCTGTTTAAACCGAGTGCTGCTGGTTTTACTCTTACACAAAATGAGTAAAAGGCTGTTTGCAGCACCTTCACACCCCTACTCCCCACCCTTTAACTTATTTTAAGTCTTAGGGGTGAAGGTAGAGGGCTTTGGAGTATCCAACCCCTCCTAAAAACCCATGACCACTGCTTTAAGAAAAGTCTTGATGGTCGAGTCCAGAGCATTGGAAGTGGCTGTTCTCGTCTACTATTGGTATTTCTGTAATTGCTAGCACCAGTCATCCTCATCCGTCTCACTATAGGGTTCATGCAGACCCTTGCGGGGCCCTCTGGCATGGGGAGGCCGGTGGTGTGGTGCCCCTGGTGGTCCCCGTCGCTGAGGGGAAGGAGAGGATGAACGGTATCCATTGGGTACTCTACGCGGATGTGGGTGAGGGGGTGGAAGGGGCCCATGACGGGCAGTCCTTGGTGAGCGTTGGTGTGGATGAGGATTCCCCCCATGCGGGTGAGGGTTGCCATGGGAGAGACTCTGCTCGTAAGCTGGAGGCTCATGGTGCCGCTCATACTCATAATCTCTCTCATAGAATGGTCCGTCACCATCTAGGCTGTCGCCAGGCGGGGGCCCACTCCAGCGGCTCCTGTGAGGGGACCTTGGTGACCCATGGAGAGGCGAGCGCGGGGACTGACGCCGGGGTGAGCGGGGTGAGCCGTGCCGGGATGAGGACCCGACGTGGTGTGGAGAGGCATGGCGAGATGAGGGCCGATGGTGGTAGCCTCTGTCATGGTCCGGTGGGGAGAAGTGACGGGGGGATGGAGACCGCAGTCGACCTTGCCCGGGGGGGCCATAGCTGGGCTTGCGAACAGCAGGGGAGTAGGTGACATGCGGACGTGGGACAGCGGGGGTCTGCGGCAGTTGGCGTCGGCCCCTCCGTGGTGTGCTGGTCCCCGAGGTAGAGGGGACTGGACTACCGCTCACTGAACTACTGCCCTACAGCAAAATGTAAACAAGGAAAATCAAAATGCACCACAACAACATACAGCAGATAGATAGATAGACAGATAGATAGATAGATAGATAAATAGATAGATCGATCGATAGATCGATAGATAGATCGATAGATAGATCGATAGATAGACAGACAGAGGGTAGAAAACACCATTGAAAATTATTCAAAAACGCAGTGATGAAGCAACGAATTGACACCAAGAAGCAACACGTCAGGTTGAAGAAAAATAGAAAGATAGAAACAGCGACAAAAGAAAGAAAAGCATAACAAAAAAAGAGAGATTGATATCCATAAGTAAGAGTATGAAAATACCTTTGAACTGCTCATATATGCTGACGGTGAAAAGTTATGGTTAGGAATTGTGGCAGGTGCTTTTCAAAATGCCACTTTGGTGGTCGATTTGTTATAGCTTTCAACTGCATTTATTTTGTGTTTGTGCCAATGGGTGTTTTGCTAACGTTACCAAAAGTGCAATAGTGTGCAATAACAAAACAACAACAGAATATGTTTTCTATAATCCAGTTGTGTGAAATATTCCTGCCATCTCTGAAGCCCACCTGTCTATGACCTCTTCCATCAGGCCCTTCACTGGGCGACCTTGACCAGTGGCGATCATGAGGATGCCTGTGGCCGTAGTCATGGCGGTCTGGACCATAGCGCTCCTTGTCCATAGAACTGTGATGATGGTGATGATGGTGGTGGTGACGGCGATCCTTGGTTCGGCCGCGGTCCCGCTCTCGCTCTTTGGGAGGTAATTCTCCTGACTGTGTGGTGGTGCTCAAGTCTGTCCCCAAGCCTGCATATAAAAAACGTCAATCTGTATTTGGGAACACACTATCAAAGAAAGTTGAAAACAGCTTGATGAGGGACTGAAGTGGACAGATTTTTACACAGCAGTACATTTTTTGTGTTTACAAGAAAACAAGTCATGAAGAGGTTTCAATAAATCTAAAACTGAACCCCTAATCATGACAGGACAGCCCATTCTTATCAAGAAGAACCTAAAGCCCAAATCTGGATCCTCGCAAACTTCTGGAATAATGTCTCTTGGGAGATTGGACTAAATTTAAATGGTATGATGCTGACTTTTAAGTTCATGTATTGATGATAACAAAAAAGTAGCAAAGTAAAAGCTTGTTTGAATCATGGTCAGGCTTGGTGCTAAAGGGACAATTTGAGGATTTTTTGGTATACAACTCCAGTCATTGAACTGGCTAAGAACTGATGTATATGTCAAAGTATTCTCAATCTCCGCTTTAAATGAAAAGACAATTTTTGTGTTGCAGCTTATAAAAAGCAAAAATGGCATTTCATTGGCTAAAAAACATCTCAGATGATGAGATTAAGGTCTGTTGGGTAGATTTGCAGAACAATTCATGCAAAATTCTTTCTGGAGGGACTAACCGGTGTCTGCATCCGTGTATCTGGTCAGGGAGCGCTGTGAGGTGCGATGACTCCTGTCCCTGTGCCTGCGACCTCCGCCGTGCCTCTCCTCCTCAGAAACCACTCTTTCAAGTGAGTAGTCGTCCAGTCTCACACCACGTCCTGAACGACCATGAACCAGGCTGGACGTGGAGCGCCGCATTGGACTGGTGTCGGTGATGGTCTTTGGGAGCAAAAGATAGAATGTAGAAAAAAATGAAGAAAAGACAGAAAGATGAGGAAAGCAAAAGATGTAGAGAAAGAAAAGAACCATAGTGGGGGGAGGAAGACAGTATAGAGGTAAAATTACTTAAGATGGGTTGCGAGGAAACCAACCCTCGTTTAATAGCAAAGCAGACACAGTTAAATAACTTTCCAATTGTGGATTCCAACATCTACATAACCCTATCAAGTGATTTTTGGTTAGTCAGAGTACCACACATTTTTAGATTAAGTTATGTGATAGTTTTAGCACGAAGAATAATTCAGGTTTTCAAAGAAAATCTTTTCCTTGATAAGCTAAATGACGGCGTCATGTATCCTAGTGAATGATGAACTCCACTCATTTCTTTTGGCATCTGATGTTTCTACGGCAGAAAATCCCTTAAAGATCAGGCACAGAAAAATATGTAATAGTGGGTGACACCATGCGCCAAAATACGGCGATAACAGACAGATAGACAGAGATACGAACAGGAGCTGATCAGTATGGAAGATAGGCCAGAGACAGAGCAAGCAACAGAACTATAAATACCATGCCTCACATGCAGTGAGGAAGACTAATGGACTTTTGCTGATGGACACCATATTAAATTGACATCATACCAGGAATCAGAAACGGGAAACTCCAGATTCTTTGAGACCAATTTTATTTTTCTTTAGCTGTTTTTGTCTTGAACTTAAAATTCTTTTTATTTTGCATTTTGGAAGACTACTTTAAGATAAGCGTTTTTTATTAGTGTTTTTAAACAGTTTTAAAGCCAAATCAACATTTAGATCAGAGCTAGCTTCACATGATGGATGACAACTGAGTAAGCTGCTGAAGTTGACCAATCAGAGAATCTTCGAAACCTCAAAAATTGTTGTCAAACAACCTTATGTTAGTCCCAACAATTGCCTAATAATAATTTATTATTGCATATCAGTGATAAATTTGGACACATTTCAGAGACAATTAGCAACATTGTGTTCAGGAGAATTGTCCAAAGTCGGGGTGTAACGATTAATCAATTAATCGATTTCTATTCCTGCTATCCAACCAGATCGATCTGTCTGGGGCCAGTTGTTCACTGAATAGACCTGTACCATTATATACGTGTTTCAAAATGAAATACTAAATAATAATAATGAAATAAATGAGAAAATTGTCAGGAGTCAGCGCTCTGTCTCCCCCTCTCGTCACAGGAGGGAACCGTCTCCAGAGTAATGACTGCACTCAAACTCCCATCAACCCCAGCACACAGTGTCTGGATGCCTCCCCACCTGACTATCATCTGCTAATTTGCCACAGGACACTTGACCACTGCTCAGAGCCACGCTTAGTGCGAAGTATTGTTTGTGCCATTCAGCCTGCATACCAAGCATTATCATTGGATTTGATCTTCTGTGTCCCTGACCCTGCTTCTTCTCTCACTCTGCTCTTTTGCTGCCTGCCCTGACAATTGCCTGGACTCTGATCCCAATTTAGTTTTGTGGACTTTTAGTCTGAGCTTTTGCTCCTGTCTGATCTTATAAACCTGCTGCATTTGGAACCAGCCTTCTGCCCATTTTGTGACAGAAATACATAATGGTAAAAATACCATTTGTATTGAGACATGATTTTATCGTAACATAAAAACAATGAAGTGCATCACAGTGGACAAACACATCTGATGCAGCAAAATATGATCAGGTCATCATTACAGTCCAATGTGTGGAAACACTTTGAATTTAGCAAAGACATGGGACCAAAAATGTGAATGTACCATTAATTCTTGTTTACTTGTTTGTTTGCACACATGTTTAATTTACACTTGATTATCTTGCAAGAAATACAAGGAATCTGAAAAAAACCTCACCGTCACCACTGTTCAGTACCAGGTATTTATCTCTGAGTCACACTGGTTGAAGTTTTGGCTATAGATATAGGTTATAGGTACTATATCAGTCTTAGGCCAGAGAATCGGATCCAATCAGATTGTTCAAAATGAACCAAAACTAAAATTGAATCGAATCGGCAACCACAAATATCGAATCGAATCGTTGTTAAAATGAATCATACCACCCTTGGTCCAAACCCTTTTTCATACTGTGACACTTGCCAGTCAGCTTTTGAAGAGAAAAGCTTCGAAGAAATCTTAATAAAAAAGCCAGACGATACTCAGATGGTTCCTGCATTTTACAACAAAATATTTCTCACAAAGTGCCACATGTGCATCACCAGCTTCTACACTTATTTCTTTACAAAACATATTTTGATTTTGTCTTAAGAATGTTTCATGAATGTAGTCTAAAGAAACAGGAGTTGAAGGAGATTTTGAGGTTCTGTTATGGTTCCATTGCTTCATACATGCAGTACATAGATTAGTTTAAGGTTGAACAGTAAAAATAACAATGTGAAAAAATCTGGACCACGACCAAGAAATCTGGATCAGAAAGCAAACCAAAGATAATTAGTGGAGCTTTTGGTTGTATAGATACAAATATATACTTGGAGGCTTCACAAGTATGATGTCAATCAAATATGGACACCCCTTGGTTAAGGCAAGAGACCTTGAACTTGGCCTGATCAAAAGTTCTGCTGGAACCCAACAGAGTCCCCCCCCACTATGTCCTCCAGAAACAAAGAAGACGTCTGAATATATTCTACAAACAAATGTGAGTTCAGGGACATATTTTGAACCATTTAAATAAGGATAAAAACTTCAGAAAAAACATTATTGTGCAAGTAACTTATTGCCACAGCCTCAACAATCATTTTCATAGTAAGAGACATGCAAAACTTGAACTCAGATTCATGTTGTGTTACTTTCTGGCTGGGTTCAGATTCAGGCTCTTCTGACCAGGACTGAACTTTGACATTATGAACCTCCACAAAAACCTGTGCATCAGTACCCATTTGAACTTCACCCTAAGCACAAACGTCTCTGAGAAAACCGGCGTAAGCCATGCATGTCCTCAGAGCAGCCAACAGTAAGAAACATGTACGCTCATACACACATGCATAGTCACACCAATACTTATGATCAGATGTGATACTTTTAATATTTTTAAACATGCTACTTTAATGCACCATTCAAGTTGACAGCTGCTGTCCCTGACAGGGATGATGGAAAGTGGGATTGTGGGGTAAGAAATGTTGAGTTGTGTGAAATAACCTGCTTAACAAGTAATATTTTTGCATTATTAGGCCACTTGTTTGAGCTGAACTGCATATTCTGCTTAGAGGAGTTTGACTCTAGAATTGATTTGTCTTTTGCATATTTTGCAGTTTTCACATCTATAGGTTTTTCTTTTGGCAAATGGGTGATGTCATTGGGCATTTAAGAAAAAGTAGTTACACATTACATAGTCTCTTAGAGGTTATGAAGCAGTAAGTGAATTTGGACATAGCCAAAGTCTAACGTATGAATGCAATCAGTTATAATGTCAAACAATAATCAGCAAGTCTTTAAATCACTGTTTTCATGTAGTATTCATTTACATCTTTGTAGGATTTTTTGGATACAAACACTGCAAGGACACAAAAAAACAATGTGAACTGGTAAAATAATAGATCCAATATTACATATCGTAATTGAGGAAAACAGAGACTTTTGAGTAAATAATGAACTCTTTTATTTTGTCAGTGAAGTAGTGGTTTTAGTGATGTGTGAGTCCAAATAAACTACTGGTTGAGTCTGGCTTTGCTTCACAGTCCAATGTGCAGGATAAGAATCAACAAGTCTACAGGTCATGAGGACAAAGATCAGACAGAAAGTGTTGAACAAGATCTTGACAGTTTATGGCGTTTATGGTAAAAATCTGAAGCAAATGTTTTGATTTACCACATTCTCATCATGCATGACTAAAAACATGCCAGCGTGCTTTCCAGCTCGCCACGTGGCCAGAAAAGGTCAGCAGTTACATAGCAGGTCTGTCCATGCTTCCATCACACACTGCTGACCCGCTCTGAAGATGCATCAGCAAAGACAAAGTTCACACACGCGCACAGAAATGTTGCACGAGAGTCGCATTTTAGGGGATATTTTCACAGAGAGCAAACAATGGAGAGGAGACCGATGTCGACACGAGCAAACACAGGAGGGAGACAGAGAAGGGAAATAAAGACAGGAAAGGTAGAGAGAATTAAATAATAACTAAAAGTCAAATGAGATCAGAATAGTGGCAATGAACCAATCTTGACTTAAAAGGAGCATAGAGTACCAAATGGGTAAGCGTCACTTTACTCAAACTCTCTGAAACTTGTCTGCTTTAAAGAAGCAATGAAGATTTTTTAAAAAGACGTCTGAGCTGAATTTGCAACTTTTATCTAGCTTAACCCTTAAACACTAGAGGTGTTGCTGGCAACACCAAAATAATTATTTGTCCGTTTTATTTCACCATTTCATCGTTTTACGCGATCGGCATGAATCAGCTGATACTCATGCAGAGAAAAGTGACTCAACAGTGCATAGTGGCTTTTCTTCATGACAGAATCAGCTGATTTACGCTGAGTGCACAAACACTTCACTAGTTTAAAGTGCTACATATCAGTGCAAGACGGCTAGTCTTTGCTTCGGAATCCATTGGAATTACCATAATTGAGTAAACGGTTGAAGAGTTACGATAGTCGAAAGAACGTAAACACTGGAGCTAAATGTGTGTTGGGCATTCTTTAAAACACCAGTTGTAGACCCTCAAAAAGTCGCCAGTCTTTGCTGTGAGAGTCAAATGTGATTGCATTATTTTCTCTAGAATTAGCCTAGGTCTTTTAGAGGGGGTCTGCCCAGGTGGATCTGCATGGAAAACTTCCCCGGAAGGTCATCCAGGAGACATCCAAACCAGATGGCCGATCCAGCAGAGGAAGCAGCAGCCCAGCTATGCTCTCCCCTTGGGTGACTGAGCTCATCACCCTATCTAAAGATGCCTTCACACCGCCCTCGGCAATGCAGGTTCTAGCAACTGCTAACAATAAAAAGTCTATGTGAACGAAAGTTTCGAGCTTTTGCGTTTAAAACTCTAGTGTTCATGGGTTGCAATGCAAGTTTCTAAGTACTGTTTTTGGGTTCTAAATAGAAAACACACAACCACTTAATCCATATTGCAAATTAAACCTTTTCCGATAATTCTTTGAGAGTTTCTTTATTTGAGGCATCTGGATAGTTTTTCTGGTGTTGAAACTAGTGCTGTCAATTGATTACATAATTTAATCAGATCAATCACACTTTTCGATTGTGATTAATCACAATTAATCACAATGCTTTACTAGGTAAATTTTTTACAAGATGCAGCTTTTGAACAAAAGAAAAAGGCCAGAGAGAGCAATTTTCTGTAATTTCTATTGTCTGTAATGTTGTAAGGTGTAAAGTGTTAGCTCAGATGCACAAAACACATCAATAGTAAGATAAGCAGAACTCTAAAGAACTGCAAAGACATTTGTGTCTGCAGTATTACTCCAGACAACAAAGATGCTGACATACAGCCATAAGAAAAAAACATAGTGTGTCGCCACTTTAAATGGGCCAAATGAATACTCAGATATGATTGGCTACTGGGTGCTGATGCAAACCTGAAAAAGAAGTTCTGGTCAAATATCACAAATGTTCTATATCACTGCACAGGCTTCTTTAAAACAAACTTTTTGCTTCATCTTCTGGACAAAACAAGCTGTAAAAGGTGAACTTTCTCACTAAACTGATGCTTTATTGAAACTTTCATGACGATCAGCATCTATATCTATTTCCTTTGCCGCTGCAGTCGAGGTCTGCCGGTCCAGTGGCGCGTTCTCATGTTACCGTTACAATGGGCCGCATTATGTATCAAATAGTGTAGTTTTTGTGAAAAAGCGATCTAAACCCCAAAAATTACAAGACTAAAGTATTACAAATCAATTGAATATTTATTTATTTTGTAAGTGACCATGGTATAAGCAGGATAGTGCTTGACGAAGTGTACTTAAACAGAAATTGACACACGTCATGGAAGCCTGGACCGTCCGTCAGAGAGACTGTCGTTTCTGACATGTAATTAATCTGCATTAATATATAATAATGCATTAATTTTGTATAATTAATCGCGTGCGTTAACACGTTAATGTTGAAAACCCTAGTTTAAACACTCCCAAATGGTACTCTTGATGAGAAAGAAGCATCCAAAAAATTTAGGAAACAGAGACAGAAAAAGAGAGATAAGACTGAAAGAACCAATAGGGATGGAATTTAGACAAAGACGGAGAGAGAGGTACATACACTGAGGTTATTTCCGCGAGGCCTGTGTCTCCTCCGCTGCATAGCAGGCAAACACAGAGATAATACATAGAGCGGAGCAGTAAAGCACGCATAAACACACACACATAAACACACACACATTCGTTCATACCATACATACACAAAAAAGAAAGAAGGAAGAAGGAGAACTGAAGGACAGAGATGAATAGGTAAAGAAAAACAATGGATGAAAGTTTTAAAAACAGAAAGCAACCACCACAGATTAACCCTTGTGCTGTGGGGTTCAGCTGGCCCCACTGCCAATATTAACGTGCCTAGAATATCACAACGATCAAGTTACATTCAAAAACGTCGGCAACGCACGTTCAAGTGACCGCTTTCAATAAAAAGTTGATGTAAGCGCACATAAACTTTCATTTTGGAATTCAAAACAATACAAACTTATAAAAAAAGGGACCGCGATTTGGTTGTGCCGTATGGATAGCAGTGTCGGCCGTTTGAAAATTGATCATAGAGAAGAAGGGAATAATTTCAGTTTTTTTCCGCACGGAATTCTATTGTACCAAGTCTTTGATAAATCGGAATAGAGCTGTGAAAGAAAAAGGCTGGAACCAAGTTCACAAGATTTGCACTGCTTCAACCTTTTGCACTAAGTCTCTTCCAGCTGTAACTGGCAGACATGCACTAATAAACACCAGCAAAAGAAGAAGACGCCTCTCCTACCTTATCTAGTGTAAACCCCATGGGCTAAACGCACGTTCACAACCCGCATTTAATGCGTTTTTGACTGAATGTCACATGCCCAGTTCATTAGACTTGAAGAAAATAATAGAAAACTATACAACACAGAGGTGTGTTGTGGAGGTGAGTTGGAGAGGACAGAAGACAATGATCCATCCATAGACACCTATGTACACACAAACATGTATGCACGCACACATACATTCGCACATGCACACTTACCGAAACCAGCATAAGCTCTCTGTAAGGCAGAGCATTGTTAGAGGACAGTTCACACACACACACACACACACACACACACACACACACACACACACACACACTACTCTTGGATGTAGCTTTCACTAAGATTTATTTTTACACTGACAAACTGTGGTCACCATTCAAGCAGAAAATCTGAGTCATGGCCTAAACTCATGTCACTTAATCTCTACATAATCTGAGTGGAAATGATTGTTTTCATATTTTCTCATAGGTCCTTATTCTCTGTAAGAAACTAATAACTGAGTTTTCTTTGAAATGGAAGTGATCTTTGGTTTAAGTCAACAAGTAATGAGAATGTAAACACAGCTTCACTTTATTTTACCAAAAAAAAACATCTGATGTTGGAACCACTAACTGGTATACCAAAGTGAGAGCAATATGGCTTATATGGTAGTGAGATGCTGGAGAATGGGCACATTTCTGTGCACGGATGGATACATGTGTGAATGCTGCCAGAAGCTCCAAGCTTTACAGAAAGTAGAATCAACAAGCACTGGATGTAAAGTGAACTGACATATGGAAGCATTAAAAATCCTGACCTCTCTTTTCAGGAAAGAGAATTTAACTCTTGAAGATTTGAGTATAAAACATGCTTCACACAGATTTAAAAAGCAGGTAAAACAGATCAGGAAGCTCTATGATAATATTTATCTACAAAAGGTGAATATATTTGATCCTTCAGGATTAAAAATGATTTAAAATATGTTAGAACATTATTGTTATTACTGGGCTTTTCAGTGAATGCCTGGTGTGTGGAAGCCTTAAAAGTAAGTGGCCAAAATAAAATGAAAAAGAGTGAAAATTATTTGCTAAAAATAAACAAATAAAAATCATGTTTAATTGGACTAAAATAAGGTTTTTTCTGTGGTCACGGGAAAAAGGAAGTAAACTCAAAGACCCTTGGAATCCTTCATTTACAAATAACACACAGAGTGAAGCAGAGGATAAAACTACCATGGCTAGTGAGGAAGGAGAGTACTTTTCCTCACTCGCTTCACAAATGTGAACAAGTCAGGGGGTTTAGGAAAAAAAAATTAGAGATGAAAAACCTAGAGTAGAACAAAATTGAAAGAAAATGAATTGTTCTTCTATAGGAAAACATAGTACCTATGAGGCACGGCAGTAGTAGCATTATAATTTGTATCTGTTCTTTATGTGGGCTACTGTTTAGCCATTATAAAAGGAAGTGTGAGCTCCTATTTATTATTTACATTTTTGCATGAACAAATGTCAACAAAAACTCTTTGTGTACAAATTATTTTCAAGATAATGAATTCATTCTTTCATATAAAAATAAAGTTAATTGATTGATGAAATAATTGACAGCTAACTCTAATAAGGAAAGGAATGATTCACCTGTTTTTTAAATCTCCATTTTTTTCTTTTTCTCAACTTAGAACCAACAGACAACTTCAGGACATCTATTTTCCTAATTTTCATAGTTTTTTTAAAGTCTTTTCAACATTTCCACTACGTCTTGCTTTACAGACAGACACACCAAGGTTTTTCGGGGAAAATGTGGTAAGAAAAGGAAAAGGCTGCACACTGACAGTACCTTTCAAACGCGATCAGACTGGTGACTGTCAGGCCTCCTAGATATACAGTGCATATCTAGGTCACTGTTGCCAGTGTTTAGAAGCAGTTTACATTGTGTGGTGTGAATGTGCAGATTTCACTATAAGATAGATGCTGGAGTGAAAGCTGCTGATGGATGATGGTGGAAGCCAAGCAGTGATGATTGGGAGGGTAAAACAGACACAAAGAACTGCCAGTGGAGATGGAATTTTAGAGAAAGTGCCCTCTCTTGAATAGTAATCCCTTTAAGTAAATGAGAAGTTTTTAAAGTTTGGATTTACACCAAAGATTATCTCTAAAGCTACGGACACACCCAGCATGTGACATGTTGCACACAGGTATTAGAAAACGCATTTAGCCCACAGTTTTCAGTCTGGACAAGCAGGGAGGGGCTTCTTCTTTTTCTACTGTTTAATAACGCATGTCCACCATCTACAGTTAGAAGATACTTTTTTGGTGAAAGACTTGGTGTCATGCTTAGTGTCAACCTCAATTATTTATTTCTGCTCCATTATCAATTTTCAAATGGTTTCAAATGGTTTCAAGTCCCTGGTTGGTCAAACAAAGTTTGGCCTGTTTTAACTTACAACACACTTTTGAAAGGCCTGTTGTATTGTATGAAGAGCCCAAAAACGACCTTCAAAATGTCTATGAACGCGCTTTTAAATGCGTAAGCCCAAAACGCACTTGTTTACACAGACTTTTCACTGGAAGTGGTCACTTGAATGTGCGTTGTCTATGGTGGGAACATAGCTTTAGAAAAATACGCTTTTTTTGTGGTTTATAAAATATTAATATTCAATTAAAAACATTGAAACATGAATTTGATTTTGAAAAATTTAGAATGTAAAGTGTGTGCAAGGTAAAATGGTAAAAAAATTTGAATTTTTAAAATTTTATTTTATGAAAGAGTATCTAACAATGTACAAGCGTGTACAAATAAAAATGATTTTTAAAATGTTTTTGATATAAAATTTAACTACAGATTAGAGAACAAACAGTAATTAATTAATACTTTTTGTGACTTTATTGCAGTTAGAACTTGCAAAACAACTTTCTGTGTTTATTCTTTTACCAATAAAGATCTGGTCTATTTCTTACAGCTTTTGTTTTCTCAAGTCTTGTCTATTTCTGATTTCTAATATTATAATATTCAGTATTTTATTTTGAAAACAGAAATTTCTTGAGAAGAAAAATCTTTCTAGGAAAGATTTTTTTCTTACAATTTTACACTTCAACTGCTGTTGAAGCTGCAAGATGCAATGAGGGAGGATGACTATGAGTGACAGTGATGGTAGTGGGATGAAGGTGCTCACTTGGTTGTCTGCCGAGAGGCGGGGCATGGAGAGGGTCCGCCCATGCCCATCCACTGGGTGATAGGGCTCAGTGTCGGAGTACCCGTCCCGCCCCATCTCCCTCATCTCTACCGTCTGTAAAACAGAACGAGAGCAGCGTGACCACTGTCTGCTGAGGGAGTGGACTCTGACACGCAGCGTGGTTGTCAGGGTGCAAAAGCTTTTTGTATTCTTTACCTTATGCAAATACGCCAACAAAAACAACTGTGTCATTATTTATGCAACAGGACAGTTGCATAAATAAGCTGTTGCAACTTTTTGTCGTACAATAGGCTACTGATGGATGCCCTGACTATTTTTTTTATATGGTGAGCATAAGATCAAATATAAGATTTTATCATCTAGGTGTGGACTAATACCACAGAAAAAAATATACATACTTTTAATTTTCTAGATAAAGGCTGACAAAAAAATCTGACTAATTTCAAACATAATTTCCAGCTAATCTTTTTGGGGTTTTTTTTTGCCACGGCAATCAGCAGAGAGATGAGGCACCGGGGAGTTGGGCATCCTAACAGACGAGTAGAGTACAGGAAACAGTAAGGAGACAGGGGTCCAAAAACATAAACCAGATCCATCTATTGACTGGAGGGTGAGGGTCAGGGAATGTAAGGACGATAAGACCAAGGAAACACTGGAAATGTGGACTTGGAGTGGGAAGAAGAGAAAGATAGACAGGTTTGCCAAAAAGAGAGAACCTTTCAAATGGAGTAACTGCTCTTGAAAAGCTACATTGGTAAAACTTTGAAACTGTTTTTGACAAAACCCAAATGATGTCTGGATTAATTGTGTTTGTGAAGAAAAGAAATATTAGGTGTAAAGAACCTTTTCAGTTCTGCGTCTTACCTCTTATTGCTCCTCAGTCCCTGTATGAATATATAACACCTCATTTTACGTTGCAACAGCAAGAATGTCAGTTTCTTTATCATCTCCAGTATCTACTTCACCATCTGCACGCTGACTTTTGCTAACTTTAGATGCTGCATCTGGCGTCTCTCAGCACTGGCACCAAACTACTGTCTGAAAAAAACCACGACGATACCATGCCTGGATGCCTCCTACCTGTGAGTTGTGACGGTTTTCGTGAAGGTCATCAGGTCGATCTGGGCTCCAATTTCCAGTCTTTTGGAACATGTCCTGCGTTTTTTCTGTCAGCCACGGCTGATTCTCTGTCATGCCACCCTCAGGAGGTCTGACGTTTGCACACACACATTAAAAACACACAGATTTAGCTGCAAATGAAAGATTCTTAGCTTTGTGGTTTACGACAAAGGGTCTCTACACATTTAAAGACCCACTCTGATGATGATTATTGTGTGTTTAGGTCTTTTTACCATGTTCTTGTCGCATTTTTCTCACAAGGAAGAACAAACTAAGCTTAAAGATGCATTTCTGAGTATTTCCTTTATAAGAATTGTTGTGAATCAGGAGCAGACAAAAAAATTCTGTTAGTGTTTTCGTGAGGTGGAAAATATGCTGCACCACTCCATTCTGATGCTTTTGTCTCTATATATTCAACTTTCTGTTCAAGAGTAAATACACATGAACTCCCAACCTTTTCATAACACAGACTCAACAATAAAATAGTAATGCCCCCTCCCCTTTTATTCTTTTGTTTTTACAAAAAAAGTAACATTAGTGGTGAACACATATTTCTATAACGGGTTTTGTCGCTACTGTTCCTTTTGCAATAACTTTCTACAAAATAAACAACAAATCTTAGTTCACTAACAGAAAAAATCCACTAAAAGAAAAAAGTAATTAAAACATTTTCACAATTTGACATCAGCACACTGTCTTGTAGTTTACTCACATGCTGTTGACGTCTGGCTGGGTGCTAGGAAGGCTGTTCTGGATCTGCCCCCCCTGACCATCTGTGCCCCCTCCCTCTAAGGGCGGCTCCATACGCTGAAACATTAATGGCGTTCGGTTCTGTGTGAGATACATGACATGGCCTGCAGGCTTGCATCAGGCACACAGGGGGAAGACATCAAACACAAACACAGGATGCACTCGCAGCATGCACCCACATGGGGGCGCCAAGAGCAAGCACATGGCTGCAGATAACCAAGGTAGAGTTTCCATCCAGACTGCCCGCCGATCAGGGTAAATCCTGAACAAAGTCCTTCATAAGATGCAGCTTTATTTTTGAAGCTCAAGAACCTGATCGGAAACCTGCATCATGAGGGAATTTCTACCTTGGAAACCTGAGGTAAGATGACTCTTAAGTCACAGATTCCAGAGCATGTTACCATCCAAAAACAGTTTCCTCAGAAATCATACATTGACAATTCATGTGATTCGCCAAACACCACAAGTGGATTCTGAAGCACCTGTGTTGAAAGTCAGCTTCTGTTTTGAGTGTGAACGAGGGTCAAACATGTCACTAAAAAGTCAGTCAGCGGAAGGCTGGTAGATCTTTTTCTAACACAAAGCCAAATTCCAGTTCCTTGACGAGTCGAGCTGACCAGCTGGTCACAGAAATCATCATCATCTGCAATGGCGAGCAACATAACCATGTGGCGGTTTACTGCTTCTCTTCATTTAACATTATACTGCCTAAATTTCCACCTGCAGTTAAAAAAAAATCTGGTTCTGGACAGCAAATCTCTCCTTAATTTACATTGTATATTATTTTGACCGTATTTCCCTTAGTGCATAGAAGTTTGGGGGAATAACTATAAATCAACTTCCATACAGGAAATTAGAAACAAATGTATGAATATGATTATTGATATTTAAAAAATGCTGATAAATCTGTAAATATTTAGGAATATAAATTTGAATTGTTTGGGGATGTTTTGGAGGATTAAGTGGGACCAATTGAATGTTTAGACATGACATATGTGTGTGGGATGTTTCCATGTTTATATTTACGAGGGATGTAGCATTTTGTTTTCTCTATGTTTCGGTTCAAACTTTAATTTTTAATATGTGATTTGTGTAGTAAAAAAACAACAAAAAGAAACTAAAAACGTAGATTTTTTTTCTTTGCTATTGAACAAGTGACAACAAAAGAAAAACTTTTCAGTTGGCTTAAGCTAAGTCTGGTGTAATGTCATAAAAAAATAGCAAATCCTTCTTAAATTTGGCATGTGTTTGACATTCTCTATGTAAACATACTGCTCAGCAGTAGAGATGCAACGATTTACTTTTCCCATTATTTGGTTAAATGGTGTAATATGTGATTTGGTTTTAAACCAAGAATTGTGGCACCCTAATATGTACCTGTATATGTGTGTTTTACCTGTCCATGTGAGTATCTGAAACTGAATATGTTCTCATTATAGAGGGAACAGTACTATAATAGACAGTGGGTGTACTGGGTATGGTACTGAATTAGTGTCGGGTATAGGGAAAGTTCCAAAGGATTTTACTTCTTATCACTTTCTTTCAGATATTTGTAGTTTTCTAAAAATGTTCTATTTTGTCCTATCTTTCCTTTAACCCTTTTACATCCAACGTTGACATTGTTTTGACTACCGTAACTCTTCAACCGCAATCATGCAATTAACATAATTCTAGCGGATTCTGATGCACAGAAAAGCAACCTTGCACTGGTATGTTACTTGCAATATGCTTGAGTGCATTTGCAAAAGGCGTTTTAAAGGGTTAAAGTATATGTCTGAAATAAAATATAATCATCATCAAATTTTCCACAGTTGAGTTCTGCTGCTCATCCCACAACAGATGGAGTTCCATTATGGACACAAACAGGTTTTTTAACAGCACTGTCAGCAAAAGAATTATTCAAAAGCAGAAACGCCTTTTTTTTTGTTGCTAATTGAAAAAAAGAAACCTGTTGTGAATAAAGTGAATAAAACCGCACAAGTTTGAGTCCAGTTGTGGGTAAAGACTAATTCATGGAACTGAATTATGGACTAAACATTTCAATGGAACGGTAACCCCTAATAAAAACCCTGTCTAGTGGAGAACGCTTCAACAGTGGCTTATGAAAAAAAAAATCTTCTTTTTCACATGAGTTCATGTATGCTTGGATGACCCTAAAACGACAGAAACCTCCACTCAACATCATCTCAGCAGCCATCACACACTGATGTATGATCACAGACTGGAGACACCGCACGATGGCTTCGCCAGTTTGGCAAAAATCAACCTGAACAAGGTCTCGTCCCCCCTGGAGGGACAAACGGAGTTCATGGCAGGGACAGGGATGCGACAGCGCCAACAAAAGGACTTCACACAATAAACTCCAACACAATGAAATTGCAAACGACTGTCAAACTGCAGACAAAAGGAAGAAAAAGAAAATCATGGAGACACGATAACAGCAAAGATCAAAGAAGACAGTTGTAATTTGTCATGAGCGACACATGGCATCGAAGCAGATTTAAAAAGGAAAGACGTGCTTATCCAGTGTAAAAGAAAGAATCCACCCCTCTGTTTTTAACTTCATTTTTGTGATAGAGAAACGCTGTAAGAAAGTCACGTGGTTTATTTTTCTACAAGGTAAAATTTAATGCTACTTTCTTTTAATCATATCTTTCTTATTTCTTCTCAAATTCTTTGATCAAATATTTGTATTTTATGCTACATGTAAGCCAGCCAGGATTTTTTTTATTGGCGGATTCCTCCTTTTAAATGGACAGAATGGAAACAGAAAATGAAAATGTGAGTTGATTAAATGCCAGGAAGAGCAGGCGGATACACATGAAGTACATGTGCTCTGCTGATGTTGAGGGAGCTTGTGTTGAACTGCCTTTGCAGTTCAGTCACACAGGTTGCATTGCAGAACACACCAAGACACACTGTTTGCACATTTTCTTTTTTTAGTTGTTGTTCTACCAAAATAAAGCAGGACAGACATACCCTCCATTCTCCAAAGCACTCCTTTGTTGAGCAAAATGAAAAATCACACATCTAAAATCAGTCAAACCTCCTATTTTGTGAGCAGATTTACACTCATTGTGTGACACCAGGAGCTACCAGAAGAGTGGAGAGATGTGTCCCCAAATATTCACTTAGTGGGAGCGAGTGCATCTCAGAAGCATTCATTAACAGGAGGAGAGGAGCACTGACAATAAACAAAAGGTGAGGCCATGTGGCATCATCCTTAGATAATGATAACAGCAACAACCCCCCAGGTAAACTGCCATAGCACCTAACCCTCCTGAATAAATCAATACAGCTTAGAGGTCTGCAACCTGCGGCTCCACAGCCCCATGCGGCTCTTTGGCTGAAGAAAAATAAAATGATAATAACCTCAACTTTTCTAAATGACTTAGCATTGATTTCATTTACACTCACTGGCCACTTTATTAGACACACCTGTCCAACTGCTCGTTAACACATATTTCTAATCAGCCAATCAAATGGCAGCAACTTAATGCATTTAGACATGTAGACATGGTCAAGACTATCTGCTGCAGTTCTAAGTTTTGTTGCTGACCATGTCCATCCCTTTATCACTACATTGTATCATCTTCTGATGGTTACTTCCAGCAGGATAAGGCTCCATGTCATAAAGCTGGAATCATCTCAGACTGGTTTCTTGAACATGACAATGAGTTCATTGGACTCAAATGTTCTCCAGTCACCAGATCTCAACCCAATAGATCATCTTTGGGACGTGGTGGAACAGGAGATCAGCATCATGGATGTTCAGCCGAACAATCTGCAGCAACTGTGTGATGCTGTCATGTCAACATGGGCCAAACTCTCTGAGGAAAGTTTCCAGAACCTTGTTGAATTGATGCCACCAAAGGATTAAGGTAGATCTGAAGGGAAAAGGGGGTCCAACCCGGTACTAACAAGGTGTAGTAAAGTGGTCGGTGGGTGTACATTAGTTAGGTTTATACATTTATAGCTGAGGTGTTCCAAGAACAGTGAGACAAACTGCTATGTTTTTTCCACCCCTGCTGATATTAGACCAACTCAAGAGACCATGTGTGCTGTGTTTTTGCTCCAGAGTGCAGAGATTTCAAATCTTATCAAACTTTTAGTAAAAAGTTTTATCTTCTCTGACGATTTTGTTATGAGTTTGAAGCACACTATTTAATCTTGTACAACTGTTTTTATTAGCTAAACATGAAGTAGTTTCTAAGAAAATGCATTTGTATATTATTCATATGCTGTTTCTGTTGAATCATAAACCAATTAAATCATATTCAGGTTAACAGCATAATAAGTAGGGAAAAGGACAACAGCCTATCAAAGCTGGTCTTATCAAATAACAAGAAGAAATGCCCCTTTTGACTTGAGTCCTTTAAAATTTCATAGAAGAATATAAGCTTCAGTGGAATGATCCTATGTGGCACAGGATGTCTTTTATTTTGAAAGGAAATCATGTGAGCCTCAAAAAAAAAATTTCACATTAAAAAAAAAAAGCCTTTTCTCTGTATATTTGTATTTTATTGAAAAATAAATTTATATATATATATATAAATTAATAAAAAAAGTATTTTCAAGAGGGTGACATATAACTTTGCACTTCTACTAGGTTTGAATAAACGAGAAACAGAGCTGAATGTCTCTTTTAGTATTAAAGGTTGCAGACCCCTGATATAGCAGAAAAAAACAAAGAAAACTTCAAGCAGTGGAATAGCCTGCCATCTGGCTAGAAAAAGTAAGTTAGATAGCTCTTAGCAAGCAGAGCATTAAGGGTTAAATAATCAAGGATCATGCAAACACAGGAAACGCTCCAAACTCTAAAGCTTCTAGCCTTTCAATGTCTTTTAAAGCCATGACTGGAGGACAAAAGGCTGAAATCAGAGGAATGTCCTTCATCGATAAAGAGGACTAGAAAAACAAAACTTTTACTTTCAGGGATCTCTTTGGGATGTTGGGATGGTTGGGGTGAGGTGGGGTACCTGTTCCTCTCGCAGGGCCTGCAGCTTTTTTGTCTTGCTCTGTCTGTAGTATTCCATGATCATCATGGCAGCGTAGATTTTGCCCACTGTCAAGTCTGTGGCTGCTGAAAAAATGACAAGTTACCCTGGAAGATTAGACCGGGGTGAGATGGAACCCTGCGCCGTGGGGGAATGGGAGTGGGGGACAGTACACAAAACTCACAAAAATACAAAATTGCATGCACAGTACACCAGCGTTGGTGGAGATGATGCTTAAAAAACACTCAGTTTGAGGGAAAGAGTTTGGCTTTACAGTAAGAAAACAGTTAAATTAATATTCAGTGATTATCATATTTTTTTATTGATAACACAGTTTAATTATAATTATACATATTTTTTGGGATATAAGTCCTAGTTTTTTGCATAGTTTGGCCAGGAGTGAAATCTATTTCTCTCAAGTGTGACTCAGGAGCGACTTATAGTCCAAAAAATTCAGTTTTGATAAGTTGAAAAAAACTCACACTTTTGTTTTCTGAAATGATTTGTAGAAAGTTTTTTTTTTCAATACAAAAAGGAAATGTAATGTGACTCTCACCACCACTGGGGTACAAACAGATACATCATCACAACACTGTACAGTTGTCAACACAGTTGAGCTTGTAGTCTTTTCACAGGCAGATGCTGCTCATATTCTGCATAACCTTTGAATTTTTTTCTATTGGTCTATCATCATCTATCACCTCACACACCTCAAGGAACCAGGAGCTCAATCTTTTTCTAAAAACTCTGGACAGGTTTTTCCAGAGTTTGGATGGAACACATCAGCCTTTAAAATCAGAAAAATATTGAGCTACGTTCTGACGGTGTATGTCAGATAAGTGCAGTATGGCTACAAATCCTCAAACTTTAACTAATCTTACAGGATGCTTATGAATGATTAAATATAAAGTGCATTTATCTCAGTGTCACTCATGCATTTAGCCAAACCTTTTAAAGTTACCGTTAAACATGCACCAGCATATAAATAGGCACTGAACCTCTTTAAAATCATTCCATAATCAAACCTTTTCAACTTAGCAACTACGGTCAAGCAAGTACATTTGTTTCCGCCTGTTAGATACTCCTGTAGTGAAAAGACTTCTATAGAGGATCGTCTATAGCAAGCACCCCCTGATAACAGTGAAGACTAGATGGGTGGAAATATCAGTACTGTGCATAATTGTGCTGCTGTGGAAACTGACAATGAGCTTGTAAATAAGTGTGACTTAGGATGAATTAAGACGTGTATATATAAAAAAGGATACACCTTTTAAATAAAGCCTAATTACCGCACTTAAAAGCCTTAATGTTTTTCCAAAAATGGCAGTGCACCTCATATACGGAATCGTTCTGGTTGTGTTTGCTAATGTCAAAGTGATTTTGAGACGTACATGGCGCTCTGTCAAAATGTCAGTCTGTTTTTTTATGAGTTGCAAACACGGTTGGGTGTTATTGTACATGCGTTAATGTGTGGGAGTTAGCGCAGTCACAATAAAGTTTGTTGTTGTGGTATCAGTCTGTGTTGTTTTGTGTTGCAAACAAGGTTACAAGTTACAGGTATGTGTCAAACAGGGAGGCATAGGCTCCCAATTTTAGGTTTTTTGGTATGACTGAAGCAAGGATTCAAACTCACAACTTCAAGTTGAAGGGTAGACATTTTACCACAAGGCCACTGAGTTCACCTACCAAGTATACATTTTTCTTTTCAATCCAATAAATATTCCGTTATACTCTTTCTAACCACATACTCACAATACATTTTTTTTTCCAGCCCATGTCCAATGTAAAAGCTATGTTTGAAGAGAATTTGCTTTCCCTCTATGTCATCATTTTACCAAAATAAATAAACTTCATGCCTGGTTTTGAACATGTTTTACCTCTGAGGTTAAATTTTAGATCAATAACAGGCAGTGGCTCAGGTCGGTCAGTGGTTCGAACGCTGCTCCAAATGGTCAACTGTTGTTGTGTCCATGGGCAAGACTCTCCCTGCCTCCAGTGTGGCTCCACTGGTGTGTGAATGTGCATGAATGTCCCGTGATGGTCAAAGGGGTCATATGTACGTATTGGCAGCCACGCCTCTGTCAGTCTGTCACAAGGCAGCTGTGGCTACATCAGTAGCTTACCATCACCAAGTATGAATGAGGAGTGACTAAATAATATATAAACATTGCAAGTGCTTTGAGTGTCAGGAAAAGCACAGAAAAATCCAATCCATTATTATCATGAAATATCGTAAAAGTTGTGAACTTCATACTTTATTGATAATTAAAAGAGTATGAACTATGGGCAGGTGGCAGTAGAAGAATAATTCTACAATTGCCCCAGTGGCTGTTATCTGTCAAGCTCACATCGGGAACGTGACGCGCATTCTTGAATGAGCACTAAGCTCATCTTTGAACTTTGAATTAGTTAGAACTCAGTGTGGTTCAACTGTTGAAGCGTGTATAGATAGAGATGGTCCATCTGTAAAGTAAAGTGTTTGAATAATGAATGTGTTACTAAATGTCCATATGTGTGTACAGTCTGATCAGGAGGTGCAAAGCAGTAAACAACACCGGCTGGTAGAAGCTGTCCTCTTGGTGGATTGGTGATTGGACACACGTACACAACTATGCCAAGTGTTAGCTGTTCCCCTGTAACTTACCCTTGTGTGGTGTAACCAGCAGGTCAAGTGTCTTCTGGGATAGATTTGGCCAGATAGCCATCATCTCTTTTCTTAGCTCTGCATCCATCTGGTGCTTGTCTGCACCTCCTGAGTGGTCCATGACCCAGTGTAATCCAGACACACATGGATTAGTTATTTTAACATGTACAGATCATATACACATCCAACCCAGGGCCAACGAGAGGGAGCGGTGAGAAAATCCCAAAAGAAAATGTTCATACATTCACACAAAAACACGTTCCCCCAGAAAAACAAGTAACATGATAGTGTCTGGCTGATATATTTGTTCCACATCATTAAGATGCAGAAAAAAATGAAAACACTAAGAAACCTTTTCATATACAGTACAAGGAAGTTAAGTGGGGTTAAAAGAGAATGTGCACTTCTTATCGTACCCTTGGCAATTTTTATGTCCAGAGCTGTCCGGATCAGAGCCATGAGGGTGGAGTTAAAATGTACCGTGTTGTCATCGGCAACAGGTAGATCCATACGCAGCAGTCTCTGTGAAGAACCAGTCAGGTTGAGAGGATGAGAACAGACGCCCTCTTTTAAGAGGCACGTACCCTGAACCTTTGGAAATGGGAAAGGGGAAGGGGGGAGAGGCTGGGGTTGAGAGAGCTCCATAGACAACAGCCAGTTAAAGTCCGGCCAGATTAATTCGGGCTACTTTGTTTATTCGATTGTAGATTCAATTTTAGGAAAAACTGACTCAGAACCAGAAAGTGTTGAATCTGAGCTACAGGGATGTTATGCAGATGTGTGTTCAGTATGCACTTGTGCTTGTTTTACGTGTCTGTAAAGTGCACAAGCGTTTGCTTGTGCGGGTAAGTGTCAGTGTCTCCTGCTTTTCCAGTGATACTCTACCAGACAGCACAGCTAATCAATGCTACAAAGCAACTGTGAGAGCTGAGAACGACAAGTAAGAACAATCGGAGCCAAAACGGCATCCGACCCAACCTGTGCCCATGTTCCCCGCATGTGTGAATGCATGTACGCATTTACACATCTTTGCTGTTACACACATATACATGTATATAAATATTTGGCAATCCACATACACCCACCCCATCCCCCACCACAACATCCCTCCTTTTCCACTAACACACAATTTTCACAGACTGCAATCAAGAGCACTTAATTGAAGTCCTTGCAAGACAAAAATAGGTTTACTTGAAAAACAATAACAGTATCACTGGGGATATCCTGATTTCTTTCAGGAGACAGCTGCAGTTAAATTTAACAAAGGCACTTGCTATTGAGCTCCCCCTACCTGTTAGGAGGTTCCCTGTCTTCAGATGTCTCTAACAGGTAAAACAGATGGAGGAACCAGCAGATAGGATGAAGCAAACCATACCTATCTTGTCTAGTTGGAATCCATCAGATTTACCTACGAACATGAGCGTTGGGCTCTCACGATGGCAAGCATGGCATGAGGTTGAGATAGTTTGCATGCTAGTGTGTTCCTGAGAGTGTGCGAGTGTCGGACATGCCCAAAGCCAAGTGTGAGGCGGGCCAAGGGCAACAGCCAACATCCACAGCGCTTGTCAGGCAGGTTTCGTGTTGACCAAAGCCATGCGACAAATATTGCATGCAACATCACACAACACCCCTGAGAAAAATCCCACAAATGCAGACCAAGCATGCAGCATGCCTTTACTCCACTCCAAATGTATAAGCCCCAAATTTGCCCATTTATTCACCCCACTACTCCACAACTTCCCTCAAAACCCACTTTTACAATACAGGCAGCTGTGCATCCGCGCAATGAGAGTATCCGCAATCCAACTGAATTGAATTTTCTTGATCGACACATCAAAGTCTTTTGGTGGCCTCTATGTAAGAGATTCTCTCAAGACCAAATTGAACAGCAATAAAAGCACTTCATTTTAGGTTGAGATCTCTCTCAATGCCAAACGGGTGCAGTGTCTTAGGTGAGTGTCAGAGTTCAAAAGGATTTGAGCTGTGGCACTGCCTGAAAGAAGAAAAACAAATTATAAAGAATATAAAACAGAGATAATCTTTTTGTTTTCTCTTTTTCGTGTTTTTTTTTTTTTTGGACAACCAGGCTTTTTGGTTATAATACTAAAAGATAAAGAGTAAGAGGAGAAGGGATCTATGAAGAGATGAATAGTAAGGCTAAACTATATAAACCTGAGCTCAGTCATGGGATGGAGTTACAGATAAAAGGGGAAGGGTGAGATGGGGAAGAAGAAGAGAGACAGTGAAAACACTAAAAAGATTTTTAAAAAAGGCAGGGAAAACACGAGCCTAGAGAAGTTACCAGCGAGAACAGCTGTTTGTGTGTGGATTCAGAAAACAAAAAGGCTAAAAATTACAGAACATGACAAGAGATAAGGACAAGGACTAAAAACAACACTGACAAAGTCTTAGGGTTCAGTTTAAGAAGGTAAGTAGCAACACATTCCTAACCAGTATTTATGTGTTTTATACAGGTTTGTTAATTTAAAAAGCTTGAAAGCCAGCTTTTAGTGTCAAGAAGTGCTATTTGTAATGTAATCAGGGCTGAATTATGCAATGGGGGCCCCTGACAAGACGGTGTTGACAAAGAAGAAGAAACAGAGCAGAGAAGTGCAGTAGAGACAGACCAGGCTTAAATGGAAGGAGGAATGAAGGAATGAAAACGCCTCCTGACTACTGACAGACGAGCAGAAAGATGAGGAGCAGTGACACAAAGACAGAAAATAATCAACGAAAAAAAAAAAAAACCCAGAAAGAAATGATCAAAAGAGAAAGAGAGAAAACTGAGACCGACACCCAGATTCACCGAAGGTTTCTCTGAAAGTAACATCTGTTATTTTTTTGTTTAAATCCTGCTCTGTGTAGTAAACAATACCCATTTTTAGACATTGCAAACAGTAGTCCTATTTAAAACATAAGGTGACGTTGTCACTATTGTTGGGGATTAAAACAGACCTACAATGAAAAAGCTTACTACTATGCTATTAATGTACAATGGTTTAAAGGTCAAAGCTAAATTTACCACTTAAATTACCTTGTTTCAATTTAGATAATTTCTACAACATTAAGACTATTTTATGTCAAGCAGGCCACAGGGGGTAAAATAGGAGCAACAGCAAGGCTGGTTGTGTCTGCAGCCTTCCAGTGAAACTAAAAAGTAATTTTCCTGTGCTGCTCAGAAGGACTTTTATCAAGGTGATAAAGAAGTAGGCTTTTGCATTAAAACAACTCAAAAGCATGTTTTATAATCTCAGAGAATATTGAAACCAGGAAGCAGGGGATGCAGTTTTTTTTGCTTTTTGTTTTAACAATAAGAGACATTACTACAAAGGTTTTGTTTATGCTAGTACGAAGTTGCTTCATAAAACTCATTTTGAAGTAAGATTATATATTTGTTTCAGATTAAGTCCTTTAAGTAACATGCTATGACCTCTATATGTTAAATCTACTTTAAAAGCTTGAAATGTTTTGATTAACCAAGCATGGACTTTTTGTTCTCAAAAATCTTCCAATAAATATTAGTGAATACTCTCTGAGTATTTTAATACAGTAGTCTCCAACTTTTTCAGGCCTATGACCATTAGACGGGCTGTTGCTGAATATTCTGCATTATTATTAGTATGTGTGGGAGCAACTGTAGCAATAAATCCATATTTGGAGTAAAGATTTCTGCTTTTTGTCTGTTGAATGCATGTTTATTTTTTCTTTGAAGTTAAATGCATTTCATCTGTTTTCTCACTGGACCTTTTCAGGCAATATAAACTTTCCAAATACATTTGGTATTTGTTAACTTTGCTAGCTTTGGGGGGGGTTCAATTAACCGGTCTGCACTGCCACTTAAAGAAAGTAGCGGGTGTATTTTTGACATGCGATCAAGCTTTTCTACTTGCGTCAAGTATGAGTCAGATGTGGTGGAGGAAATTCCAGTAGTTTTCTAAATTAAAACTTTCTTCAGAATCATATTATAAATAACATGGAAAAATGTAGGTTGTTTTTTTTCTCCCTGTGGCCCAGTACCAACTGTCCCACGGACCAGTACCAAACCATGGAACTGTTCTAACATGCGAAAACAAGATTTTACTGGCAATATATTGAATACTTGAATCTGGATGGCAGTATGAAGTAAAATAACTAAAGTAAAAAGACAGCAGAGAGACAGCAAACACTGTAAAGCTTGACCAAAATCTGAATCATGGAGGGCAGAATGCCAGAGGAGGCAATAATGCTGGAGTTTCATAAAAAATACCAACAAAGTGACAGGGCTTTCTAATATATCGTTGTCAGTGAGTGCACGTGTATGGAACATTGGGTATGTGTGCGTGCGTGTGAGCTCTGTGATGTCATCCGCAGGAATAAGAGGCACAGAGGACTAAAGACAGAGATCCTCGCCAGTCCTTCTGTACCTGCATCGTTAGCACATTGTTGCACTTTTTAAGTTTTATGCTAAAACACTAGAAGTTATCTGCACTTACAAACCAATAAAGACTCTGTGCTAAATGCTCTATGTACACTCAAATATTCTCACAAGCCTAAATTCACAGGACAGAAACATCACTACAGAATATATAATTGCATTTTTGGGATATTTTTTTTTATCATGAATAAAGGATGCCCAGCTTATACAGTATGCAATAAAATGTGTCCTTTGACTTTAGCACTAGGTCAGTACATCAGTACATTGGCAGTATAGTCCCATCTGTGGCCTGACAGTGCTGGTCTGAGTCTACATGTGTGCACATGCATCCGTGCAGGTTGCAGAAGGACTGGCGAAGCTCCTATGTTCCCTTACTTCTGCGGCAAGACACAGGGAAATAAAAGAGTACTGACTATCACTTCACTTCACTGCACGACAAAAGCCCATCCCTCCATCCCCGCGGTCGAAGAGAAAGAAGAGAAGACACCGCTCACCACCACCACAACCACCACTAACAGACAATGAAGAGAACACCACTGGGAGGTGGGAGGTGTTGGAATGGGACTGGAAGGGGCGGAGGGAAAGGTGAAGAGGACAGGAGTGGTAGAAGAGGAGGGAGAGGTGGTGGTTGAGGAAGGTGGAGGGGTAAGGTGGGGAGCGAGTCTACCTTATAGGCGACCCGGGCGGGACACCTCTTCCCGAGGCCTAGCGGCGGACACATGTGTCTTAGCATCTGATACATGTCTGTGTAAGTGATCCGGCCGCTGGTGTGGCCACAAAACACACATCCAAACACACACGCGCACACGCATGTAAGCCACGTGTGCATTCAACATTCACAGGTCAACAGACAAAACAGAGACGGACGACGGAAAAATGGGAGAAATCAAACCAGTGAGGGGGCGGGGAGAGGGAGGTGGGGCGGGGCAGACGCACAAAGGTGTGTTTGGGAGTTAAGACACAAGGAGAAAGAAAAACAAACCGACAAAGGAAAGGAGGGAGGGGGGACAAATAAACAGAGGTTATTGTTTTGATACGTGGTTGCTGTGGTGAGAGAACAAGAGAAAGGAAGAGAATGATAGAGAACGAAGGGGGGGGGGGTCTGTTGTGTAACCTCTGGTCTGGAATATCTTCAGGAGGACGGGACAGATTTGGGAGGATTCAAACGTTTTTAGTTAGCCATTACACAGTGTTCTATGAGGTATGAAGGGAAATTGGGATTTTGGTGTTTTCCTGAGCCGCCACTCAATTGAAACTGTTATTGGGGCTATTGGTAGGCAGAGAAGAGCGCCACTGCCAACCGGATCACAGTGGTGAGTCAGTGGCTCTTCCCTGAAGATGCTGTGTCCACCTGGAGCCTCTGAAAACAGCTGTGTGTCCAGATGTTTATGATCTGATGATACATCGTGAGCAGAGAAATCATTTAGGCACCTATGAAAACTAACATATAACAGAAATGCAAGCCTTTTTCAGGCTTTCCTTTAGAGCAACTTGTGATTTTGCACTACATCTGGGTTTCATTTCTAACAGTTGTTCCCAAAAGCATCTAGCAGCACAAACAGTTATTAAAGGGACCTGGTGGACATGACATCTTCTTTGTCCTAAACTCTCCTTGCCTCATGTTTTTTTCTGTCCTTTTACACCAGAGACAGAAACAGAGCAAGTTTGGTCAACTTCTTACAGTCAGTTAGCTAGTTATCAAGGTTATCCGTTCAAAAGAGAATCGTACACTTTAGACTCAGTGTGCCAACATGCACCCGGCTGATGTCACAACCACACGCAGGCTGAAATGAATTTTATAATAAGCCCCTCTGTTTACTGTGTTTTCAAAGCTTTTCAACCACTGTAATAAAAATATTAATTCTTTAGGTCAAATACATATAAGACACGACAAGAATCTGTACTACAAGTAATGCTTAAATAAAGAAGCAAAGTAAGACTGAATCTCAGTTCTATTAGCTTAGCGCTAACCCTTAGCTTTTAAAGTAGGGGTACAACATGAGATACTTTAATTTCACCAGCAGCAATTCCTTTTAGATACTTGTATAACATTATTGTGGTATAAATAATTGGAAATAAAATAAATTAAAAAAAGGTTATCTACTCTAATTGAAACCTATAAGCCTGGAGCTTTAGCTCCAGCACTGACATTCTTTTGACTAACTTAACTTTTCAACCGTTTACTTAATTAACATAATTATGGATTCTGAAGTGAAAGTCCGCATATTTAACCATTTTTATAAAGAGTTTCTCCATTTTGCTTTTTTTTTTAGTACACTTCAATTGGCAAATGTTTATGAGGACCAAACAAGTGCACTCTACTGGAAAACGTGGGTTTTGGCTCACTTGCAACTGAATCCTGGTACAATTTAGCTACAGTCTGAATTCAAACAGAATATTGAACAGATCAAAGAGCTTAAATAAACCAGAACGTTTTTGTCATAACGGCTGTGCATTTTTAGAAAAAAATAACCGTTTGCACCGCTTATTCAATTAGACAAGAAAAGGTTCAATCTGAACTAATAGTGTAGTGAGAAAACAAGACTACAATCTTAATACCTGTAGACAGCCTGAATCCACCCGTAAGGGTAGTTGTGACTAAGGCTTAAGCCAATATGAGCAACAATTTTAACTTTATGAAATTTCCAGAATACACAGACTTTTTAAAGAAAATAATGTATCACTATGAAGAAAATCGAATATTGCTTTTGCGATCTTTGCTTTTGCTATGGCCCCTTTGGAGAAGCTGAGGAACGTTTCCTTTAGCACTACTTCTTTTTCTTAAACCACTGATATGTCTACAGATGAACCCACAACTAAAGGCTAAGGGATAGAGTTAAGATTCACTACAAGAATTAAGACAAATTAAAATAGATTTTTCACACGAAGTGGCTAGTAACAACCTTGTGAATGCATCATTCAGACAGCTCAGCACACTTGTTGCCAAACACTTGCAGTGGATGAAAATGCTAAATAAAAGAGCATCTGAGACAGGACGGTTTAATTAGGACCTTTAGGTTTCAGTGTGAAGGATTGTGATGTTGTGACCAAACCCTCTCTGCATTTGCCTCTGGACGGAAGCGAACCAAGGTCCCTCACCCAAACCCCAAACAATATCAATGCACTTGGCTTGACCATTTTCTGCACAAGCAAAATTAGATGGTAGCAAGCTCCACTGTTTTCTGTTAATTAAACTCAAACACATTAGTGTCTATTTTCCAGCATTCATTCATAAGACAATAGCATATGCACCACTTCATGCTTCACACACCGCAATCAGTGTGCGCAAATGTGCGAGTGTGTGTCTATGTGTACATTTCTGCATTATTCCAAACATTCTCATTTTCATGTCAGAATGCATTAAAAAAAATCTTCCATCAACCCAACTTCCCCCAAAAACAAAATAATTCGATAGTGAAATGTGCTTGGAAACAGAGAATAATGCACACCCCAACAAAGAAACCAGACCGATGGAAATCAAAGGTTGAAGAAAATAATAATTTATCTTAAAAGTGATATAGAGAAACATTCATTCCAGTCTCTTAAAGGCGAGCAGGTTGCGTTTAGATTTGTGCTTTAGGAATTTGGTTCAAACCTTGCAGGCCACCCTATGTGGGCATTTCTTGCCAAGACCCAGAGGAGGGGAGATAACTCTCAATAAACTGTACATATCCTTATAATGTATGCGCCCGCTGCAAGAAAAATACAAGGAGGGGAGTTAGGTAAGGGGACACAGAATTAAAAGAGAAAATAAAACAGAATATGAGTGGAAGAGGAGATAAAAACAGAAAAGAATTAGAGAAGAAGAGAGAATTTAATAACAGAAAAAAGAATAACTATTCTTTTATGCACAAAAACACAAACAACAAAGGAAAAAAGGAAGGGGGGTATTGCAGTACAAATTGTTCAGTCTGAGACAGAAAAAGAAAGTAAGATGATGGAAAGTCTTTGCTCAAACAGCCCAGCTTTGACTCTTATTTTGACACGAAGTACAGCAGATCCTGTCTCATCATCACACTTCCTGGATGAGCTCTTTGCCCCATTTTGGGACAGGAGAGAAGATCATCAGTTAGGAGAGACCATTCATGCAGTGAAAGGGTTCACAAATATGAGTCTTTATTCTAATGTGTGGTCATTTTGTTTTAAATTAAATGTGTTTGATTCACCTTCATTTTGAGTGTGTTTACATAAAAACTTGCAGATCCTTAAAAAAAAAACAAAAAAAAAAAACAAGCCAATGGGAGCTAATGTGTGAGCGTGCACGTGCCACTCACCAGGCAGCAGGGTCGTACTCAGCCCATATCCTTACATACTCGTCTAGATGATGCGGCCCCAGGATGGATGAGTCTCTGGTCAGGTACTCAAAGTTGTCCATGATGACAGCCACAAAGAGATTCAACATCTGATTGCAGACAATTGACAAATAAGACTTTTTCTTGTCAAAGTGGAAAGCAGCTTAACTTATTTACACCATGGAACTGCAGTGCGAAAGGACACACTTATTTGATGAGGAAATGCATTATAAGGTTTTTTCTCACCAAAAATGAGCAAAGGAAGATGAAGGAAACAAAGTAGGTGTAGGCAAAGGTGCTGCCACATTCCTTCTTTCCTTCATTCCCCGAATCTGGATCGCACTTTTGTTCTCCGAGGCAAGCTAACATGATCTCGTGCCATGCCTCTCCAGTAGCGCTCCTTCACAGAGAAGACAGAGAAGTCTCAGGGAACAAGCAGCCAAGATAGACAACATCAATCCTTTTCAAAAAAAGATTCAACAACACAATGCATGTCCTAATATTAATGATTTATTTGATATTAAAGCTAATATAAAGCTATAGTTATAAAGGGGAATCAGTGTGGTGACCCCTGATGGGATTACATGAAAGGTGAACAGTTACTTTAGAGTTAAAAGGAGGCGCTACCTGAAGAGCAGCATGAGGGCCATGATGAAGGTTCTGAAGTTATTGTGCTCACTGATGGCGCTCTCTTCTTCCTCGTCAAGAGCTATGTTTCCGAACAACTGCAGACAGAAAAGGAAGGGTGGACTGACTCAGCATTTACAAGACCAATGGAAAGGACACAGAAAGCGGGATTCTGGCATGTCAGTGTGAATCAAAAGAAATGTTGGGGATGTTATGGTCTCCTTAAAATCAATGTGTAACAGAAATCAGAGGGATTTCAATTCTTGGCAGTTCTTTTCTCCTATGATGAATCAACAAAGACAAAATTCGGGTAACAGAAAGTGTTGTGAGTCTTCAGCTACGGACATGGTCATGTGATCTTCAATAACGTGCTGTTGAACGCGTGTTAACTCCATGGTGTTAACACTGGAAAAGCAGGGAGGAACATGTGAATAACATCAGCCTTAGCAAATTACCTTCAGAGTCGCTATGCAGGATGACACCAAATTTAAATCTTTTTACTGTATTTTGGGGTGATTTGCTACAAAGACAAACAATGCGCTTAACATAATTTATAGTGACTCTTGGTAGCTCCAAAAGACATCTTGTTAACTCCAAATACTCTATTTCTTTGTTAACAACAGAATCAGAAATAATTGAGCAGCCAAGGACCAAACATGGAAGTAGGTCGTGCATAGAACCCATTGGAATTATCATTGTTTTTTTCAGTGTCATTCTAAAACAAAACCCGTCAACTAATGCTCTCGAGGGAGAGATCATATTTCTTAGCTTTAAGAGTTCTCTTTGGTAATTGGCTTTGGTTCAGCTCTGTTTTGGCAGAGCGAGTGCTCTTATTGTTCAGTGGAGCTTTCACCAAGGTTCTGTTGCTGGATGGCTCACCATTGTGTGCTCTGGGGTTGGGCCCCCTGACACAAATAACTGGCCGCTCTGCCCAGTCTCATGCTCTGTAGTTTGTGTTTAGTTCAATAGGAGGAGGAGAAAACTGGCATTTTTCTACCATAACCTGCATTTTCCAGTCTTTTGTTGGGTGGCAGATGGCACTGTCTGGATTGTTACAACCGTTATTGTGGCTTTAGTTCCTCCTGAACCTTTCATTTTTACTTTACATCTAAATGTTTGGAACTGCAAGACACACCTGCACCCCCTTTAAGATGCAGCACCTCCTCTCTAGGGCAACCAGTGACGTGCAGACAGGGGAGGCAGGTGAGGGAGGTGAGGCTGTGCTTCACCAGCAAAATATGGATTAAAAAATACATACATGAAATAAAATGAATATACTTATTTTTAATTACAAATAAAAATAAAATATTAGTTTTAAGACATGTCTTTTCTATGATTAACATTTTCTGTTTGGGTTTTCAACATTTCCTTGGTTAAAAAAATAAGCAGCAAATACACAAGTCTCCTGTTCAAATAGACGAGACAGCAGCAGGTGAAGCAGCAGCAGCGCGTGCCTCCCCAGCGCCGCTCATACTGACTGGAGCTGTAGCTGCACTTTACTAACTTGGTCTTTTTATCATCATAAAAGATGCTTTGTTCTAAAATTACCTAATTGCTTTTTTCTCACCATCAGTCAGATTACACTGGTGAAAGTTTGTGACTCATTTAGTCTTTTTATCCGCTAAAATGCGGTAATGCCTGCCTCACCGCACTACAAAAGCCACAAGGCAGAGGGCGCTGGTGAGCCTGGAGAATGTGACACTGTGACTAAAGAATAATAAAATTAGAAGTAGCAAGTCAAGTGCAGCCATCCAGTTATTCTTTCATATTGTTTAGCATCATTTTCTAAATGGAGGATTAAGTTTTTAAACCCCCTAAACTCAAGAACTTGTTTTGATACATCACTGGTAGTAATCTCCAATGAAACAGACAGACTTTTAAAACTGAAGAAAGAAAAGGAAGATTTCTTCAAACAGGTTGTTAATGTGTTTCTTCAAAAGGAGAGACCATAGACATAAAACAAGGGAGCAACACAAACTTAATTTAAAAGTAAAAGTAAGTCAATAATAACAATTTGGGTGATTTTTTTCAGTGCTACAGTTTGTAAATGAAAGAAAATGTTGAAGTGAAATTTTAAACAAAACACTTTAACTGTTGCCAGTCAAATGGTGAATAAGTTACTCTGTAGATGTTTGTAAATCTGACTGATGACGTCAGTGCCTCACCAACCATGACGCTCACCGCACATGACTGCAGACAACCCAGAAACCATGTGAAGGCTTTAATTGCACTACTGGGCAATAAACTTTAAATACTGATTTAAAGTATATTGTGATAGTTTTCTTTCAAGTTACAGAAAGGAGTCACAGCTTTTCTTTGTGTTCTGCTTTTTCTTTGAGACTGAGGAACAGAACAAACCCAGAATTTGGCCGCATTAGGCAAATCAGCAAAAAACTTGACTTGAGATTCCACAAATGTCTATAAAGCAGTGATGGTGCAGCCCCAATCATGTAAGATCTCGCCGTTAGACCTACAAGACCTGGTGGCTCTCAAAGTGTTATTCCGCTTGCCTTTTATGTTGCTTCCGAAACTATGTCAGACGCTGAAAATTAATTAGTTCACAAACTAAATTAGAATGTTGAGACTGTATGTCTATATCTTGATTCAACATTTTTACATTCTGATTTCCATCAGACTGGGAGAAGATGAATAAAGAAATGAAATTAAAACATGACTTGATCCTCAGAAGACTGAGGAAAAGGCTTTAAACTCAGTGATAAAAGTGATATGAAAATGTAAACTTTATAGTTTTCTTAAGGATCAGAATAAATGTCCCCAAATTCAGTAAAAAATGTGTCTAAGAATATTGTGAGTGTTGGGCACTGCAAAAACAGCCTCCCCGAGACATGTTTTCTTATACTACGATTATTTTGCTATTGAAAAAAGATTTTTTTTTCTTGTAAGACAGAGAATAGAACAATTATCCTTAAACCAAAAGGTCTTTTTACTTTCTTAAGATTCAGTTTTAGCAGTGTGAAGGCTCTCAGGTGCAAGTGGATAGTCACTTCTGATGCTTACCTGCATGCCGATGATGGCATAGATGAAGAACAGCATGGCAATGAGTAGACATACGTATGGCAGAGCCTATGAAAGCAAAGATTAGTGAAAACAAATATTAAAGGCACATTTTAAAGCTTAAAATGAGTCCCATGCAATACAGACATCATTTCATCATTTTTTTCAACAATAAGTTAGATATTTAGAAATATTCTTGAAGGCCTTGGAAGGATTTTTTTTCTTGATACAGTCCCCCCATTCTGGAGGATCTGAACATTTGAAATGGAAGTATCTTAGAAATGTGCCATGTTTTTTTTAAAACATGATTTGTCTGTCAGTGAGTCTGAATTAGTGTACATTAGTGTTACCTTAAAGGACTGGACAAAAGTCCAGAGAAGGATGCGGATGGTCTCGCCCTGCCTCAAGAGCTTGATGAGGCGGGCTGCTCTGAACAGCCTCAGGAAACTCAGATTGATGAAATTGTTCTACGACACCAAAGTGAGACTTGAGTCAGTTTTGGCAACATGAAAAGTTCCCCTAACTTCCTTTACCGCAAAATATATGAACTTGAAAAAAAACAAATGAAATCAATCAACAGTGGACGGAGTAGAGGAAAAGAAAGAGGAAAAGAAGGAAAAAAGGTTGCAGCATACAGTAAACACAAGGAGATAAAGACAGAAGGAGCATTTTAAAGACACAAACTAAAAACGATAACTCAAAGATTTTAAAGGTCATCATCCAATCTTGAACAAAAGATACTTTTTTTTTTACCAAATGCACTGATTGCTGGTGAGCAAGCGAGCACAGACAGGGACAGGAAGCATGGGCAGGAGGATGGGCTGGGAAAGGTGCAGGGATGGGAGGACACTGGTTTTCAACAGAACTGGTCTACATGCAGACCACCGGGGGGGACTGGACATTTTGGAAACTCTGACTGAATCATTCTCTATTCAATTGCATCAAAAGCATGGATTTTATAGTTCACAGAAACAAACCAAAAGTGGTCCTGTTGTTATTGAAGGACTTGAAAGAAAACTTGCATTTTTATTAAAACTGCATGCAAAAAATAACTAAAAATCTGTAAACAGGGAAAAAAAGATTTCCAAAACGTAAAAAGTCAAAGACAACCTTCAGAAAAGGAATTCCACTAGTGTGGGATATTCAATCAGTCAACTTTATAATTATAATTTTAACTTAACACAAGCAATTGCTCTGGTTTTGCCTTAAGAAAATAAAAAATGTCCAATACGATAAAAAAAAGTTGAACTATTGTAACTTTTTTTTTTTTTTTTTTTTTTTACAATTTTCAGTAAAGACTCATTTACATTAAAATAAATAATAAACAGAGGTTCTTCTGAGACTTTATACTTTTTAGAGATCTTTTTTTTGCATTGAGCTTGTCTTAAACCTAGGATAAAAGAATGTCCAAACAAATAAAGTTTGAGAGTAAAAACATTGAAGATTTCTATGAACCCTTGTATTGTGTTAGAAGGCATCTGGGAGGAAATTTGACTAATAACTTACAAAAAGAAGAATAATGTAATATCCCTCAGAACCTCATGTCAAACCTACTTTCTGTTTATACCTAATGATGAAACTGTTGCGTTTTTCCCTTTGAGATCTTGTCTTTTCTAACATTGTTTTTGTGCACAGAAATTACATTTTATTGAATTTGCATATACTCTTATCATAATTTTTAAAAATTAAGGTTATTTTTTTCTGCATGTAATTGACTAATATGTCTTTTGCCAGAATGATAATGATTGTGTTGAAAGTCCCACACTGACCTGTACAGATTTATCTCATAAAAAGACAACATTTAGAGAAAAAACTGTTTGTATTTTTTATGCATCCTTCCTTTTCATACCGTTTTTTAAAACATGTTTTGAACCAGCTTCTACCAGGGGTGTCAGACTTTAGGCCTCAAGGGCCGACTTTCTGCTGGTTTTAAAAAACATCCTGCCTTATCTGTTGGTGTTTACCTGGATCAGGTGTGCTTAGCCAATAAGGAGCTTCAATGGCAAATTGGTTGGAAAAGATGTAGGACACCGGCTCTAGAGGCCTAGAGTTTGAGACCTGTAATCTTTTTTCCCACTGAATGTTCTACGACCTGCGTGCCCTGTACGAGTTTGCCCATTTTTCGCCCATATCCACGGCCATGGACAGTTGTGACTAAGGCTTAAACATGTGCTTCTTTTGATGCACTTCTCATGTGTCCAGTTAGTGGTTCTTTGTTTCTTCTTTGTTACAGTCCTCACCATCTTTCTAAAAACAATAGCTATGGTCAAGAGTCTGATATACTTGATATGAATCATGCCAGCAAACAGATAACTCCCATGAGCCTCATAGATGCTCATTTTAGAGAATCCTGTGAAAAAGAAACACTTGCAATTTGGTCACAAGTCATATCCATATTTTTCAAAAAATGTTATATCCATGTTGGGTGGGTGATGATTATGTGTATGTGTAATTGCATGTTTTACCTTGTCATCATCACCACTGGTTTGACCCCCGACCTTTTAGACCATTTAACTATAATCTGGAGAGATCTTATATATAGTGCTGGTTCGGTTTAGAGCTTAGGCATCATTGAAGAAAGGTTAAGGTTAGGTAGGATTATGCATTGACAGGAATTGGTTGGGGTTAGGGCTAGTGCAAGGTCGTAAAAACTTTGACAAAAGTTTTTAACTTTTGTCCTTTAGTTGGGATGTTTTGAGGAGCAACAAAACAGATGTTACCCTCTTGAGTTTGATAAGAGGTGACATCTCTTTTGTGTTAAACTTCTGTCTGTAGACATCATGAAGGCTTGTTCCAGTAAAACAAAGAAAATGGGCTTTGCTTGAACACGTGTTCTAACACAATAAAAGGGTTATTTGGGAAAATTATTATGTCGCCATATAAATAATTTATGGCTCAGAGGTCACATCCAAAAAGTGCATGCACTTTGGTCAGAGGCTGGACAGGAAGGAGTGGGTGAGGCAAAGACATGGAACAGCGGACCGCATGGCCAGTGAGGATGCAGCAGGAAGCTTTGAGAGATAAATTACAAACCAACCAGATTCTACATGTGCGAAGATGTAGAGGGATTAATGGAGGAAGAGTTTTATTGATATGTTTATAGGTTGGGGTAAAGGGTTAAAGAGATTTTTAAGGAGCCGGCGGCGGTTTTCAGTTGTGTGTTTTATTTGGGGTGAGGGCAGGATCATGGGGCCAAACACACACCGTCACCACCATTTTCATCATCATCACAGCACCACCACCACATGTCATGGCGCAGCACGGATGGGGAACAAGATGAAGGATTTCATAGTGCATTTCGATTGGATGTATTTTTTAGAAGGAGGAGGGAATGGGAGGGAGAGAAATTTAAAAGAAAGCATGTAAAGAGATAGAAGAGGAAGACCGAATCAATACAAGCATCATCAGAGAGGAGAAAAACAACATCACAACAATGCATTCAGCCCCTCTTTGCTTCCAGCTCTAGCACAGTGCATCCCTCACTTTAATTCAACAGAGAACAAAAATCAAATCACAAACTGTTACACACCATTCAGAAGCTTGAGCAAAAGATGAGCTTTCCTATGCTACGTTCACACAGATTCGTGCGTTCAGTTACAATGTTAAGTCAATGTACAAAGGTCTTGCAGTGTGATTTGAGCGTAGGGCAGCGCGGCGGCCTGGTGGTGGTAGATTTCAGGTCACGTGACAAAGCTGCACAGCAATAATTCCGACGCACGAGTTCAAATATCTGAACTTTAGGGAAGAGTTTGCATTGCGACTACCAATCAGGAACTCAGCTCTGGACCAATACCAACATGGAGGAGAATCTGATCGGTCTCCTGAACTTTATGATATTTTCCTTCTTTGTATCGAGACAATAATAAGTCCTGCAGTTTTATTTGTATTTTTTCTTCCTCAGACTGCAGGACAGCAAGTCATCAAACTGTGTAACAGAGAGACGGATGTACAGTGACAATCATTCAGATGCAACTCCTGCAATCGATGGTGAACCTCACCGTACTGGGAGAATCTCTGAAGGATCCTATGAACCCAGACATGGAGACATGATAACTGACGCTCTTGTAGATCTCTTTTCTAATTGTATTTAAACACATGTATAAAAAACTCAAGTAAAGGAAACGATAACATAGATTGTTCAGCTGTCAAATAATATTGTATTTAGAGCAAAAAGTCTTCTGAATCCCCTGCAAACAGCACTAAATGTTAGAAATGTGTGTATTTATTGGTATTTCAGCTAGGCCCAATCAGGAAAAAAAAACTGTAAGAAAAAGTAAGAAGAAACAGGTTTTACGCCACAAAAGAATTGATGCAAAGCGCAAGTGGAGGACAGCAAAGAGAGGGTTGAATAGATCTGAATTCCACCAAAGAATGGCACAGATAATACCAAACACACTAAATTACACTTTTAAATAATGGATTTAAAACACAAAACAACAGCAAAATTACAGCCAACTACTGCACTGAAAACACCAAAAAAAGTTTGATCCTCAACAGAATGATTGAACTGAACTCAATCAAAGCAGCTGCATGTACAACTTTCTGAAGATCCATCAGTCCTTCACGGTCCGCACTTCTACTTTCAGAGACTACGTCTGTTTGGTTAGTAAACCCTTTCAGCAAAATGATATCTTTATGTCAGGAAATTCCTTCAATCTCATCTCTCCTACTGAGTCCCACTGAAACGGGCTTTCTTCATTCATTCTGACCTGAATCATCCTGTTTGTTGGTTATAAAAAGCAATGACACAAACTACATGGACATTTATTTTGCCTTCCTTTGTTGACTATTTCTTCATGGATTAAGTTTAATTTTCATAAATGTCCTAAACACAAAGCTTTAGGTAAAGATAATTTAAGGAGCAAAATAATACAAAAATGTGTTCAAATGTCTCTCCTGGTGGTTCAGATGATCACTTAATTTAAGATCACTTAATAGGAAAAACTAGAAGGACTTTTTCAACAAATCAGACTCATATTCATAAAATTATACTTCAAACGTTTAAAACAGATCATTTTTTCTTTTTGTTTTGTTAGTAGCAAACATATTTCTGGTCCAAACAGAACTTACCCAAAACTCTGTTACTAATATGTCAGTAATGCTCCCAATGACAGACACAAAATCAAAAACGTTCCAGGCGTCTCTGAAGTAATTCTGAAAGAGACAAGATAAGACATGATGATGAGAAACAGTTGCATCCTTAGAAAATGGAAACTAGAGGGCAGCAGTGAGACGTTTTGCTCCTCTGTAACCATGGAGAAACTTTAAAGCAGGGCTTCTCATTCCTGGTCCTCGATCTACCACCCTGACTGTTTTCCAGATCTCCAAACCCTGCCAGCTGCTGATCAGCTCAGTCAGATGTCTCCACACTCTGATTAAATGAACACAGCAAGCAGTGCAGGGAGAGCTGCACAACAGGCAGGGTGGTAGAGTGGTAGATCGCGAGGACCAGGAATGAGCAGCCCTGCTTCAAAGGAAGGCTCAGCAACACTTTTATGATCAGGGTTTATCCGGGACAGGAGGAGAAGATGCTCTAGATCTGTCTACTAAAATTACTTGCTTTATGAATAACTGATGAGGTGAAACAATGCAACCTATGGACTGAATGATTCTTCACAGGAGTGAGGTTTGTTGGTTTGTTTGTGTTCTTAACTGTGAGAGGAATGCTTCGTATGTGCAGCTCTTACCAGAGGGCCAAAAGCAATGATCTTGAGGACCGACTCCATAAAGAAAAAGATGGTAAACACAATGTTAAGGTACTTGAGAACATTGTCGTATGTTCCAGATGCACCTTCGAACTGCAGAGACAAAACAAGAAGAAACAAAAATGAGTAACAAAAGTAAAAAAAAAAGTGATTTTTGGATAAGTTTGATAATTAGGAAACCTTTAGGAGATATTTAAAGGGTAAGCAGACTATGTTGAAATTGCAACCTTAATAATTTTACTCTGAACTCAAAGAAAGAAAATAAATGATCACATGTGATGCTTTTTGTCATTACAACTGAAAAAACCCAAAACAATGTTGTAGTACTTCTAGAACTTCCAGATTGAAGCTGATGTGGAACAAACGTTTTTTCATGCACACAAAACGCACAGTTAGTCTTTGGTATCTTCTTCTCCTTGAAATGCGCATGAGTGTTTGTCTTTACACAGTTAAATCCCATCATAGTCTGCTATTAATTTGGAAGGAAATCTCAATGGAAGTGTTCAGCTTTAAAGACCCACTTCAGTGAACATGGTGTTTTTGGTGTTTGTAACATGTTCTTGTGGCATTTTTTTTGATAATGTGAAGTAAAAAAACAGTGTGAGGGGCTGTAAGCTGGCAGGAGAGTGCAACTGCAAACATGCTACAGTCACTCTGCAGAAACTATGTCCTAGAAAACGACAGGTTTTTTTTTAAATTTTGGCTAAAAACAGTGTAATCATAACAAAAACCCACTGGGAGCACGTTATCAACAGATTAAAAGATGATAGGAGTGGGACTCTGAAGTTTAATGGCTTTGGTACAATATGCAGTTACTGTATCAAACTTAACTGTGACTTTTGCAAATACACGGTCGAATAATTATTGTACTCTGCAGAAAAATGTCTACAGGAAAAAGTCCTTACGTCTCTCTCAACACTGACTCTTACCTTCATCATGAGAACAATGGTGTTGAGTGCAATCAGAGCCATGATGCTGTACTCGAAGGGCGGAGACACCACAAAATGCCACATGCGATACTGGAAGCTGAGTTTGTTCTTTGGCATATGGCGTGTAAGGGGCTTGGCATTTATAGCAAAATCTATACAGGCTCTCTGAAGACAGACAGAGGAAGAGACCGTAAGCATTACTTCTGTATTTTATCCAGTTGAAAAGTATGAGAGTCAGCAGTCTGCTTACTTCATTCTTTTCTAAGCTGTAGTCCTCCATCATCTTATCCCCCTGTTCCTGGAAGGTGATGATGATCAGAGCCACAAAGATGTTTACAAAGAAGAAAGGGAAGACAACGAAGTACACCACGTAAAAGATGGACATTTCCATCCTATAACCTGGGCTCGGGCCCTGATTCTCATTTGTGGAGTCCACTGAGTGCTTTAACACCCTGCAAGACAGAGACACCAAAAGAGATGGATTAAAACTGAACACATAATTGAAGTTTAAAAAAGAAAAGCAATGTGTTTTACTCATGAACGAGGTTTTCTGCACCTGGAGACATGTTACAGAAAACAAATGCCCCTTGTGTTAAACTAACATGAGTCATTAAAAAACTTTTTTGGGCCAATTCTAAGTCATTTGATTTTGAGTATTCTGCCGACACCAAGTCCCAAACCGATACTTTTGTGATTCATTTAAAATATAAGCAAACTTAACGAACATACCCAGGTTTTTCTCCAATTTTTATTTTACTAACTTTTTTAATCATTTAACACTTTAACAGAGCACTTCTGTGAAGTAGCTTTAACAGTCAAGTAAAAATCTATCAACTAAAAAAAATAGCTTATAACTATGAAAAATAGGTGATAATTAGTCATGTGAGAAAGTTTGGTGAATGTTGTCTTAGTATCTTCGAAACAATAGAACATTCTTGATCATATTCGATTCATATCTCCATTAAAAGTTCTTAAAAATTAACTTTCTTCCAAAATCCTTACTGTAGCATGAATATAATGATGAGAATTCACAACTAGCTCATATCATTGTGACCATTTATTAGTTTTAGTTGTTTTTGGCAGATTCTGGATTCATTTTTTGGATCACTTTTTCCCAGAGCTTTTACTTTGTAGATGGTCCCTTGGCAGCTGTTTATCTCTGTCAGTCACACAGATTGGCCTTCTCATTAAAGATAAACAAAAACCTGATTTTTTTCCTGACATACTTTTGTAGGTAGTTGTTTGAGTAAAGACAAAACAATAGAGACATTTGCTATCAGTTCAAAACGTTTATGAACAAGTTATTGAACCAGGAAGTCCGAATATGTGAATATCTCACTAGCTTTACTGACTTGTTTTTGTCAGTTTCCTGCTCAAGCTCTTAGTGCAGTAAAATGTCGCGATCCGTTCATGATATGCAGCCTTCTTGTGGAGTATTTATCTGTAATAATACATTGGAAATATATTGCACTGATCATAATAAAAATGAATAAATATTCTATCCCTGATTGGATATATCCCAATCCGGGTGCAACATTTGAGTCTGAAACTATGTGATCGGATCACACAAACACCCGCTTCATTTTCATGATATTTGAATCTTTAGAGTCTGTTTGTATGAACAGCCCACTCACTGTGGCCACCCCTCTCCAGTAGACACCGTGAAGAGGGTGAGCAAGGCCCAAGCCACATTGTCGTAGTGAAACTCGTACTTCTTCCATTCCCGCTTCTCAGCTTTAACTTCATCTTTGTCATAAACCAAGTACTCGCCCCTGTAGCAAAAACACACAATTCATTGGATGCAAAACAAGTGCACCAAAAGGGTTCAGTATTTACCCATGTTCTAGCCTCTTGTTTTTTTTCCACAAACCTGCAGTCGCGCTCAAACTCTTTGGATTCATCAGTGCAGTAGAAGAAGCGACCTTTGAAGAGCTGCACAGCCACCACAGCAAAGATGAACATGAAGAGCATGTAGACAATCAGGATGTTCAACACATTCTTCAGGGAGTTGACCACACAGTCAAAGACAGCCTGCAGGAAAACATGGAGAAGCTTTGTAAAAAAAGCAAGGACACAATTCTTCACTGCATTCACCTAAAAATAACATATGAGAGCCTCTCTTGCACAATGCAAATCTAAGGTTACCTCTAGCTAGATCATAAAGTAAATGGGTTGTAACTCCTCAAAACAAGAGCAGAGTGGTTGCCCTAAAAGATTCTTTGTTCCAATCCCTCCTATGCTGTGTTCCAGGCCCAGATTTGGTCAGTCCTACTGTGGCATGCAGCTGGAATATTGGAAGGGGGAAGTATGGGTGTGCTGAGGGTCATATCTCTCCAAGCCTCTTAGATGCATAGAAAACCATGCCATCATTTCATTTCATCTATCTGTATATCTGTCTCATAAGGTTTAGGTTGAATGCTCTTCTTGACACTGCTTTCTGCATTTTTCCGGGTTTGGGACAGACACAAGCAGGACACATGTTTGTTAAGGCTTTTTTTCTTTTCTTTTTTTTTTTTTAGGCTTTTTGTATCTTTGGATTTTTTTTTACCTTTGACTAGTGGGAGAGCAGGTAAAAAGAGATCTCTCAGCAACAGGGAGGATTTTCCTTTTCTTGTTCGTCTGTTCATTTTTTTTTATCTGTCTGTCCATCCATTCTTAATTTTTAAAAAATCTTTTATATCATTTGTTGTTGTTTTATGTGGGTTATGACAGTTATGGCATTTAGAGGGGCACCCCCCACCCCCCCATGCCGATGTCCATATTCGGTCATGCCGAGTTCACACCAAATGCAAACAGTGTTTTGGGGGTGTCCTGTTTCAATGTTGAGTGAATGTACAGACACAGTAACAGGAGCTACCAGGTTCTCAGATCTCCACCATCTCATAAGAACATGAAAATATGCTTATGAAGAAAGAAGAATTCTCTGAGAAATCTCTAGATCAGACAACTACATTTCACATTAATCTTTCTACTCTGATCACACAAAATATTGAGATTGGAATCTGATTGGAATTTTGATATTTCTTCTCTCCTCCCATAGCAAAGAATTTGATGGCTACCAATCCAATAAATTGGCACTGTTTTCATAAATATGAATTGATCAGGATTATTTCTATACATTACCTTCAATTTCGGCAGGCGCTTGATGGTCTTTAGAGGACGCAGCACTCTGAGCACACGCAGGGATTTGATTGTACTGATGTCTTTGCCTTTGCTGCTCCCACTAGAGATCAAGCAAGGAACAAAGACAAGTGTCAAAAAAACATTTTCTAAATCTCTTCATAAAACAAGTGACATGCTTCAAAATCTCAAATAAAAGAAAAAACTTGACGTGTACGTCAGACATGAAACCAGCGAGTTCCGTCGGCTATCTGACCATGTGGTTTCATGGACATTAAAACCACCATCAGCATTGTTCATTATGATCTTCACCATCATAATTCCGTTATTCACTACTTGCATAGCAACAGGCATCTCTCGGCTGAGTGCCCAGCCAAACCTCTTTCTTTCTTTTTCAGAAACATTTCATTAGCAAAATAAAAAACAAAAACGCACGTTTTGGATGAGAAAGCATGAAGCCTGAACTTCTAGTGTTGCATGGTTGGAATACATTTTGGAAAAATCTGGGGTTTGTTGGTATTTGTATATGTTTTGTTTATAAAAATCCTCAGTTTTAGAAGACAGAAACAAAGGCAAGATTCTGAGGACCTAAGATGTTCCTGAACCAAAACAACATCCCATGTCATGACACCAACAAACTCAGAGAGCCTTGAGAATGACCTGAGGAAATACTGGGGGGAAAAGACAGAAAGTGCTGTTTTCTTCTGTAGGCCTCAATCTGTTGTTTAAAAATGGTGCATCCACAAACCAGTACAGGTGAGTAGTGTGGCTGAGGTCAAAAATGACTGAACTGATCTTTTCGGGATGTTTATGGGACACTTGGATAAAAAAAAAAGCTAAGCAGGAGGCGCTTAGACTCCTGCCAAGTCTGAGAGCGGTCGTTCATCAAGGCTCGCTCTTAAACGGATTCCTGTGACAGAAAGCGTACAACAATTCAATTTAGTGGTGATTGACTGAGATTGAGCCTTGGCAGTTGTAGGTGTCTGTGAGTGGAGGGCTGTGTGTGCATTCAGGAGAGACTCAGCCAATAATCAATAACTATTCCTGGTTTGAAGCTGAGCAGGACTGAGGTCTCTCTATCAGAGCAGCTTTAGAGTATTAGAGTAAAGCCCATTTAGGCCTTTGGGGTTAGGAAGTGGCAACACCTTTATGCAGACACACTGACAAGATCTCACACATTCACACACACACAGACACATGCGAGCATAATGATGAGGAAAACTGTTGGTTGAACCTGTGATTGGCAAATGAATTCTGTCATGCTTTTATGTGTTGTAATCTGGAACCGTAATTAAAAATGGTACACCACCCAAATATGTGTCTAAAAGAAAACATTTCATTTCAGTTTGACCTATGCTTGACCTTAAACTTTAGGTTCTTAGTAGTTGCACATGTGAACCCCTTGGGATTTCTTGGACAAGTTGTACCTCTGCATGAACTGGGACAAAAAATGTGTTCTGGTCTGCATACAATAATACCTCACAAATTGTGCAAGTTAATGCTTTTATTGGACACAATATGTTGAAAGTGTGAGTTGGGAAAAGCGTGAAACAGCCAAATTAAAGCCAGAACTCAGCTAACCTGTAGTCAAAACAACAGGATGAGATGGAGGCCCTGCCCTGCTCTTTAAAAAAACATTTGATGCTTTAGAGAAGCCCTGCTGTATGTGAATCATGGCCTGGCAAAAAAGAAATCCAACAAGACCTACAGTCATAAACTGTTGTCATGCATGAAGCTTGACAGTCTAACAAAAGCATCTCTGAATGCCTTGATGTTCACGATAAGACAGACAAACAGGGAAATGTTAGCACTATTTTTATTTTTCTCCTGTAAAGCCTTAGTCACAACTGCCCTTATGGGTGGATACAGGCTGTCTGACGGCAAAAAAATCTGACGATGTATCAAGGTCGTTAGACCGCTCAATGAGAAGGAGGACCGAAAAGATAAAGACCCTAGATCTACTATTCAAAAGGAATACATTCATGAAAAAAAATATCATGAGCGTTATTCATTCTTTTAACGATCTGCTTCTACTTCACACATTTTTCATTTATAGCAGTTATTGTTAATTTTTGGAGGACAGATTTAAAAAAAAAATATGGATCTTTAATTTATAACAAACACTTTTTAGGGACATACTTTTGGTGGTGCACCATTTTGTTGCTGTTTGTGAAAAAAACCAAAAAATATACTGTGATTAACAGGGAATCAAGTTATTTGCAAGATTTGGAAAGTTTTCTTGTGGTTTTGGAGTTTTTAAAAACGTTCAGCAGAAACACAAACGATCAGGAGAACAAAGAAAGAAAGAGAGAGAAGCCAAGTTGATCCGGCTAATGGCGAGCAGCAAAGCGAGCACAGAAGGACAGAGGAGGAACTTTACCGGGTGCTGCTCCTGTCCAGTTTGAGCCGAGGTGGAGACAACCAAAGTCAAACACAGCGACAGAAAGAAGGAATGACGGAAGGACGACAGAAGAAGGGAGGAGAAGGGCAACACATGGAAAGACACACAGACACATAGACAGGAAGAGAAAGACACAACAAGAGAGAAGGGGGGTTTGGTAGAAACAGGAAAAATGCATCTATGAGAGACAGACAAAGAAGGGAAGGACGGCGGGACGAGCATCATCGATAAGAAACACAACCAACTCTGACACTTATTCCCCCTTATTCTCCAAAACATTATCATTCTAAATCCACGTTTATCTCCATTTAGAGCTGAACACTACTGCAATCACATCTGCTCATTCTTGGTTTAGCTTTCTTTTTTAAATTAAAAGCATGATTTTGTTGTTTCTACTAAATTTTAAAGCTTAGCTTAGAATTTTAAAGAGAAGACAAGTTTAAGATCCAAACATCATAGGCATCATCTGCAGACTGGAGACTTAGCTACAAGCCAAGAAAATAGGGGTGTATTAATTCCTCTTAACAACGATTCGATTCACATCATAATTTGTGGTTGACGGTACAATTCATAGTCAAAATTGGTTCATTTTGATCAATTTGATTCACTGATCTAAAATGACATCTCAGCCAGGACATCTTAGCCAAAAATTCTACCTGTGTGACTGAGAGATAAATACCTGGGTAGTGAACAGCACTTAAGTGATGGCACTTGGTAATATTTACGTTACAGTAAACCTACCGTGCCTCTATCCAAATGGTATTTTCTAATGTCAATATGATCGACTTATTTCATTTGGAAACTATTTTATGATGGCATAGATTTATTAGATTAACAACTTGCCTCAGAAAGATCGATCAGGTTGGATCATAAGAAGATAAATTAATTCATCGATTCAATCGATAAATCGTTACACCCCTACAAGAAAGTTGTTGCTCATAGCTGTCCCAGTTAAAAGTTGCATAGATGTATATCAATTCATTCAACTTAAAAAAATGATTCTCTTGGCAGATACAAGAACAGAGATAAAAGAAATCAGCCCTGCTTACACGACAAGAGATTAGAAAAACGAAGGTGTTGCTGCAATTTTGTTAACTCACGTTAACACCATAAAGTAATGTTAGATGAGCACGTTGTGGAGTTTTGTAGGTCTTGTAAACAAAGACCAAACGAACTACTCACTAAAACCCTTAAAACTGGCTCCTACACTACACAAATCTAAGTCTTGCAAATCATCTTATCAAGAAAGTCTTCAATCTTAAAATAATCTTAGTTTTAAAAATATGTCTTAGCGACTAGATTTTATCTTCAAATAAAAATTCTTGGGGAGACTATTTTTTTAACCCTTGGCAGTTTTTTTTGTTTATTTAAGGAAACTAAAATCCAAGTTTTAACAATTTTTGACTTATTTCTGTTTTTTTTTCAGTGCATAAACAGAGCTGCATAGACATGTCTCCCCTATGGAACCTGCTAAAAAATCATGGTTTCCTAGTCCTACACAAATCTGCAGAACTTTCTCTTTACTTCACCTTTGCCCTTACCCTCAATCTCACCATAAAGATCAATGAACTGTGTCCCACAGTGTCAGTATCACAGAGCATTTCTAAAACTTTTAGTAAAAAGGAAAGACTTCAAGGTTTTCTCATTATTAAGGAACAAACAAACCACACACTCAGGCAGTCCTCCATGAATGCGCAACTCAACAAAGCAGGAATTGTGCGCATCACTTCAGGAGTATTGCATTCTGGAAGTGTAATGTCACAGCATGCAGTTCAAAATTAAATATTTTAAATTATGTGTGGGTTTTATTTTATTTTTTTTGGAGAATGATGGATGCCAGAAGCGTACTGTTCATAACATACGAGTATGAAGCTTTTTTATGCCGTCATGCTAAGTTATTTTTTTTTGCCCCTTTGGAATAACTGTACTATAGCTCTGCTGTAGTGCAGCTAGTAGAAGCACGAAGGCAAAAAGAGACATGTGCAAAGATGGGAAGCTGGGAAAGAAGCAACGTCTTAAAACAGGAAACCAAAAGGGGGATCAAAGAGAAGAAATAGCATGGGACATGTGGAGAGTGCAAAGCAAGAGTAGAGTAAATGTGAAAGCGGTTTCATCTTGCTAACTCATGCTGAGGAGGGCGATGCGGTGGAAGGATTCTCCAGTTGCTGCAACAAACCTATGAGCCAGATAATTATTTGACAGGTTCCATCATGCTGAGGTTATTTATGACTGGTGTATCAAGAATGTAAAAAGAAAGTTGTGACTTTTTCAGGTTTAAGTAGCAGCAGTAATGTTAAATTCTATGGACTTCACCCGGTTCGAAAGACCTACTCGGTTAAAAACATGTTTTTTGTGTTCTTGACACGTTCTTAGGGCATTTTTCTGGTGTTACAAAAGACAAAAATAAGGCTAAAATTACATTTCTGAGTATTTCTTTATTCAAATTGTGGTAAAGCAGTTTGAAAAAGCATGTAGTTGTGACATGGGGTGGGTCACAAGCTCCCTGCTTTGCTATATTCTGATGCATGACCTAGCAGACAATAGATACATGTGCGCCTTCATTTTCATCATCTGAGCTGGTATCTGGCTTAGAAATATATGGCTGGATAAGTCCAATATTGCCAAGAATTTTTGTGGCACTGCTAATGTTAAGATGGGGCTGTAAGGTAGGGGGAGAGCGTAAACAGATGGATGGCGGGAAGTGGAGATGGGCTTACTCCGCACCAACAGTCCACAACTCAGAGGTGAATTTCTGTTGCACTCCTGCCCCTCTACAGAAACGATGTCGTAGAAAGCAACACAGTTTTATTTATTTTGACCAGAAACAGCATATTCATAGTTAAAAGACCACTGGGAGCACTTTTAAAATAGATTAAAAGATGATCGGAGTGGGATTTTAAAGTAGCATAAATACAGTGCATAGTTAAAGCTACTGCATTCCTCTTTATTCAAAAGAGTTTTGGAGCAAAAGCGTCTTAATCCAAAGCAGACAGCATAATTCAAATGAGTTACCGGTCTTCTTCTGTAGGTTTGGAACTGAGGGTTTTAGTGTAGGGAAAATAGCAAATTGCATTGCTACAGAAATGTGCAAAATCTTATAGTTTAGCCAGATTTTGACATATATTTTACTCTATGAGACTTGACATATTATAGATCATTTTTAAACATTTCTAAAAAAATCGAAAAGAAAGTGAGGATAGATTCAGGACAAGTGTGTTATTTGTAATCATATCAAATGACTTCAGTTTTTTTTAAAGATTCCAAAGGGACTGAGCGATACTGTCCAGTGTGTCACAGCTTCATGCAGCCACAGCGGCAGACATGCGGCGAGCATCCACGGAGCTGAGAAGTTTATGCTTCTCACGGTCATCTGTCATACATATTTATGTCATATGTATTCATCAGTTTGCCACCTGGAAGTAGAAAAAAACCTTCCTACCACCACACCCTGCCCCAGCATGCCTGCCTCTTTCCATCCTGTGTACTTTTCCAGGTCGTGCAAAAGGAAGGAAAGTGAAATACCTGCACCTCCAGGTTCGTAACACGGTTGGACATGTATGCATGTTTGTGTGTGTGAGTGCTGGCAAATAGGAGGGAGGGGGAGGAGAAGAAGAAGGGGCGAGGCAACATCTTGCAGCCGTCCTCTTGTCATATGAGTAACCTGGGCACTTAAAGGGTTAAAGGTGTCTGAGGCGCCCTCACCCCCACAGATTGACTGAGTGGGGTCTCCAGAATAATGGGGGGTAAAATGAAAAGGAGGAGACGTGGCTGCATAGAAGGCTGATGTACTCTTTAATGAACCTGCATGAGCGGGGAATTTGTGTTTGATGGAATTTGGAGGATTTTTTAAGGACTCCAGGGATTAGATCAGATTCGGATGAGAGCTGGAACATGGGAATAATGGTAGAAAAAGAAGCACCTGGGAGGTGTTCCTGACATACAGCATAAAAATGAAAAGTCAGAATCTGTCTAAGTGTAGAACAAATCATTTACTGTAAAAATGGCTATCCAACTTTAATTTAAAAAAAAATGTGAACAGATCAATTTTGCCGCAAATCTAAACACAAGCATGTTAAAAAAAAAAAAAGAATAAAAATCCTACTTTTCTGTGATTCTGGTCAAATCAAAAAGTATTTTTACAAATTTTTTGTACTGTATGCTAGGAATGAAGGGGATATGTGGGAAATAAGGAAAAGCTCTTTAGTCGAGGGGAGTTAAGCAAACGACAGGATATGTGTGGATTGACGCTGCAGTCCACCTGGGAGGTGTGTTGGTCAGCAAAAGTTTTAGGGATCAAGGTGTGAATTTAGAGGTAAGAAAAAAGGAAAGGATGACTCACGGCCTGTTTGGTGGAAAGATCAGAGCAGCATGGTTTGGAGAACAGGAGAAGTAAGGGAATGGAAGCAAGGAATATCGGGATTTACAGTTTATTAGACAGAAAAGGGAGTGATGGTAGAGGTTGTTGTTGAAGCAAGTGTTTTAGGGGGTTTTTATGGAGACAGTGGGGATGATGCAACTACACTCTAAAAATAAAAATAAAATAAATGTTATTGGTTGTTACACATTTGAGTGTGAGGGTTTTTCTCACCACACTTATTTTCTTTTGGTGAACAGCAGTCACAGCCACACTTGGGAGTCACTTAGCAATTTAACCTCCCAGTCCACTTATGGGAGGAACTGTTGTTAAACACCGCTGCCGTGTGGTGCCTTTGGAACTCTAGAACCTGGTAAGATAACACAAAGTAACTGGTTCTTCTAGAACTTTTATCGAGTATGACAGTGTGAAGCAGTTAGTATTAGGAAGAACTTTTTTATTTTTAGAGTGTAGGTTCAAAGCAGGGACACTCTGGTAGGAGACATTATACTGAGGGATGGTTATGGAGAGGAAGGCGGTATTAAAAGGTAGAGAAAGACCTGCTGATTCAATGTGAAATATGATTATGGATAGTTGGAAACACTTGGAAATGAGATTTTTGACAACATGAATAATAGAAAGATATACCGTATTTTTCAGAGAATAAGTCACGTTTTTTGCATAATGTGGCCAGGGGTCCAACTCATAAATACTAAGAAACAACATATATGTTATTAAACAAAAATCAATTTTGGCTCATATGTTCATCATTTTCCCACTGCTACTCAAACTTAGTGGTTGTTTCCCACTAACAACCACTAGAGGGCACTGTTGATGTGTGTGTCTTTTTTTTTTTATTACAACTATCGACACAAAAGAAGACAATGGAGGAGAATTGAATTGTTACTCTCCTAAACTTTATGATATTTTTCTTATTTGCATCGAGACCATATTGTTCTTGTTTAAATTTTTTCCTTCCCCGGACTAATGCGGGTCAGCAAGTCATCAAACTGGGTTACAAAGAGACAAAAGTGCCTCTAAAATATCATGATTCTGACGCAGCTCCTGCAGAATAAGGTAAAAATGCTGTTCAAAAGTGTTTCACTTTTCTCCCACAAGTGCAACTTATATGATTGTCCAGTGTGTCACACTCCAGTGTGACTTTTAAGATTTTTTTTCTTCTTTTTAAATAATTTTTTAGCATCTACAACTTATACTTAGATGTGACTTATGGTCAGAAAAATACTGTGTCTTATCTATCTTATTAAAACACGCTGGAGGAATGAGGATTTGGAAAGAAAGGAGATCAGACATATAGAAAAACAACACAATGACAGGGAAATGACAATCTATGCACATATAGGAAGGAAGAATCACGATGAAGAGAAAAAAAGGAAGAAAAGAAACCTATAGCGAGCTGAGACAAGACTTTTGGCAGAGCTCAGGGTTTCTTGGCGGATCGGATCCACAAAGCTGAGCAGCGGCGGTCTTTCTGTGGATTCTGTGGAATGTGTTTGTGTGTGACGGTGATGAGCTGGAAGGTGTAAGGGTAGGGGGGAGGGTTCAGGGTGGGGCGCACTTACGTGAAGGCGAAGGCCACCAGAGCACCACTAACCACAATAAAGTCCAGAATGTTCCACAAGTCGCGGAAGTAGGATCCTTCGTGGAGAAACAAGCCTAGAACCACCATCTGGAAGAAACGGAGTGTGTTCAACAACAGTACAACAACGGCTTGAGCGCCAAAATAAAGCACACACACACACAGGCTGTCCACGCTCCTGCACCACTATTTACAGACACGCACAGGTGCACAAGAAAGAAAAACAAACCAAAGCAAAGACAAGAAAAGCATCACTCCAGAAACGTACACCCATGCAGTGATACTTTGTTACCTTGATCAACATTTCAAATGTGAAGACGCCTGTAAAAACGTAGTCAAAATAACGCAGCACCTGCAGAGCAACACAACACCATGAGCTTTAGTCAATCAACTTTAAAGACAAAAACAGAAGGAGGAGGAACAGAGGGATAAACCAAATACAACAGTTCAGGAGAGATTAACAATGAAAAAGATTAAAAGCTACTTAAACATTTACTTAAACCGCTTTCTAACTTTAATTCATCTCCTTTTTTGTGATCACTGAACTTAGTCTTTCACTGCAATTAAACTAAAATTCTAACTAAGTAAAGGAGTGCGTTAAGAAAATGGAACAAGATTTGCTGCTGAAAGATGGTAGAGAACTCATCAAGACATAAGTTAAAACTGTTTTCAAAAACTTTTGTTTTAGTTTTTATCTCAGTGTTTGACCAGAAACAGTTGATTAAAAAAAAAATCAGACATCTCTCACGAAAAAACGTGTTCAATTTCAGATGGTATTTTTAAAAGAAGCATTTGAAAGTATCTGACATTCATTGTGTTTGACACCTACACATGTCTCCTACTTAAAAGACTGGGGGCCGGATTTACTAACATCCCAAACAAAACTATGTGATATTGCATGTCCACGCAATAGATTTCATATGTATTTGAATTCATACAACTGCTTAGAGTGCAGCCTTAGTTACAATCACCTATCCAGTGGATTGACCCAAATGGATTCTGCAGATATTTGGGTTGTCTTGTCTAGGCCCATGCAGTGTTGTGCACGTGAGTGGCCACATCTTTTTGCGGTTCCCTCGAGGCTCATGTGGCCACCTTAAGGGATATCATAAAAAATGGAAGTGTTTCATTAAGTATTTGTGACGTCCGAGTGATGCTCTCGTACAGCGCCCTTACGTCGCACTCTAGTCATTAGAAAGGTGTGAGTACTGGCTCCGTACTGAACGCGTGTAAATGCTGCACGCACGGGGTGCTGGTCCACACACAGTACACTCTGATTGTCTAATTTACTAAATTCAAACAGTCAAGCTTAGTCCAAGGAGCACGCACTTATGACCAGAACAGCACTAATGGGCTGCTTGGGCAGTGCTCAGGGTTCAAGGGTTGAAAAAAAAAAACATCTGTACAATGTGACTGCATCTCACCTACTTCCCCCGTACCTATCCTTATGTGTTTTTTTCAGCTACAACCTGTGGCTCGCAGCATGTCGGTAGAAACATTTTGCTTGAACATTTTTGCTCTACGGGCTCACCGAGTGGTCTATGACCTTGAAATTTTGTGCGAGATGGACAACCTGTGTGCCCCATACAAGTTTGTCCATGTTTTGCCCATAGACAGCCCACATCCATCTATGAGTTAACACTTTACGAATTAAAACATTTCAGACAATAAAGAATGAAGAAAACCGTTTTCTCTCTGACCTATTTTTGTTCAAAAGCTGCATAGTTTCATAAAAAAATTTAATTCGTAAAACATTACACGGATTGTGATTAATCACGATTAATCACAATTAATCACAATCCAAAAGTGTGATTAATCTGACTTATTTTTTTAATCGAATGACAGCACTGATATATATATATATACTATCTGACTTGTATCTACTCCTAGATTTTTTGCGATTTCTGCGAGAACCACCCAGTTTCATTTTCATTATGTGTAAAATGAATTGTGCAGTCTAGTTTTATTTAATTATTAAATGGGTGCAAGACTGTACATGTTTTTACGCAAGCCAACTTTTAGTAAATCAGGCCCCGTCTGTTCAAAGTGAACCAAATCTTCTTAGTTACAAGACTTTGCAGATTTTTATATTCAAAATACAAATTCCTTGCATATACTGTATAATGACATGAATGCACACACTGAGAGCACAAAGAATGACACAAACACAGAAAGTGTTATGCCTCACATTGTTTTGTGGTGAATTAGGGTTGACAGGGTCCTCTGCAGCGAGGGCGATGCTGCTCATAGCGATGACAGACAGGATGCTGAACTCAAAATACTTCAGAGTCAGGATGTAGTGACAGCACCTCCGAAACCTGGTGCAAACACACACATGTGTGCACATGTTGACACAAAAAAAGTACACAAGCACACTAAACATTTGCTGCCTGAGGGAAAAAAATAACTGTAACATGCACCTGTAAATATAAACCTGTTATTTTGAGGCACATAAGTGCATGTACTCACGGATTTGTGGTGGACAATATGAAGCAGGAACTAAAAGGAGGCATGGGTTTGGGGCCATCTTCATCTCCACCTTCATCCTCCTCCTCTTTCTTCTCCTCACTCTTTTTCTGGTCTGTGTTAGCATTCTTATTCACTGGAAGGAAAAAAACACTCTGAGACCTCAAATAATAATAACATTTAACAGAACAAATAAGAAAAAAAGTCATCATCTGGACATCATTTAGACTAGCATCTCAATCAATCGTGACACTTGAATTCGGAAAGATAATCTATTTAATTATCAACAAAGCTGAACTAGCGCATATGAAAAAGTCCCAACAAACTTTGCCAGGAATTTGTGTACATTTCCTTCAAAATCACAAATATTGGTTGATATTTGGACACCTGGAATATCAGGATTATGCGTTTCCCAGAGTCATTCCCAGTAGAAGCCGTCATGAACTGGATAAACATTTTTCTCATGTTTCGAGCCAAGAATGAAATAATGAGCACGGAAAAAAAGGGTTTGAAAAATGCAGAAAATTTGTAACTCTTTAAAAGGAACCTGCTTTCCGTATTTTTAATATATTCAAAGTTTCAGCAGTTAAAAGAGTAAGATGCTGGGATAGATTTGAAGGTTTTAGTGAAAGCCTAGTCCCTTCTCAATGTTATTTCCAATTTGTTAATAAAAGCAAAGATTGTGACAACAGACACAGCAGAAACCTAATACATTTAGTGAACAAAAACTTAAAAATGACCAAATCCCAACGAAAGACTAGAGCAAAACAAATCCGGAAATATTAAAAGCAAAAAGGTGAAAAAAAACACTAACAAGTTTGACCAAAAACAACCCAAACCAAAAGTTCTGACGTTACTACAACTCATGAATAGTCGCAGATCATCTATTTTTAGCACTTAGCTGCCATTGCTAAAAAAAAAAAATAACGTAACAAAATGGGTTCTATAACTTGAAAAAGTCATGCAAAATGACTTTCAATGTAAACTTCTGTGCTCCAGAGCACACCCACATGAAGATATTCGTTTCTCCTCCGAAGAACAAGTGCAACGCGTATTACCCAACCTTAAGTCACTTCGGATCCCTCTTCGAATAACAAGGTTGGACACCACTACAGCTTCAAATATTGTTTGTTGTTTGTTGAATGTGCATTGTACAAATAAAAAAATTAAATAAAGTAGTAATTGCACTTGAACATCAATTTCTGAAACTCAAAGTCATTAGTCCACCCTCATGAAGCTTACCCTGCAAGATGGCATTAGTGGAGGGGTATGGGTAGACAGGGGGCATGTCGATGGACGTGTAATCGCATTTGGCCATGCTGGTCAGGATAAGGCTGTCCATGCTGTGCAGCAGTGTTTGGGTGTCAGCGTCGCTACAGTTGAGCAGGTTGTTGACATGATGAGGGTGATTGGGTGGGAGGGCATAAAGGTGGCCATGGGCGCTCGCCAGCTTGCTGTTGTTGCGGAAGTTGTCAAGGTCCTCGTTGTACTGCTGGATAGGCCGTGTGGTGGACAGGCTGGGCCCGGCACTGTGGTGCTCCCTGATGAGGTAGGAGGGACATGGTAAAGGAGGAACAAAGAATGAAAGTAGGGATTGTTAACAGAAAATGACAAATTAAGAAGCAACAGTAGTTTTTATGCTGCGTTCACACCAAACGCGATTACAGCATCACATTTTCATTTGCCTCTCTTTTGACGCATGTCAAAATCAGCTGTTTGTCCAAAAACGTTTTCATAAATTTGACGCTCCAGACACGTGTGAGAGGAGCTACTGTCAAAGGGTTTTAGCCTTATTGCTACATGTGAGCATTAAGGCGTACATGAATAATGTTGAGAGATCAGCTTTATTTGTTTTAAAAAGTGTTACAAATGCTTCTGTAAAAACGTCTCCAAGCTTGAGATCATTCAGAGACTCTCCAAGGACGGTGAGGATTATCATCAACTTCAGGGACTGTGTCTGAATGATGGTTGCTTTCAGCAGTACTTCAGTGTTTTTGTGACCCATTTTGATGACTTGTTGTCTCACCTTAAGACCGAGGAGGGAATAAATAACAATAAGAATAAAATTAGAGGAACTTTGTTTTCTTGTCTTGATGCAAAAACAAAAAATATCATAAACTTCAAGAGGAGAATGATAAGATTCTCCTCCATGTTGGTTTTGGACTTCAGTTGCTGATCACGTCATCAATCTGTCAAAGCCAGAGCTGCGTCCCTGATTGGTTGACGCAACGCATTTCCTTTGTCAAAGTTCACATGCTTGAACTGTGAACATGCCGCAACACTCAAAATGTGGTCCTGCCAGACTGGCACTCCATGATGCTCAGAATGTGAAGCAGGACCTCTGATTGCATCTACATTAACTCAACAAAGAAACTGGACGCCCCTGAGGCTGCGTTCACACAGCCCTTGGCAACGCAAAACTGAGGCGTCTCACTGAACAAATAAGTTTAACGTTAGAAAAGGCCAATTATTGTGCCAACTATCAACTTACTTTCTGCTTCGATGGCCTCTACTTCTGTCATGGTTGCCATGGCGATGTCGCCTCGTCTTTTTGCCTTCTTCCTCACCTTTACCCCCTTCCCCTCCTGTTCCTCGAGATCTGTGTCTTCTGCACTGTTCCCCGTCTTTGGCTCGACTGTGGTGCTTGGACCTCCTGGGCTCGTGCCCTTCTCCACCTTCGCTGCGGTGGGGGGAAGCACTGCGCACCTGCTTCCCTTCCCTGTTACTGCACCGCTCTTGCCCCCTGTGCCCCTCAGCGTTCCCCTCCACGCTACCCAGAGACGTGCAGCTGAAGCCATGCTCCATGCGGGTCTCCATCAGCGTGGGCATCTCTCTGCTGTCTGCAACAGCAGCTTTCTGGTGGCGATGGTGGTGGAAGTGATGATGGCGGTTGCCCCGGCGGCAGTGCTCCATGTCTTGGTGCCGGTACTGCAAGTCCAGAGGCAGTTCGCCGGGCTGAGTCTTGTTGGTGTTGTTGTTTCGATTGTCCTGTGGGTTGACCACCAGCGGTCTGTCCAGGTGAGTTTTCACATCACCACGTCCTTTTTGTGGATAGGAAACCTAAGTGTGAAAAAATTTGTTAAAAGTGATAAAGCTTCATTAGGGCAAAACCAAGCCTGGTCCAAGATCCTCCTCCCTGTTTGTTCTCCAGCTACACCTGACCTACTGGCTGCTGATCAAATCGATCAGGGGTCTCCGCACTATCCAAACTTGTACAAAACTTGTTAGAATTTAGACTTGGAATCTGAGCCTCAGATTTACTTACGACTTACTCACCAAAGTATTTTATTAAAAAAAGGTAAATTTGGTAAAATTAATTGGAAGTGTTGTTCTTTGTCATTTGTTTATTGACAGACAATAGACAACGCTCCTGATGTCCACTAAGGCGGAGTAACAGGTCTTTGAGGGTCATAATTCTATTGACAAGTGTTCAGATACAGTAGTAGCATACTAATAAGCTAATTATAAAATTCATCCAATGTGATTTCCAGATTTTTTTAGATTATGTCTCTCACAGTGGACATGCACCTGAGATGAAACTTTTAGCCCCCTTCGTGATTTATAAATGGGAGACATTGCAAAATTACAGGGTTTTCAAATACTTATTTACCTCACTGTAAATGATGTAAGTTTGAACAATTTATTTTTTTATTTTTATTGACCATTTATTGACAGTGTGCCTTACTGTGTGGACAATACGGCATTTAAAAGAACACTGCGGACACTTTTAAAATATCTCAAAATATGATCAGAGTGGGACTTTAAGGCAAGTATATTTCCAGTCTTCTTGTTTTTAAAAGTAATACATTGTTACGAACCGGTTTAATACGTTTGATGAGAAATATCTGCACAGCTGCCTTTGAACAAAGTAATGAGTAAATCAGCATCTATGCAGGTGAGGTGGGCCTTTTGGACAGAAGCTTTAAAGAACCAATGTCCACATAAACAACAATGTTTATATTTACTTATTTATATTACTTATTTATTTAAAAGCAAGCGTGGTGTACATTTAATCGAATTCAGGCTAAATTTAAAGCTAAAGTTCAGTTTTTCTGGTCACTGACATTTAGAGCTTTATGAGCATGTTGCGCAACCATCAATCTTAAAAGGGAAAAAGTGAAACAATGTTTTTTTTTGCTTCCATTTGGTGTGACTACAGCTTTCCCACTTTAAAAACACATGCAGACCAATCCTAATGTTTAAAGCAAATGCTTAAGCCCCCTTTGCCAACCCTCCCCTCCCCAAGCCACAAGTATACACAGCTCAGCAAAGGCGCATCATTTTTGGCTCCTTGTGAATGACTCAAGCTAAAAATATTGATGAGGTTTTTCCTTTTCAGAGCCACAAAATGCCAAAGCAGCAGTTTACATGCAGTTTGCCAAGCCATATCCAGTCGACTCGAGATGGTCTTTAGCTCAGATGTTGTCTTGCCCACTTTTTAAGCAGCTCTCATGTCTGCCTACATTTCTCAGCGTGCCCCACTTTGATAATGCATGTCTCCCAAGCATGCTGCTACAAGCCGCCCCACATATAGCAGTGTGGTGATAAAACTTTTGAACAAGCTCAAAAGGTTATAACATTCATAATCTACAGCATGGCCTAGAATGTACAGAATCTGTAAAGCAGGTCAGAGCACTACGTCATTCGACTGTTCCCGTATTTGTTAATTTGTCATCCGAACATGGTTCATACATTGAAGAGAAATGTCCCAGAGGAAGATGTCTTGTTCTAAAGCCTTAGTCACATACACCTGTATGGAGGTTGATCCGTTGTGGGTTTTGGGGTTGTCTGGGCTCATAGATGGTTGTAGAGAGGAGTGGCTGCATCTTAGCGTTGGTGTGTCTTGTATTTCTCTTAACTCTAGAGACGTCATGAAAATGGAACATACGATTGTCTATGTATTGGAAATGTATCATGAATTTTTGTTAAAGGATAATGTGATATTTTTTTACCCACAGACAGCTCATATCCACACCTATAAGGGCAGTTGTGACTAAGACAAAAGCTTGATAATGATGATGGCATTATTTGTTAGGATAACTGACAACACATTACATTTTTAACCATATATATCAGGAGTAGACTGGATATATATGTATACATGTGCGTCTTTCTTGGGGACGGAGGGCGGGACTTCTCACCTCCTCTCCCTCCCCTCCCACCTTCCAGTCGTCCTGCTCCAGCTCATTGTAGAGTGCCTCACGACTCGTCATCAGATTCTGTCGCCGAATTTCACTTGTTCTCTGCTCCCAGACAGACTTGTTAGCTTTAGTGTGGTTCTTCTGCTGCTCCTTGCTGTTGGCAGAAGAGTTGATGGGATAGTTGTGAGGACAAAGAGCAATAGGGGGTGAGTGTTACAGAAAGTAGGACATTTTGGAACCAACAAGAGAGTTACACAGACAAAAGTGATAAAAAAAAAGTGGAGATAGACAAATGAGAGAACAGATTAAAAGTAACAGTGACGATAAAAACAGTACAAGAATAAATGAATAGCACTGGTAAAGAAAAAAAAACAATATCTAAGTAAAATTTAATATGAAAAAATATTTAAAAAATGTCATATTTGAGAAAAGGAATATGACATAATAAGGACTTAAGATAATATAAACAATTTACACTTGAACTGCTTGCTTTCCAGGACTCTGGGAAGGAATAAGCATGATGAAGATAACTGTTGTTTGAGAATTCAGGAATTTGTTTTTGAGACATTTAGTTTCAAAGTTCACTACCTCCCACTCCCTTTACAGTTATTCTCTGTATTTATAAAGTTTCAAAAAATGATTATTCTCTCACAAAAACAAAACACTTATGATAATTAAAAGTGTAGTCTTATGAAAGGTTTTCTAACATAACAGAAATGTAATGTTATTTTAATAAAAGACACTTCTGATCTCTGAACTTTTTCATGAACAAATACCTCTTCTTTAAGCATCAACTTGATCTACAAACATTACACAGCTAACTGTTTGAGAAGTATTAACTATTGACCAATGTGAACTGTTTCTTTATATATTTTGTGAGTCAATCCCTACGAAAATATTGGGCACAAAGCAGTAAAGTCCATGGCTGACCTGCTGGGCGCTCATGTTGTGGATGTCATCTTGACTTTGTCGCTGACAGTCGATATTTTTTTATGAAATTTAATTTACTTTTTTATAGAAGTGTTTTGAATCAATTTAAAAAATAGAAGACCACCTTTTTTTAATGGAAGCCATATGCTTCCATACAGATAAAAACTAGTGAGATATAATAAAACAATTACTTAAAATGCTTTTTAAGTCATGCAGAGAAGAAACATGTATATTTTGAAAAATGTGCAACATTTTGCCTTATTGTGTGTGTTCTTACAGATCGGTGTTTTGTAGTTGTGAGTCTTTGTCATTTCAAAAAGTAACAATGACATAGAGCAACAAGTGAGTGTGTGTTTGTGTTGGCAGATCAGTGTGAGCAAATGCCAGAAACTACCAGCGCAACCGAATGCAGCAAGCGAGCTCTTAATGAAAGCGCATAAGTGCGGAAATTCCATGCAGCCCCTGAATGCACCAGCTGCTGCGCTGAATGTGAGAATTAAATCTGCGTAACAATAAAGTCAGAGTTAAATGTTCAAACTCTGTGATGGATGCTTGTGGGGGCCAAGTGGGGAGGGAAAGCAGACACCTTAAAGTCACCGTTGTGAGTTGTACCCTTGTGTCAGAGATGATAAATGTCTCACCTGCCAAAGTGGCTAGTAGAATATTTTTTTCTACCCGCCAAATAAAAGTTGTCTGTCTCTTTGATGCTAAATGATGGTATATAGTAGGTTTTTGCATTAATTTCTGTAGTTCTCTACTTCCCATTTAAACATATTTTCAATTAGTAAGGAGTCCTAACTTGGAAAAAGGCATCTACTGTACCTTTCCCTTTAAATATAGTTTTTGTTAAAAGCATTTTACACAAATGAGGAACTGTTTCATTCTGGTTCCCATAACCATGAGAAATATTAGGGTACCATATATATATGCTTTGTTACATAAAAATCAAAACTTGAGCAAAAATTCAGCTGGATTCTGACCTTTAAAAACCCACTCCGATCATCATTTGATCTATTTTAAAGCATTCCCAGTGGTCTTTTATTTACGATTATGCCATTGTTAGCCAAAATCCCCAAACTTGCATTCTTTTCTAGGACATAGTTTCTGCAGCGCTCAGCAACTCCGCCTCCTCGTCCTCATTGCTGAGAGCGCTCTGTTTGTGTGCAATGCAATTTGGAGCTTAATTTTCTTAACATATGTCCTCCGTTATCAGAAAAATGCCACAAGAACATGTTAAAAATACTATTTTCATTGGAGTGGGTCTTTTAAGTTGACAGTTTAGTTCACCACAGTGAATAAAGAGGCTGTGGTTTTCTTGAGTTCTGCTTTGATGTGTTCCGCGGCCAACAGATCCGCTGCCAGAAGCTGATTTTACACACTGTTCGCTTGAATGTCTTCTTCACTTTGAAACAAAAAACAATTCACTTCTTTCTTTCAGAAAACAATTGCCAGATTGTGTTAGCATGACAATGAGAAAATGGTGATTGTGTGTCTCTATGAGTGTGTGCCTCATGTGCCTGTCAATCACAGCAGAGAAAGTTCTGAGAAAAACATTCTGTGGGAAAATTCTTTTTCCTGTACAAGTGAATGCAACTAATGTGTCTACAGGTAAGAATTAAAAAATATTGCAGCTGGAAATGTGCAACTAGGGGCAGTTCTGCACATTTGGGACCCCTCACCCCCGTACAATCCCAAACCATTGATACTCTCTGATACGTTTTTCTTACTCCTGATTGGCGACAGCAGTTGCCAGAGAAAGTTAACTGAGACCATCTCAGACCAATCACTGTTGTCATGCTCCAACATGGTGACATCCGTATTATAGAAAAATGGCATTTGAACTGGCCTCATTTTGCTGGTGCTGGAAGTAAGGCATTTTCTAAGGGTGACTTCACAGTCACACAATCCGGTTCTATTACTGGTCAATGATCCCCATCTATGCGTGCATGTTTTTTTGTGAGTGTACTTACGCTGCAATAGAAAGGTTGGCAGCAGAAAGTGGGCTGACCTCTGCCACCTCCTTAGCCTTCTGCAGAGCTGTTTTCTGATTGGCCGCTTCTTCTTGTTCTTCCTCATCCTATTGGAGAAAAGAAGACATATCAGCTCTGAGTAACTAAATTAATTCTCTGACTCAGATGCTTTCTGACAGGAGCAAGAAAAGCAAATAAAACAAATCAAGCTAGAAGCATAATTGTTCTGGTACTTTTGACTTCCACTGTTTGGTTTTATCCAAACAGTCCTTATCAGGTTTGTTGCCCTTACAGTTTAACTGGAAATAGGTCAGAAAAAAAATGCATAACAATGACCCATTTGAAAATGTTTAGAGTTCTCGTCTTCGTAGCTAGGATGGCAGAGGAGCCCAAGTTATGCCTTAGTCACATGCAGCTGTATTGGGGGGAGAGAAGGTGTTTTGACCTGAATGGATGCAGCAGATTTTTGGGTTGTCCAGACCCATGGAGGGTCAAAGAGAGGGGTGGCTACATCTTAAATGGAGCGCAGATGAGTCTTGCAGTTGCCTTGTGGCTCGAGCTGCCGCCTTAACAAACGTTATGAAAATGGAACGTACCATTGTCAAGCGCGTGGTAAGCATATTGTTAAGTATTTGTAAGGGTAATGTAAGTTGCACGCATTTATGATGTACGGGAGATGCTGTCGTACAGTGCCCTATACACAGCGCTCATTAGTTACTCATACTGGCTCCTTACTGATCATGCACTAATGCTGCTTGCACAGTGGGTGCATATGATACGTAAGGGCCCGTAGGACACCAGTAGATTGCACACAGTCACAGTCGTGCTGCACGCAATGAGCATGCACCTTTCACTTGAACAGCCGCCGGGGGTTTTTGAAAAAATGCTAAATCTCTATGACGTTTCTGCAACTCACCGACTACACCCTTTCATGTTGTAAAAGTCTTCCCTAATGTGCAGGAACGTTTTCATCCTATGTGCTCACTGAGCCATCTGGGACTTTAAAATTTCCTGCGTGTCCCATACAGATTTGCTCATTTTTCACCTGCAGACAGCCCATATCCACCCCTAAGGGCAGTTGTGACCAAGGCATTAGCTGTCCGGCTGAAGGTCAGCTTTTGGTCCGGACAAGTCCACGCCAGAGCCTCAGATAATCAGAATGGCACAACTGCTCTGCAGGGTATGATATGTGATGCAAAAAGGACATCCTCTTTTTTTACGGTTCCATAAAGTGTCATTTGCAGATGAGTCTTTCACACAGCTTTGGTCAAAACACATTCTTTATAAATACCTTGGTAAGTTCCTGGGCATTGGCCAGATTGTCGACAGCAATGGCCAAAAAGACATTGAGCAGAGTGTCTGTGTTAAAAGAGTTAAGGAAAATAATAATGCCAGGCAACAAAAAAACAATTGTGGGATTTTTTTTTTTTTAATGAAATTAGATAAGAAAGTACAGACAGATATGAAGAATGAACTATTGCTATTTGCAAGATTGCGGGATATAAATCCTGCAAACTTTAGTTCATGCTAGATTTTTTTTATCCCATTTATAACTTTTACTGCATTTTGGCTCAACACATTTGCAAACATGCATACAATGGAAAGATGAGTAAATGTAAATGCAGGTTGGCATGGTAGGATACAGTTGCCAAAGAGCGTGAGAACAATAAAGAAGATGGAGAAGATCATTCCTTTGTCATTCACTCCTCCCTGGGACTCAATGCCGTCATACATGACAGCATTCCAGTCTTCTCCTGTCAGAATCTACAGAGAAAAAGAGAGAGGGAGAAGTCTTTACGGAACAAGAAAGCACCAAAACTTTGTGAAAAAAATGCACCAATGTGTAAGCTTTGAATAATAATTTAGTAGTTTTCTGACATTTGATCAAAAACTAGTAAACCCAAAATATTGCCTAATATGTGAAAAACAAACAAGAAAAAATTGAAAGCTGTTAAATGTGTGGGGGTGAGATGTATTAACTCAAATTTATTTCCACATATTTTTAGTTCATGAGGCAAAATTCATCGATATTTGTGAATTCTTTAAGAATAAGTTTGGACTTTCACTTGTGTTCGCTCGCCCTCCTTCTGTTGGCCTACTTTGACTACCTGGCCCAGGTGAACCAGGTCGGCTCATCTGCTGCAGAGGGTTTTAAAGCTAGGGCACGGCAGTCAGCGGGGGGAAGGCGTGAGATGGGGATGTATGTGAGGCACGTGGAGTCTCAGTTCTATCCGTTTTTTTTCCTGTTCCTCTAAAGTCAGTACAGTTTGTTTAAGTTTGGACTACAGACTTTTTGCAGTTGGTTTAGGACCGTTTTTTTTCCCCTAATGTACTTTATCACTTCACTTATCATTATAATAGTAGATAATAGTAGATAATGCAAGCTGAGAAATTTGTTTCCAAACTGCAACAAGAAGGATTTTTAAGTTACATCTTAAAGAATGAACATTAATTTTATAAACACATTTCTACTCTCATTATTTTTGTTTTTATAACACAGATTTCAAATGCCTGTATAACTCATAACTCATACCTGAAACACTGTCATAATGGCTGCTGCAAAAGTATCAAAGTTAGTCGGCGGAGTTCCCTCTACAAAGTTAAATCTGAAAAAAAAATAAAAAATAAAAATCACATGAAAGGAAACATACCAGAATACAAAAACAGTGAGGGTCAGGAAACATGAGTCCTGACAGATACTTACTGGCCACCAAACAGCTGCATCCCCAACAAAGCAAAGACTACGATGAAAAGGAAGAGGAGGAAAAGCAAACTGACAATGGATTTCATGGAGTTTAGTAGAGAAACCACCAGGTTTCGTAGAGGAGCCCAGTACCTGAGGAACACAACGGTAAATATATAAGAGAAAGAACTATAGCAGGGCAAATGAAAGAGCTCAGAAATGTCATTTAAAGTTATTTTTTAAGAAGAGTTCATAGATAGAAGACAGACATTCAAAAACAACTTTTTTTAAAAGTCCCAGAAAAAATAATTTGGGAAATATTGTTTGTAATGTATTTAATTAATGTGTTTTCCACACTATAAGGAGGACTTAAAAGACTTAATGAAAAAAGGTGAGCTACCTTATAATATAGAGCACCTTATGGATTAATTTTGGTTGTATTTACTGATGTGGAAGCGGTACGTTGTGGTCTTTCAAAATGTCAGTCTATTTTCTTAGGTTCTTAGGTTTTTTTATGTATTACTAATAAGATCGGGAATTGGTGTAGTCACAGTAATGTTTGTTTTAGTGGTATCAGTCTGATTTTTAACATGTTGCAAACAACGTTGGGAGTTTCCTTGTATTGTGAATGCATTAACATGGCTAGCATGTAGCATGTTACAAACTTGTTCCAGAGCTAATGTGAACACAGTTAATAAAGTCTGACTGACTGACAGATTTATATGAAACACTTTTTCTTGCTTAATGCATCTTATGGTCTGGTTCACGTTACCAGTAAATATGACAAAAGTCTGAAAATAGACCATTCATTGACAGTGCACCTTAAAACCTGGTGTGCCCTTACATGCAGAAAGAACTGTTTGTTTTTTAACAACTAGCTCTTGAAGTAGTGTTTTGGTGTGAAATTTGTTATTAGATATTTTTCTGCATTTATTCATTTAAGAAAAAAAACATAAAAGATTTATTAATTCATACTTTCTACCTGGATTGTTTTAAGACATTGCAACTGTTTTAAACTTCATTTGGATGTGACTTTTTATCAGAGTCTTCAACAAAATGATACAAAGTTTTGAGGGCCTGACCACATCTGTTCAAAGATTTTCTAAAACTCAGATATTAAGTCTCACTTACTTAGTGACTTTGAAGATGCGCAGCAGCCTCAGAGCTCGCAGCACGCTGATGCCGAATGATGTACCTGGTTTTATGGTCGCCCACACAACCTCAAAGATACTTCCCACAATTACCTGCAAACAAGCCACAATGAAGACCACACCAGACAAAGATGTTCAACTTCTCTGCAGATGAACTGCCAAATGTATCAAATTTAATCAAAACTGTAAATTAAAAGCGGATTAAAAACAACACTTCACAACTTAGAGGCACTTCTTTATCTGTGACTGCACTCACCACACAGTCGAAACAGTTGAATGATGAGTGGAAGTAAGGCTGGATGCCCAGACCGTACATCTTGATCAGCATCTCAGTCATGAACAAGCCAAGAAAGATGAACTCTGCATAGACTAGAGGAGCGAGGAGGAGAATAGCAGGAATAAGAAGGTGGAAACGTGAAATAAAGGAAAATCACTAAGTGTTTGAGAGAGAAACCAGAGCAAGGTGCTGTGAGAGCATTTGGGGGTTGTACGGTGGCAGGCAGGTGGCAGCGTGATAACTGACTGATGGGAGGGTCTCCAAGGTCCCTAAAAGAACTAAAGGTGATTGCTGTGCCAGTGCTAGTGCCGGTGGTACTTGATATGTACAGAGGAGCGGCTCCAGGGTTTTTTCTCTGGGGTTGCTAAGTGAGTTGCTAATTCATTTTAATGCAAAATGACATTTCCAAGAAGGAACGCATATTCATACGATGCTAATTAACACCAGATTTAAATTTATTGTCGTGTCAATAGATTACATTTTTTAATTGTGTGAACTGTCAAAACCAAGAAGGAATAGATGTTGAAGTGTGATAGGCAAACTAACAGTAATTTCTTTAAGAAGAGCTGTTGAGAGTCCACGGGCGTACTAGCATCAATCGTCTCTCCTTCGCCGAGCTGCAAATTTGCTGTTTGACCCTAAAAAACTGTGTTTTTGATGGCCAAAACGCTATTCTTTACACCCCTTTTCCTGGCGATTTATGATACTTTAGCTCGACGCCTGTGTGGGAGGAGCAACTGCCAAATGTTTTCAGCCCGATCGCTACATGAAGCGATGGAGAGTATCTGTCATTTTCATTGATCAGAACAATGACGTGCGGTGAAGGTTGTGGCTGGTGAGGCAGTATCATTTATTGCCATTCTGGTGTTTTTAATCCTTGTTTCTGTAACACAGGAACGAAAACTTCTCATAATTTTTTTTCTTCACCTGATTATAAAACAGCAACAGAAACTCAGCTGGTGCGATTGGGTGAACTTCTGTCAGAACATTCCCTCTGATCAGGGACTCATTCCAAGCTATTTACAATTTTTGAATTAAAGTTTTATAGTTTGCACATCTTGACTGAATTAAAAAACAAAGATATTTGCGTATAAGCCTCCAAAGTGCTGCAGCAAGTACAAAACTAATAAAGTCTTGTACTTAGCTGATCCTTGCAAAACAACAGTTTAGATCTTTTTTAGATCTTTTTTCTGTAACTGCTTAAGTATGTCATGAGGCCACACAGATTCCAAATTGTGTTTTTCCCATAATAAATCAAGTGTCAGTGCCGGACTTCGGCCTTTGCCTTTTTTATAAGAACTAAAGGTGATAGCTGTTGTTCAGATAATTTTACCCACATTATATTGTTCTGAGCAGCAGCTGCTGATTCTGCGGTTTGCCTCCAAGTAACAGCATTTTAGAGGCCGTCTACTGATCCACTTCCTCTGAGAAGCTTAAAGAAGCTTAAACATACAGAGTTTCAACAATTTCAGTGCAACTATGGAATTTATCTGCCAGATAAAGGTTCCTATGCAGTCATGGATGTCGACCCATGTGCGGTTAGTGTGAATGCGGGTGTACTCACAGAGGAAGTCGGAGAGCAGTTCAGGCTGGTCATAATGCACCACAGCCACGCAGATGGTGTTGAGGCCCACAAGGCAGAGCACTGTCCAATAGAAGGCCTGCGTTTTCACCATCTTTCGGATAAAGAACCTCAGCCGTCGTTCCTTTTTACTGTAATTGGTACCATCCTTCCCGCTCTTTATACTGGAGCGAGCAAAACCTGATGGGAACAACCATGACATCACAAATAAGTTTACCTTCTCTGTATGACTCAGAAACAATTCAGAAGTTTAACTATTCCAGTTTTTTTTGGAGCTTTTTTGAATTCTCTTTTGCTGTTAAATTTGCACACTTTTCTTTTATTTTAGGATGAAATGTGGCTAATCTTCTTTATGTGTTCCCCGTTTTACTGGAAATCCTGTTGGGAAATAGAAGTACTCTCAAAATGAAGTCTGTTGTAATGCTCTTCTTTTGGTTTTTCCATCAGTTTCTCTAAACTTTTCTTCAGCTTATAACTTTGGATGACAGGTTTTAGTTTACTTCATTATTTTTGATTTTAAAAAAAACATACAAATATTTTAAAGTAAGGCTAGTTGAATAAAACCTTTGGCTGCTTTTTCAGTCTCTGGGATATTGCAGAAGCTAAGGTAAATCAAGGCAGAAAAAAAAGGATTAATCCGGTTTCTCAATCCAAATAACTCAACAGACAACTTTTAAAAATGTTTTTGGAAAGTTTTTTCAATGTATTTCAATATTTTTATATTTTTGCAAATTGCAGTCATCTATATGTAAACCTAACCTAAGTGTCAAGTGACAATCTGGCCGAGGCAGGATTTAGAAATATTTAAATATTCTATATAGTTTTATGGGAAAGAAATATAAAGCACAGATTTCTGTTTTAAAAATTGGTCAAATAACATTCTTTCATCAGTAGTTTCTGTTGTTTGCATGAGAAATCTAACGTTAAAAGCTGTCGACGTGTCTAGGGATCCCTAAGGATTTGCTTGATCTCCTATTCCGCTATTGTCATATGTTACTGTTGTGTTTAAAATCAAATTTCTTGATTTGAAAATAATATATACTGGTGACTAGGCCTCACTGAGACATGCATTCTGTGCTCATCAAAGTGCAAAAGTTCTGCAGTGAATTTAGGATGCAATGAAGCCTGAAGTTTTCTGTTCAACACAAGTTGAAGCTCTTGAGATTCGATATTTTGAAATCAATTAGTTTTAAGAAATAGATCAATCTAACAAGAATAGTCTTATGAATTAATAGTAATTTCATTTAAATAAATTTGTGGAATTTTTAAAAAGAAACTACTTTGATATGTGAAATGAGATTAGAGTATGTATAGTTTTGCACATTTCATTATTAAAAAAACAATATTATGTTATCAAAGATTGGAACTCAAACATCTATCGTCTTTGTATCTGTTGCATGCTTCAAACAGGTTTCGTCTTACCCACTGCATCTCCCATGCTGTCCTCTCCTTCCTCCTGGTTCAGCAACTCGGTCTTGTTATTTCTGGTTTTGATGGTTGGCCGTCGCTTCGACCCTTTCAGGACAGAAACACAGAAGTTAGATATTTCTTAGTCTATTCCTTAAATGTCAGTCACTTGCTATGCTCTGTCATTCAATGGTGCACACCTCATAAACTCTCATATTGAAAAGTTGAGTCTTTGATTTGTGTGTTTTTTTTATAGATCCATTCTGATGGAAATTGTGTTTTTAAACATGCTCTTTTGGCCTTTTCAGCTGACAGAGGACATATATAATGAAAATTAAGCTTAAAATTGCTTTTATGTGTTTTTTTTTTCAAATTCAGATCATTGTGAGTCAGGAGCAGGTGAAAAAACACAGTTTGAAAAACCTTGCATTTGTGATATAGAAGCAACAAGCGGAGGGCCAGAAGCTCCCTGCTCTGCTCCATTTTGATGCATCCACTTGTAAAGAAATAAATCCATGTATGTCTTCATTTTCCTCACCTGAGCTGGTATCTGACTCAAAACTGTCTGGATTGATAGCTCAAATATTTCTCACAGTTTTAGTTGCACCGCTAATGTTATGTGAGCTGTAAGCTATTGAGAGAGACTGTAAAACAATTGATGACAGGAAGTGGGGGCAGGCTTACTCCACTCACAACTGAGAGGCAAATTTCTAATAAACTACTGCTGCTCTGCAGAAACTATGTCCTAAAAAACAACACAGTTTTTTTTTTTATTTTGCCCAAAAAAGGCATAATAACAATTCACTGGGAACACTTTTTATCCTGTAAGTTCCATTACATAAAATAATAGACTTACAAAAAAACTTTTTGGGAGTTAAGCTGTGTCATCTTCACAAATTCTTTTGAAAATAATTTTTTATGAGCTAGTATTAGTTCAGATCCATTGGGTGACTTGTTACATTTTTGGTCACAATAATATTAGTTTAAGATACAAAAATGTCAAACAAAAAGGACACAAACAAAATTAATATAAATAAAGTTTAGCTTAAATAACAAAAGGGGTTTATACGAATATACACCTTGTGTGTCCGATGATTTATAACCCCTGATTGTAACAGCAAAATCTGTCTAACACAAGAGGCTATCAGCTCATATCTGTTTGCTCAGCTGTTGGAAAGGATAAGCTAAAAAAATAAAAAATAAGATAGAAAAATGTTGACATGAGTCTTGAGGCAAAAAGCCTCTTATTTACCCACTTAGAATTAATTATTAACACATGTTGCATTCTTTTATGCAGCAAGTAGTCATTTAAAAAGTAATTGGCTTATAGATGAGTTATTTTCACCATAAAGTTTTAAATATTAGCAAAACTCTTCCTGTCATAAATGTTTTTGAGATTTTTAAATAGAAGCAGCCATTCTGAAATGAGCAGTATGGGCACTTCTACTGCCCCTAGAGGAATGATGATGAACTACGGGGCAGATAACAAATGGACCAAGTTATGTCCAAAGGGTTTTTAAGGAATGTTTTGACACGCCAATGAGATAGGGCTCTTAGAAATGTATATTGACTATAATATGAACGGTTATATAGGGTTAAAATAGATGAAAAGCTGATTGCAGTAGGTCTTTCATGCTACCTTTTGAGGAACCATTCAAACAATGTGTGAAAAAAGCCCAGTTACCATCGAAGTTTCCGGTTGTATCCTCCTCAGCCAGAATCACCTCCTCTGTATGAATAAAACAACACAGTGTTAGTTGCTTGTGCTGTGTGTGTCAGGAAGAGGGTGTGTGTCAGCATGCTGACCTGCTTTGCAGATCCACTCGAGGTATCCGTTGAGCTCTCGTTCAATCTGCTGCTGTCGCCTCAGCTTCAGGAACTCGCTCCTGTTTTCCACTCGCTCTCTCTCTTTGGCAAATTCACTGTGGGGAGATTTATGGAATGTTCTATTTGGCTGTGCTCGTTCTCCCTCCGAACTGAATGTGCGCAGAGCTGTTGCTGGTGTGTGCAGACAGGCAGAGAAGCATACCCTGAGAGGACACCCAGCACCAGGTTGAGCATGAAGAAGGAGCCGATGATGATGAGAGGGATGTAGTACATCCAGTTCCAGGCACTGCCCTCCACATCGTTGCTCTGCGAGAAGCAGACACCCTCATTACCGACCATACAGCACAGTTATAACGTGTGTAATCTGTTGCTTCAGGGATGACAATGACATTTAGGACTTCTACATCACTAAACTCCTGCAAAAGGGGATCTGCAGTGACCCATTTTTTAAAGTAACAGCGTGAACTGGAAGAGGAGTCTTACAGTACTTTTGCAGTATCATAAAAAAACCCTAAAGCTGCTCAACTGTTGTTTCCTCTGTATCACTGTGCTCAACTGATCATCCAAGAAAGTAGTTTACTGTACTCAAGATCTCATGTTTGTTTGGCTCCTTCACAATGCACAATTAAGTGGCTACTTTCAATGAAAAGTCTATGTAAACCTGAGCAAATGCGCATTGTGTGACTTGTGCACTACCCAGGTTATTACATTTGTTTTTGGGCTTCCGCATTCAAAACTCTTGCGTTCAGGCATCGCAACGCAAGTTTCAAAAACGGTTTTTGGAAGAACAAAATGTACAAGTTTGTTTTCTGGCTTCCACAATACAACACGCTTGGGTTCATGCACAGACACACGTTTCTACAACCGTTTTTGGGCTCTACGTACAAAAAAACGCAGTCATTGACTTCTCATTGCAAGTTAAACCAGGTCAAACTTTGACCAATCAGGAACTTGAATTTGGTGCCTGGCTGGAATTCTATGACTCCAAGTCCTCCATCAATTAAAATCGAGCTGTAAAAGAAAAAGCCCGGAGCAAGATTTACGAGATTTGCACAGCTTCAACATCTAGCACCAACCCTCGTCCAACTGTTGAAGAAGAAGAAACTTCTTCCTGTTTGTCCAGCGTGAACACTATGGGCTGAATGAGTGTTTAAGAAAGCGCGTTTAGTGCATTCAAAGGCCAGGTATGTCTGTAGCTTAAGGCTGCCATCAGCGGATCTGCTGCTACCAGAGTGTTCATGCTATGGGTTGATTACTGCCCTGGACAATATAATCAGCCAGTTCTCTATTAAAGTTTCATTGGTTTCCCCGTGACTGCTTGTGTGAGCATGGAAGTCAGCCTACATCCATCAGAAAACTTGTTAAATATAGTCTGAGATGGACCAGAATAGAGAGTTGAGGGGAGGGAGACGCTGAGGAAGAGAGGGCAACTCCACAAGAGCAGGACGAAACGGGAAGTCAGCACAAAATAAAATGTGTGCATAACTCAAAAAACAAAAGTTGTCTGTGTGGGTCTGTACTGAAATACACAAACAAACCCCTATATTTGGTGGTCAGAGGAAGTGAATCAAGAAAACTTACATAATAGAGCATGTCTGTCCATCCTTCCATGGTGATGCACTGGAAGACGGTAAGCACTGCAAACAGGATGTTGTCAAATTGCGTGATACCATAGTTTGGTCCAATCCAGCCGCCAAGACATGTCGTGCCGTTAGGACACAAACGAGATGGCAGCTTTTCACCACATGGTCGTTTATCCACTATGTCCTCTGGTCAGAGAAAAGACAGAGAGAAGCATAAAAAAACCCAGAAGGCTAGTATTAATGACACAATGACTAGACAACTGCATGTGTGCTGCAATAACACATAATGACCAAAAATCTCTGACACGAAACGAAACGCCTGTGGTGGATTGTGGCACTCTTTGGCAATTTGAGTATGACTGCCATCAACAGCATGCAGCCTAGACATGGTCTCCTCACTTGTAGTGTCATCGTAGCAGGTTTTGTGGAATTTTCCCATGTAGAACTCAAGGCCGATGATGGCAAACATGAGGATAGCCACAAACAACAGCAGTCCAATCTGCAGCAGGGGGATCATGGCCTTCATAATAGACTTGAGCACCACCTGCAGGCCTGGAGGACAAAACACTCATGAGAACTTTAAATGCAAAGGTGGAGATAGAAATATACACAAACTTTTAAGTTGAGTGAACTTCAGGGCAGATTGTTTTATTTTGAACTATTTGAGGCAACATATTAGCAACTAATGAATTTGTAGAGGCAACTTCTTTCCTTCTGTGTCCATTTTTAGTAATGCCAACTCCTTAAAGACACACTCCACGGAAAATCATGTTTTTTTAACATGTTCTTGCACCATTTTTCTGATGATAGTGGACATATATTGCAAAAATTAGGCATACAATTTAATTTCAGGGTATTACTTTATTCAAATCCCTGTGAGCCAGGAGCAGACGAAACGGTTCAGTCTGAAAAGAGCCTGTTTGTGATTTAGAAAATTCGCTGGGCGGGCCACAAGTTCTCTGCTCTGCTCCATTTCAATGCATACAATAGCAGACAAATAGATCCATTAACATCTTAATTTTCCTCGTCCAAGCAGGTACTTGGTTCAAAGATGTATGGCTGGATAGCTCCAAAATTACTCGTCATTTTCATTGCAACAGTAATGTTAGGTTGGGGGTGTGAGGGGCAGTAAGCCAGTGGGGAGTGTGAACAGATGAATGATGGTAAGTGGGGGAAGGCTTACTCCACAGCAACATTCACGGTCACAACTCAGAGGTGAATTTCTAATTAACTGCTGCCGCTCCACAGAAACTATGTCCTAGATCAAAGATGATCAGAGTGGGTCTTTAAACGTAAGCAGTCAAGTCAAGTTTATTAAAAACTTCTTCAAGCATCTGCATAGCGGACAGAATTTCTGAATTATACTTACTGGGAATTCCCGACACCAGTTTTAGAGGTCGCAACACTCTGACGGCTCGAAGTGTCCTCAGATCAAGCTGAGACCCCACAGATGACAAAATCCTTCAAAGACACAGAAAACAAATAATTCTTTTTAGTGAGCACACCTTTTTAAAGGTTTGATGCTGTAGTACACACAGCTTGTAAAAAACTATATACTATATACTATATATATATATATATATATATAGATATAGATATATATATCTATATCTATATATAGATATAGATATATATATACACATTTACATATTCACCGAAATATTTAGTAATTTAGGTCAACAAGGCAACAACAGGAAGAATAAAAATAGTCTGGATAAACTGTCACTTATATCAAATCATTTTGAATAATTCTCTTTTATCAGAGACAGACATGCATTTAAATTGACAAGATTGGAGAAAAATCATCCACAGAAAACTCAAGATTGTGTAGTGTTGACAACCAACAAAAGCGTTAGTTTCTACGGTCTAAAAGTCTTCAGAGTTGTGTACAAATTTTACATTGGGAAAAACTGAATTTTAAGAAAGTAAAAATACTTTTTTTCAAAAAATTAGTCTTTTTTCTGTCTTGCAAGAAAAATAATCTGATCGTGAAAGGTTTTTTCTAAAGCAAAATAATCTTATTTTAGAAAATATGTCTGAATGACTAGAATTTTTTTTTCTTACACTAAGAATTCTCAGTAAGACCATTTTTCCTACACCACTTGCAAATTTTTGTGCTAATTTAAAGAAAATCTGCCAGTGGTGTACGATTGTTTTTGATGTACCTACCACACCCTATATGGTGTCATTTCATCACCAAGATAAAGGGTTGCCCGCTTGTTTACTGTTCCTGTTGCTGTGAGGAAAACAACAGTAAACACATTGACATTTTTGTAAATGTGCTATATGACATGTCTAAACTGAACAGGTCCGTATCGAGACACATCACTGATTTTAATCAGCATCTGGCTTCCAAGTGCTGTCATGCCATGTGCCATAAACAACAAAAGTAGAGTGTCAGCACTTTCAGGCTCCAGTAAAAGCTTTGATGATCAGATTTAAAAAAAAAACTGGAAAAATACAAGACCAATATACTAGATGAATAAATAAACAATCTTTATAATGGCTTGCAGTTACAAAATGAGGTTCTTTTTACATTTGCTTTGCTCAAATGCTCCATTGAGTTTTAGGGGTTAAGCAGCGCTGCAAGAAAAACAAGCTCAGGCAAAGTCCAAGAATGGTTGCCACGGCAAGAAAATTATTTTTGGCATATTCCCTTTTTGTCCAATGATCATTTTGTTTCATTCTACCTCCCCCCGAATCCCCTCCTCCATCACTTTTCAGGTTGGTTGCTAATTCCAGTAAGAGGTCATTAATCAAGAGACACGGCACTGGCAGCTAAGCCAGCCATTCCCTCAATGGCTTTTTAACTGCCACAGCTAAAGGCTGTCCAGCAGATCTAAAAAAAAAAAAAAAAAGAAAAAACGACATCAGCAAAGAAAAGCAAACTACCCAAATGTTACAAGACTTCCAAAAAAATATGCACAGACCACCGGAATTCTAGCAGCAGTGTTACAAACAAAAGACTTCAGGTGACTTTACATTTTCTCGATAGTTTTCTGAACATTTTTGTTTACACTTCCTTTCGGTGTCATATTTCTTTAGGTTTTCCAACTAATTTGTATTAAAAATTACACACATTTTGATATAACCTGTGCTGAAATTTACCAGCTCTTCGGTCTGATTGTGGGTTTAAACAAAAAACTCAAAAGATAAGACCCATGGCTCTTTGCTGGGCACTTAGATTCAAAGTTTTTATTTGGGGTTTAGGCAACTGGAGGTGGCCTGAGCCACAGCTCCCCAATTTTTAGACCCACTCCAATGAAAATGATGTTTTTAACATATTTAACTGCAGTTTTCCGATGATAGAGGATGATATATGAAGACAATTTTGCATTTCTGTGTGTTTCTTGAATCAAATCTTTGTGATTCAGGATCAGACGAAAAATGTGGCTTGAAGAAAAGCATTTTCGTGAAATGGAACAGAAGCTGGTCGGGTCATTAACTTGTGCTGCCCACTAATCAGAGGTGAATTTCTAATAAACTCCTGCCGCTCTGCAGTAACTATTTCTTAAAAACCATGCAAGCTTAAAGAAAGTCCCACACTTTTGTATGAACCTTGATTTATCATCCAATCCTTTCTAATGTTTCAGCTGTTAGAATTTCAGACTCATTTTTAATTGTAAGAACATTCAGTTACATTTAAACTAACTAAGATTTGAAAAGTCTGTGGCGCAATGGTAACTCGTAGGAGCCTGTATCATTAAAAATTTAATGAGCCTCCTTAGAGTCATAGTTGAGTGCAGTTTGAACACGCTGTTATTTCATCACCATACAAAGGGTCTGCACTGTTGCCTATTATTATTGTCATGTTGAATAATGTTCTTTGCACATTAAACTCCCCAGCAAAGAGACAGCTTTTTTAAATCACCTTGTTCAGCTTCTGAAAATTTCAAATGCTGCTAAACAAACATGTTACTGTTTTCCTCCTGACAGAACTCCACAAAGATGCAGCATGATGCTGCAAACCTGTGAGAACCAGAATTTCCCAAGTGTTTTCTTTTCAATCTACACTGTAGTCATCTTGTGCATCTTCTTAGCTATCTCAAAATTAATTTCTGCACATTCCTTAGCCGTTTCTCTTTTTTTCCTAATCTACAAATGTGTTTAGGAGGCATATTTATTCTCCTCTAACCTCTAAATTTAGAAGAGAGACACAGCCTTACCATTAAGCTGTTCAAAACGACCACCAACCCTTTTTTGCCAAACAGTTCAGAGCTCGGGATGCAGTCACCCCTGGCAACAGTCGAGCCTCTACCCATTTCACGTAGACGGCCAGTAGATGGAGCAGCAAGCATGCAGCCATTTGTTAAATAGATGTATGTACACAACCAGTCAAGAGTTGACTAATTTCAGGAGAGGCGTCTCACTATTACCCCTCCAGCACAACTGTTTTATAGAAAGCAACAAATACTATTAAAGTATCCACTACTACATCCATGTGTTACTTTAAATAGAGAATTCACTAAGGATAAAGAAAAGCGTGGGTGTGATGTGTCACATTTATGACGGCTAATTGTTGAATGATTAGCATCTCAAAATAGGAATGGCTTTACAAAGCTTGTGGGTTGAGTTTAGAGGAATAAAAGTTTACCAGGTCAAGGTCTGTTATTTTATGCAACCGTTGCAGAATAGATTTTTTTGCCAATTATTCAGCCTTTTGAGAAGATTTTTGCAGAAAACATGAATTGACTGAATAAAACTTTCCTTACATATTCAAAATGTCAAAAAAATAAATCTCATAAAGAGGTTGAAAACTTTGGCAACAAAGTCCCATGTCTAATGGTTCCCTCTTTTAAAGACACGTTTCCACCGTCTAGCTCCACTGCCTTTACTGCTCCTTTCTTTACCTTAAACTCTATTTATAGTTTTTGTGCTGTTGACGCTTTAATTGCAGGTCTATCACTTAAAGTCCTCCTTCTGAGTTAGGCCCTGAAACAGTTCTGTCTGTCGTATTTCCTCTGCTCAGACAAAAGATACTTCAATCTCTTCAATAGTCAGTTAAATATCAGTTGTAAAAAATTCCTTTAAACTGCTCTGAAATGCAGTGTTATATTCAATGCAAGAAATGTGTATTTTGTGTTATTTAGGTTAAATAATTTACCTGGAATTAGGTTAATTGCATAAATGGTTGAAGAATTATGGTAGTTGAAAGAATGTACACACTAGAGCTAAAACTCTAGGGTTGAAGGGCCTACATCATACAAAAACTACTTTTTTGAGCTTTTAAGTGTATTGTGATTATTAATTCTTCACAAAAATTTTTGTTCACGCATCTCTGAGCATTCCTCTAAAACACTGCTCTCTGAGCAGCAGCCCCTCCGAATCCCCAAGAACGACTGGGTCCCCACATTTATATGTATGAAAGTGGGGACCAGCCCCTTCTAGGAAGAGTCTGCACTGCCAGTATGCAAACACACACACACTTTCTCCACGGCAAAATGCTTTCATTTTAGTATCGACTCTGAAAAGAAAGGGTTCCTCTTGCACCTAATCTACAGAGACACACTGCCAAGGCCGGCTCTACGTTGACGTCACGAAATGGGAGGCACTCACAAAAAGCGAAGGTCAGAGCCTCAGAGATTTAGTCGTCTTGCTTCCAGGTAGGAGAAGGGCTCACAAAAATAACTCACATTCTGTTAAAAAAATGTATTTCGTGTGCCAAAGGTGAAATGTTAGAAAGGTAAAAATGGTAAAAGGTAAAATGTTATATCATATATATGTATATAGTTAACTCTGAAAGGCTTAAGAACATCATGGTATAAATTCTTGAAGAAATAGAAGAAATAATTAAAAAAAACAAAACTAATCACACTGTTACAGAACATCCCAAAATCAAATAAAGTGATTTATTTTGCAAAAGTAGCCTGAAGAAACCAGCTCTAGGATGAGCGCTTTAAAGAACCTCCTGCTTTAAAGAAAATCATCTTCGTTTCTAAAAGTGCAGTGTGAAAGCAAACGACCGAATCAAGGTGTTGCATTTTTCCAGCATTTCTTGCAAATTCAAAGCAAATCTGCATGTATGTCCCAACTAAAGGTAAACTGGAAAAGTACAAAGTCCTTCTGTGACTCTCCTTTTTTAATCTTAAGCCGTTTTCTGCTCTTATCCCTTTTTATTTTATTTAGTACCTGAATCTAATCTTCTCTTTTTGAGCTTATAATAAACATCGATATGTAGTGTGACAAATAGTAAAACATGATTTGTTTTCACAACAGTGATTGTACTAATGAGGAATATTATAAATCAGGCCTGTACTTAATACACTGGAGTGTTAGCTAATCAAATACAGACTGAGAGGGAAAAAAATACATTGTCACCTGAGAGTCAGAGTACCGGGAAGAGTAAGCAGATTGAAAAAGAGTGATAGTCCTGAGTGTCAAACTGTGAGATTCAACTGCTGAGAGACGCAGCGAAGTCCCAGAGAGACACAGAAGCAGACAGACAGACGGAGAGGCGCTGTAGAGAAATAGAGGGAAAGTTTTCTCTGCAGTGGGAGTAGGTGTTTGGTTGGTGATGGCAGAGGCTGTCACGGCTGGGACATACCTAGAAAACAGCTCATGAAGAGACGCAAACACATTTTAAACTCTCGGGCATCATGCTAACAGTGGCCAACACTGCAGAACAGAGAACTCTCCTGCATGTGTTCATGAAGGTTAAGTGCTAAGATGTCTTAACGTGTTCAAAATGACACTCAAGATGAAAACGAGGGCTGTTCCATTGGATGTCAAGGACAGCTGTCTAATGGATTTTCCATATCAGAGCACATTCTCCTACAACTGTACCATCAGAACTCAGAAAATATGCTCCTTTTCAATGGGGGGCAACAGCAGAATGTGACAAAACAGAAAACATAAAAGAGAAAGTGGGGTTGTGTGAAGGGATGTCCCAACCAGGTTTTTTGGCCCCAATTCGATTCAGATTCATTTGATTTTGAGTATCTGCCGATACCGAGTCTCGATCTGATACTTTTGTAACACATTTATAAAATGAACAAATATAATCCAGGTTGTCACTAATTCTTATATTATTTATCTTCTTTTATTATTTAACATTTAAACAGAGCAGTTCTGTGAAGTAGCTTGACTAAGCGAATGAGAATAGTGCAGCTAACTAGAAAATATTGATTAACTATTAACTAGTTTAAAAAAAAGTGATAATTAGTCATGTGACGATGTTTGGTAATTGTAGCTTTATTATCTTCAGAACTATTGAACATTTTTGATCAGTTGTGATTCATATCTCCATTGAAACTTTTTAAAGATAATTTTTGATTAATTGATTTTCTTTTGAATTTATTGTTGTAACATGAATATAAGAAAGAGGACTCATGTAGCTCAAATCAAGTGAACTATGGATTTATCGTGTATATTGTTTTTTTTTTAAATCACTTTTTCCTAGAGCTTGCACTTTGTAGACAGTCCCTTAGCAGCTGTCTCAGCAGCACGAAGAGAGCAATTCTCATTTAAAAAGAAACAAAAAAAAACGTCTTTTTTCTTTTGAAATGTTTTTGTACATCATTGTTTGACAGACCAAGGAGAGACACCTGCTGTCAGTTTATATGTTTCTTGAGCCCAAAGTCCAAACCTGTGAATATCTCGCTAGCTTGTTTTTCTGAACTGTTTTTGTGTGCCTCCTGCTCAAACTAGTACTGTATTCTGCTGCACTTTATTCCTACTTATAAGGTATTTTACCTTCAGAAAAGTAACTCAAACAATTGTTTTTTTGCCATTCAGTGTTTATTGAGGTTAGCTTCTGGTAAAAATCAATTTGTGGTGAAAGGGTGTTTAAATAACAACAGTAGTAAAAGATCCCTTCAAACACAGAAGGCTTTGCAGTGGTTTTGCTTATTTGTACGTTTTTCTTGTCCTTCACCCAGTAGCTCCATGACATCTTAAAACCCTCTCAGTGAATTGTACATGTTCAAAACCTGAGAGGCTCAGAGCGGCTGATTTAAAGGACTCAGGCGTGTGACGTGCCCGTCTGTCACGATACTACAAAAGAACAACACCACCATGATGACGATTGAAGGCCTCCATGAAGATATCAGAGGTCATCTATTTTGCTTGATTTCTCTCTAGTCATGTAATTGCCATGGCAACCGGCAATTTCTCTCTTCGGCAAGTATCCACGGTTACCGACCTGCTCTCATTCATAAGGGTTGCCAGGGAAACGCAGTCCAGGCTCATTGATGGAATGTCGGCAATGCTGCAGCAACCGGTATAGGAAGTGGGTCTCCTAGCAAATGATTTTCAGATCCTCCGCCTCCCCTCCTCACTTTCCAAAAAAAAAAAAAAAACCCTACCTCCATCCTCTTCTTTGAACACAAAGTACCCCTCCAAGTCCTCTCATACTTTGAATCAACTAGAACTGCTGTGCAGTCACTATGCATGTTGGTAAATACTTTCACTGCACACAAGTGCAGCCTCTCCTGCATGCAGACAAACACATTTAATTTGTTTAATCCACAAACAGAATAGAATGCAGCATAGCCCTCATACAATCTATGAAATGTTTGTGTTCTTGTGATATCTACAAAGACTTTACTCAATAACCAGGAAATATTTTGGATGCCATCTATCAGTGTCAAATCAAAATGGCAACATCACCAACACTACCAACTACACCACCAGTTTTTTTCTTTTTACCACATCAGCTGTAAGTAAAAAATACTAGTAATCCATTTTATTTAGGAGTGTTTTGAAATAAATCCAAAGAGACTGTACAGAATGAAAATAAAACAGAGAAAAAAAAGATAAAAACACTTAAAAAGATAGCAAGAAATGCGTTATTTAAGGCAATGGAACACAGACCGGTAAACAGAACAAGTACATTCAAATAGTTGAGTTTTTTATACTGGTTTAAAAGATAATCATAGATTATTGGAGTTAACTATTTATGTGATTGAAGCAATCAAAAAGTTGAATCGATGGACAGCTGCAGTAGAGACATGAAATGTTTGCAGGACCCAAATGAAGAACTCTGACTACAGCAGCGCAAATATAAAGTGTGGTTTTATTCAACTAACCTGAAGCATGAGAAATGCTCCAAAAATCAAATTTGCATTAAAACTCATGAAAATCCCATTCATCCTCTAAACAGGAGGGTATGAATACAAGTTCTTGCCATAAAAAAAAAGCAAAGAAAAACAAAACAGTCAAAGTAGCTTAGAAATGTGGTGAAACGTTCTGAGCAGAAGCGAACTTCGTCTCACACTGGAGAAATGCTCTCGCCATGGCAGCTCAAAGACAAAAACAAGTGATAGTACAACTACAGCTCATCAAATATCAGATCAGACAAACAACTAAGTCAATAAGTAGATGAGTAACTGCAAATTTGGGCAAAAGGCAAAGGCTTAGACTTTTGAGTGTAAAACCTTTCTAAAGTAAAAGGAGTAGAACCAAGCTGCAGTGACAGGTAACCTAAAGAACCCCACAACTAAAATAAAATAAAATGAAATAATAAAATAAAATAAAAATGAAAGATTATAAAATCTTAAGCAAGAATTCAAGAGAATATATAAAAGTATTCTTTTACAAAGTCATCATTTTACTGACTCAATAAATCCATAAATAAACCATTAGTGCAGACCAAAAGTGGATGGATGGTAAACAAACTTCCTTAAAAGCAAAGAGGCTGGAAGTATGTCTGCTAAAACCAGACGTTCAAAATGAATGGGTCAGAAAACAAACTGTCTGTGAGAGCTCTAACAATTATTATAAGAGCAACCTCTGATAAATGAGGTATTTGTCAGGAAACGACGGTGTTGTAGGACCCAAAATGCAAGGGACTGAACTTCAACTGAAATACCTTCTTTTCCCTTCGGCTTTTCCCTACAGGGGTCGCCACAGCGAATCAACATGGCTGGTCTCAGCAAAGTTTTGTACACCTTTCCTTTCATTTGAGCTGAAACTCTTCCATTACACATCACACCTGACACTTTTCTTCATCCATTCCAACCTGCCTGCACTCGTTTCTTCACTTCTTTTCCACACTCTCCATTACTCTGGACTGTAGACCCTAGAGACTTCAAATTCTCCACCTTCGTTATCTCTTCTCTCTGTAACCTCACTCTTCCACTTGGGTTCCTCTCATTCACACACATGTACTCTGTCTTGCTGCAGTTAACCTTCATTCCTCTGCTTTCCAGAGCAAACCTCCACCTCTCTAGCTTCTCCACCTGTTCCCTGCTTTCTCTAAAACCACAATATCATCTGCAAACATCATAGTCCATGGTGATTTCTGTCTAACCTCATCTGTCAGCCTGTCCATCACCACCTTGAACTCCTCTGTCACTCCTACCGCCCACCTCACCACTGACTTACAGCCCTCATACATGTCCTGCACTGTCCTAACATACTTCTCTGTCACTCCAGACTTCCTCATACAATACCATAGTTCCTCTCTGGGCACTCTGTCATAAACTTTCCCTTTGATCCACAAAGACACAGTGCTGCTCTCTCTGACCTTCTCTGTACTTCTCTATCAGCATCCTCAAAGCAAATATAGCATCTGTAGAACTCTGTCTTGCTATAAAACCATACTTCTGCTCACACATGTTCACTTCTGCTCTTGATCTAGCTTCAACTACTCCAATCGCATACCTTCATTGTATGACTCATCAGCTTTATTCCTCTGTAGTTGCCACAACTCTGCACATTTCTCTTATTCTTAAAAATGGGCACCATAACACTTCTCCTTCATTCCTCAGGCATCTTCTCACCACCTAAGACCCTGTTCAAAAACTGATCAGAAACTCCACTATCAGATACTTCCATACCTCCACAGGTATATCATCAGGACCAAGTACCTTTGCACTCTTCATGCTCTTCTATGGCTTCCTCACTTCACCCTCATTAATTTTTATTACTTCCTGGTCCACAGCAGTCACCTCTTCTATTCTTTATTTTCTCTCATGTTTTTCAGTCATTAACTCTTCAAAGTATTCATTCCATCTTTCCATTACACTACTGACACCCATCAACACATTACTATCCCTATCCTCAACCAACCTAACCTGCTTGCATGTCCTTCCCATCTCTGTCTTTCTGCCTTGTTTATCTGTATGGGTCAGTCTCTCCCTCTTTACTTCCCAACCCAGAATGCAATTCATCATAAGTCCCTTTTTTGGCCTTTGACACCTCTACTCTCACCTTACGCTGCATCTCCTTGTACTCCCGTCTACTCCACTCACTCCTATCAGTGTACCACGTCTTCTTAATCTCTTACTCCGTTTACAATCCTGCACCTCCTCATTCTACCACCAAGTCTCCGTATCAACGTTCTTTCCTGATGACACACCAAGTACACTCCTACCTGCTTCCACCAGTTTGTCCTCTTCTCAGCCTTTACACTTTCTTTCTTCATCTTCTTTTTCACCAGAGTCGTCCAACATACCACCATCCTATGCTGTCTGGAAACACTCATCAACCACCACTTTGCCGTCACTGATCTCCTTCAGATTCCACCGTCTACACAAGATGTAGTCTATCTGTGGGCTTCTTCATCCACTAATTCATAGATCACCCTACCTGTCCCTGCCTCTGCTCAAAGAAAGTTTTCACTATAGCTATTTCTATCATTTTTGCAAAATCAACCACCATCTGTCCTTTTACGTTCCTCTCCTAGATATCAAACCTGCCCATCACCTCTGTTTCCTGCACCAACATGTCCATTGAAATCTGCACCAATGACAACTCTCTCACTTCTAGGGATGCTCATCATTGCTTCATCCAAGTCCAACCAGGATTTCTCCTCCTCCAGCTCACATCCTACCCACTAACAACATTAAACATTGCACATCCTTTTTCTATCTTCAAATTCATCACTCTATCTGACACGATTTTCTCTCCACAACACTTCTAACAAACTCTTCCTTTAAGATAACTCCCATTTCATTTCTCTTCTCATCTCCACCATGATAGAACAACTTGAACCTTGCTCCAAAGCTTCCAGCCTTGCTACCTTTCCACCTGGTCTCCTGGACACACAGTATGTCTACTTTCTTCCTCTGCATCATGTCAACTAACTCTCTACCTTTTCCTGTCCTAGTTCCAACATTCAAAGTCCCTGCTCTCAGTCCAACCACACTCATGACTTTCCTCTTCTCTCTCTTCCTATGAACATGCCTTCCTCCTCTTGTTCTTCAGCCAACAGTAGTCCAATTTCCACCAGCACCCTGTTGGTGAACAGTGCCAATGGTGATTGATGTTAACCCGGGCCTAGACCGGTAAGGCTATTTTTACTCTGATTTGCATATTTGGTTTTGCAAAGTAACAGGAACGCAAAGCAAAACATTACTATAACCCAGAAATATAACTGACAAAATAAAGAACTCAATCCTCAAGTATATAAATAATTTTGGAAAATATATTTTCATAAAAGTTCACAAAATTTCTGACAGCAAGATTTATGTTTCACATTTCTGTTGAAATACATTTTTGCTGAAACTACAGCAGAAATGTCTCTTTTATTTTATATTGTAGTATTGTGTTACTGTCTACAAACTTCCTTGGGTATGAACTTAAATTATCACAATACAACAAGAACCAAAAAAAGGTTTTTTTCTAATTCTGTGGAAGCATCAATTGCGACATTTTATTATAACATTATGAGCCTTTAGTACAAACATACACTGAGAGCATTCAAAGGTCTAAATATGCATGAGCTGTATGTGCTGTTCTTGTATGTGTGTATAGAAGAATGCACGTGCACATGGATTATGAGAGTATCATGTGGAAACAGTGTGGGAGTGCCATGTGTCATCACAGTGTGAGATCCACACTTGTGCCCTTCATGTCCCCCATAGAGCTGTAACCCCGCCTTACCATCGCTTGCACATACATTCACTTTAAATTGCCAGTCATGTGAGTTATACACAGGTACTTAGCTCGATCCATTCATAGGAAAAACGAGCGAACAATACATCAAAAAGTAAAATTACGTTTGATTCTATAAGAAACAGGAGAGTCACCACTGAGCACCTGGCAAATCATTCGTTTGTTGGTATAAAAATACAACATTTGTGGCTTTTTTAAACCAATTTAAAGAAAAAGATCTTTTTGTGAAAAAAAAACCTTCAATGTTTTATTTGACAACAAAAAAAAAAAGGAACATTGTGAAAAAGCTGATTTATTTGGAAGAAAAGTACAATAAATTTAAGATAATAAAAAGATTCAAACAGTACTGTTGTAATCTTCTTATTGAATCAATAAAAATAGTTTTAGCTTAACAACCATAGAAGACTAACAATTGTATTAGTTGGCAATACAGCCTTGGATGCTTGACTGTCTGGAAACAGCAGTGGATAAGATCACCCCAAAGTTAGAATGAATGAAATTTGTTCACATATATGCGTTTAAACATTGGAAAACTGCATGCATACCGTTAAGTGCGTAGTTGTGTAAACTTTCATGTATTGTGTTCATTTTAGCTGTCCTAAACATGCTAATGCAAGTGAATATGAAAAGGAATATCCGTGAAAGCAGAGTCATACTATTGCTTCTTGCCACACTTTTCTAAATATACAAAAAATGTTTAAAAACAAGCATATATTTTAGATGCAATGTGACAATAATTTTAAATGCCTTTCATGTGGTTATAAAAGTATTTTTAGTCTGTAAAGTGCCTGCTCAAAAAAGAAAAGGTTCCAATTCTTTAAATGAAACCCAAAGGTTTAAAAAAATAAATACAGGAAATACGTTTACCTGTTAGATCAAGTCATTGGAGAGTTTTAGACAAAAATATCAGCTGATCATTTCATCTCAAATATTAGGAGAATGATCTACATTTAACATTGGTGGAACCTGCAAGTTGTCTGACTTCAGACCCTTTGTGATATTTTGGATTAGTGCAGTCACTCTGACATCAAGGTGCAGCTGTATATGGTAGGGTTTCTTCCATCAATTTTTGTTTTAGTCGGGACAAATGCAAATACCAAATCCCTGTGGAGCCTGTGACAAACGCACACTGACATTTCCTCTGGCTGTTCCATATAAATGATCAGCTGCTACAGTCTAGCCAAGATTGTTTGCTGTAAAGCAAAAACACTTTTATACAGATGCTTGTTTGGAGAGCCTCTACTTTAGCATGGAAGCAGACAGAACAAAGCTCAAATTGATCTCTCAACAGAACAAATATGGCTAATCGTCTTGTGAAGCACTTAAAGTTCTGAGCCAACAAAATTTGAAGACCTCCTGCTGAGTTTGATGATTTATATATATATATATATATATATCTATATATATATATATATAGATATATATATCTATATATATATATGTGTTATTTATATGTAAAATAAAGAAAACACTTTTTTAGACTGTACTCTGACAAACACACAATGCATATAGAGAAATACCTACCCGAAGGATTCATTGTCAAGATTCAGTTTTAAAGGGTGTCAGGCAAACATTCTAAAGAAAATGGAGCAGCTCTATCAATTGTTCTCATTACATGTTTAATAGAAAGCCCATTAACTCATTTATCCATTTTTAGAATCCACTGAATCCCTTTTGGCGTCATTGGATTGCAGGACCCAACCTAGCTATTGTTGGGCGAAGGCCAGGTATACCCCGAACAGGGCTCGTGGAGGATCATAGTGAGGAACAGTTGCATTTTAAGGGGAGCGCAGGTGTGTCTTGCAGTTCCCTTGAGGCTCTTACGATCAACTTATGAGATATCATAAAAATGGAACATACCATTGACATGCGTGTGGAAAATGTATCAAGAAGTATTTGTGAGGATAATGTAATTTGTATGCACCTATGACATACAGATGATGCTGTCATAAGATGTCCTTACGCCACACTCTGGTCATCAGAAAGGTGCTTGAACTGGACCCTTACTGACTGTGCAAATACTGCACATATGTGTGCAGAGTACAGGGCTTGGATGAAAAATTCATACAACTTGCTTGAGTCTCACCTACATCACCCTTACTTTCTCTTATGATGTTTAAGTTTTTGCTAAGACCTGTTGTCCTCAGCATGTCTGTAGAAAAAAACTTGCATGAACACTTTTGCTCTACAGGTTCACTAAGTGGTCTACGACTTTGATATTTTTAGAGGGCCACATGCGTGCCCTATACAGGTTCAAACCATTTCTGACCACAGACAGCATAAGGGCAGCTGGGACTAAGGCCTAAATAAGTAAGAATATGCAAGAGGTCTGTGGCTTTATTTAGGTTATATTCAAAGAAACAGTGCATTAAAAATTGATTTTCTGCTGTGGCAGTGAAGATTCATTGTAATTTCAGTTCTTTAAATGTTTGCTGAATAGGAAGGAAATAAAATTCCTTTACTCGTTTCTTCCTTGTATATGACAAGAGCAGTACTGGACTATTGCTTTGACAGGTCTCTACTTTGTTAAGAGTTCCCAAATCAATGGTAAATAGCTTTAATACTCAAATTAGCAGCCCTTTCCACTTGGAACCAGACTAAATTAGCTGATTGCAGCTTTCTTTCAGAAGTGATCACTCTTGCATACATTTGGAACAGCTTAAATTGGGTGTCAGACTTCAGCAATAATTTTGTTTTTGAGAGATTTGTTTTACAAAAGTGCAGTTAACTGTTATATAAAATCAATGCACTGCAATGTGGGAATTTGAGATATCCTGATATCCTTTACAATTCCCAATTTTGCATGAGCTGCTGCAACCCAGCAGTTCTTCCAGTATTGTAATGCTACATCCACATCAGCCTTGGCAATGCATTTTCATGAAACTACTTCCATTGAAAAGTCTATGTAAATGTAAACGTTTCTGTCGCTCAACTTCAAAACTCTTGTAATCACTGGTTACCCTTCCATGCAAGTTTTTAAGTTTGTTTTTGGGCTTTACGTACAAAACACGCCTCCATTGAACACGCATTGAAAGCTAAACCAGATTGAACTTTGACCAATGAGGGACTCGAATTTGGTCGTGAGGTATGGATGACATCCCTTTTCAATTCATGGAAGTGCCAACAGTTTGAGAGGTGACTATGGAGGAGAACTCAACAACAGTGATTTGTGCCTGCTCGGAAGAGAACAAGTCTTTCATAGATCGAAAAAGAGATGAGAGAAAAAGGCTGGAGTAAGATTCACGAGATTTGCAGCTCTTCAACATTTTGCACTAAGGCTCTTCCGACTGCAGGTGGCGGACATGCACTAGTTAACAGTAGTAAAAGAAGAAGAAGCTCCTCCATGCTTTTCCAGTGTAAAATTCATGGGCTAAATGTGCGTTCAAGAATGCATGTTTTGTACGTTCTTGAATGCATGATTGCACGTCCCATACTCGGTGTGAATGTAGCCTCAGACGAAGGCAGTTAGCACAACATCTGTTATTTGTACTCTGATCCACTTCCAGTGCATTTGTTTGCACCCTTTTCAACCAACAATCGTTTTGTTTCTCATTTATTCAACTTCACATTTTCTTCTCTTTCAATCTCCTGGCCGTTGAAGCTTTTAATGGCACAGAAAAGACAGAAGTACTCACTTATTCTAACCACATTCTCCATCTCCATCCCTTCTTTCTCCTCCATTCTCTATCCTAAATTTCTCGCTCCCACATTACTGCTGATGTCAGCAGAGTGAAAACACTCAGCTGATGGACTCGCTTTTTGCCCCCCCTCCTCCTACCCTCCATACACGTAGTCACACCATCTTCCCCCTTCCATTCTCCTCGCTCTTTTTCATCTACCTCCTTTTTGTATTCATTGATGGTGAGCTGAAGGAGAACTTAGGACAAACGAAGGAGATGTCTTACGTCTTTTAATCTCAATGTTCTTTTAGTTCATGCACCTTTCTGCCCTTCAATCACACCATACATCTGTACTGACCTCTGCTTCTCACAACACATCTGTGGCTTGGTTAGTAAATGAAACATGTCTTTTGAAACTCATATTCTTCTATTTGACATTTTTTGCTCTCGGATTTCACATCCCAACAGAAATAAACATAACATTTAAGGACAAAATGTCAGTTTTGACTGGACAAACATTTGAGGATGAAGATTTGCAATGTGTTGCTGCTTCTTAGAGCAGCACTCAATCGTGCTGTCCTGGTCAGCATCCAACTGTGATAATCCCTGACACGCTTTTGATGTGTATTTCTTCATGGTTTCCTTTCTTTTATGTTTTTTTTTTTTCTGATGGTGCTGCCAACTAGTGTGGATGCATCTGTCCTGCCAATGATAATGCCTCCACTGTGGAACTACAAAAGTCACTTTGTACGTGTTTGAGGGTTTTTATTTTTGAATTTATTTTTTTTTTTCTATATCTTTTGTTGTTTTTATTTCATTTGTCTGATTATTGTTTGGTAATGCTATAAAACAGGTTCAATCAAGTAATAGAAAGCTATAACTATATTTGGTTAACTGATTGTTTATTTGATTTAGTGATGGATCGATTAATTTTATCCTTTCATTGATTAATGCATTGTTTTTTAAATGATTGGATGATTTATTTAAACATTAGATTTTTTTATGCTTGCTTGAGTGATTGATTGATAGATAAATGGATGGATTAAGTTTTTAAATTGATTGATTGTCGACTGATTGATTAATTGCAATGTCATTTAAGCTAAATGTGTTAGAGCAGAAAGTGAACTAGTTAAGGATTTGACACAGCAGCATGGCCCCAGTTTGTCTTCATCAGTGTCCAACATGAACTTCAGATAACAGCAAAAACTCTGATTGGGTCCTCTTGGTGCGATACATTTAGTTGCTAAGTTTTTGTTCCATTGTTTTTTTTTTACAGAAATGTAAAGTTTAAATAAATGTATGGTTTGGCGATAGGTACAGCAGTTTATTTGGTTTACAATGTTTTTCTGCATCTAAATAAGGCTTTGTTATGTCTTTTGAAAGTGAAATAATAGCTCATTATAACGAGGTCACTCCTGTCCTCTTCATAAAGATCATAAGCTGGAGTTAGAGATTGGCTTTTCAAAGGGCAATTACAAACAAATCCTGGCCTCATATTATTGGAAGGTAGAAGTTTTGTTTCTGTCTGTGTCACTGTTACTGTGCGAGCACAAAGTAAGCAGACAGCTTTCTTAAGTTATTTTAAACCAATGTTCTTTTTGTATAGTTTAAAAAAATGTTTTTGTCCTAATGGAAAAACACTGAGCATAAACCCAACACTTTTAATGCTTTACCACCTGAGATGGCGTCAGCGACATCTAACCAACACACATTCTTTGACATGCCGTAAATCTTTGATTAATGTGAATTTGTTGATTCTGACGCCGAGAAAAGCAGCTTTACGTTCTTAAATTTTTTGTTTGTTTAGATTATGATGCTTTGCATAACAGCGCAAAGCCAATATGAAAAGCCACTTTTCTCTACTACAGAATCGGCTGATTCACGTTGATCGCAAACACTTAACTACTGTGCAGTGTTCATGTCAGCTACTTTTCTCTGCTTCAGAATCCGCTGGGACTCCGTTAATTGTGTCAATGGTTAAAGGGTTATGGTAGTTGAAAGAATGTAAACACTGGAGCTAAAGCTTTGGTGTTGAAGGTTAATAGAGCAAGTTTTTCTGTCTTACCAAGTGTGTTGTCAGGCTGCACGCGATGTTAACATTTTAAAGCCTATACTGGATTTCTGTTTGAAATCTGACTGTCAGATCCTCCAAAATGAATTGAAGTCATATTTTGTCCCAGTTCCAATCTGCGCATGTAAAAAACGTCACCCTGAGTGTTTTGCATTTTGGGTTTTAGATAAACTCAAACAATATAAATCTGTTGAGTTAAACACAGCCAAACATCCTTCCATGAGCACCCATGCTGTTTGCTGAAATTACACTTGGACATCTCCTGGTAAGACAATTAATGCACAGAGGAAACAACACTCCTCTTCACATTCTGTCAGTATGCGCTGCTTTGTCAATCATCTTCATATTTCGAGTGCCAAGCTTCAAACTTTAGATCATTAGAATGCTTGCACAGCTTATTTCCCCAAAGAAATGTGTGCTCAGATGCAGTAAATAACCTGCAGGCAGTGAGTTTGGAGGGTATGGTCGAACCTATAGGAGAATCACAAGTCTGTAAATGACTGCAGAGCAATAATGATAATGGAAGTGATGGCAAAAGGACAACTTTCAACCACCTACTCTCACACTTTCTTTCTCCTGCACGCCTTCCTAGGGACTTCATTTTCTCTTCCAGCTGATTCTCACTCAGTCTCTCTCTGAGAGAGCAGCTTTCCTGCAGGAACTCAGAGTGACACCTCTGCAATCATGCACTGTCTTATTGTTTGACTGCAATTTCATCTATTGGACTGACATACACTAGCCAAACTATTTTATTGTTGCATTTTAGTTCAGCTCACATAATCTCAGTGAAAATATGTCTAATCCTAGAATCACATGCGGTTTGGAAACACGCGTTTGAGCGACTGCTTCCAATAAAGAGTCTGTGTAAACACACATACATGCACGTTTTGGGCTTCTGCGTCCAAAACTCTTGTGTTCTTACATTGCTACGCAAATTTTTAAGTTAGTTTTTACTAGTTCATGCATGACCTAGTATCGGGTAGCAACAGTCCAGTGTGAATATCATATGCTGAAAGAACGTTTAAAAACTCACAGTTTGCTAGATAATTGTTAGATGCTGACCAAAAAAAAACAAGATGAAGAACTGATAAAGAAAAAGTATAATATAAACTAAACTTAAATGTATTTAATTATGCCTTAGGTAAGTTATTGATATTTAAAAAGCAAAAGCATTATTAAGATTTGCTGACTGGTTTAAGGTAATTTTAGAACAGTAGCATTTTGTAAAATGTATTTTTCATAAAAAAGTAACTTTCCTGTCTCACAGTAAAAAAAAAAAACTTGGAAGCACACACATGTATAGATAGGCAGGACAGATGCTTGAATATTTTCTCTTTGAATAGCTACTAGGTGAGTCCTAAGGACTTCTTAGGTGTCCTCTCATTGATTAAATGACCCAGACTCTACTGTAAATGATTAGATTACCATGTGACGTCAGAGCGCGGAGCCAAAAATCAATACGCTGACATCTCTGAATACTAAATGCGCCAGTCACTGTGCTTATAGGTGTTTGCCAAATACTGCCGTCATGCTTACCTCAACAAATGTCCTTTACATATTTTTTTCTTTTTAATGCTTGTAATTATATCTTTAGTTTACAATTTAACATGCTACTGAAATATTTGAATTGTAATATTAAATGTAATGATTTTACTGAATGGAAAGCAATCTGAAGGAAAATTAACACCTTGGCCCCTAGATGTTGAGATTTACCCTGGTGAACTTCAACACACGATGACTGCACTGAAGAGCAAACCAACACCAGTCCATCTCTTTTCATCATGGGAACTCTAGAGTGAAAGAGACGGCAACGCCTCTTAAGGAGTTGATTTTAGAGCCAAAACTGTGCATGGCAGTGAGCTCAACTATCTATCTGGTACTGTTCAGCCACAAGCTAAGGCTACTTCCTGACCAGATCCTTAGGTACTGGTCACTGTTGTCGTCTGGTGGAGCTCCACTCTTGGGTCTGTCACAAAGTGTCAGTAGTTCTGTGTCTTGGTGCAAGTCTGCTGATGACTCTCTTAGACACATGCACAACATCTGACTTTCAACTACCAACCCAAAGATGCGCTATGGCCAGGTGGGGCTGCTCATTGATTAAACAACATCGAGTTCATGGCTGTTTGAACGATGATCTTAGAATGGCTTACTGGCAAATCAGCTTCTAATACCCACAGAATGTTGAAATTGATGCAACAATGAAAATGTTTTTTGTTTTAGAATCTTTCGGTCTTAGCTTCAATATGGTAAATGTTGTACCCTTAAATAGTTCTTTATTACCTTATTAGAAAGCCCAAAGTGCTTTACAGTCGTAGTCCCATTCACACACACATTCACACACTGATGGAGGCTCTGCTGCCAAACACTGACTGAACCAACAAAAGCAATGTGGGGTTTAGTGTCTTACCCAAGGACACTTCGACACATGGAAATGCAGGGCGGGACCCGAACATGCAGTCTAGCGATCAGAGGTTGACTGCTGTACTTCTGCACCACAACCACCCTGTAAGTAAGGAACACTGTACACAGTAAGACCATTATGTGGAAAACACAAAGTGAGGTGTGTCTCTCATCCATACACAATTGCTTTCCCATCTGAAAAATCTGGGGATTGAACCAAACAGGGATTTACATCCACTGAGTTTTTCCCAATTTCCTCAACTTATTGTGAGTAGTGTATTCCCTCTCCACCTGCCTTAAAAGGGGATTGAAACTTCTCATCCCATTTCATATATATTTTGCATTTATTTGAGCACTCTTGTGTTATTTTTTGGTCACAATGCAGTCAACCGTTTTTGTTTCATCAAAGTGTTCTGTTCTGTTTCTGATGTAACATGTCTAGATGGTAAATTGCTCTAAAATTGTCACAAAATGGAGACATTTTAGCCCAGGTAATAAAGTGTGCCTTTTTAAGACAAATGAATGAACATAAAACATAAGAAGTCTTTATTAAAGGATCCAACATAAAACAGAGGAACTTTTTTTCCTTTTTTGGGTGAAGATGCAATTAAATGCATCTATTAATATAAAACTATAACTAAATTCCAGCTTACTGCAGCATGTGTTTACACCTCTTTGAATTATTTTGCAGGAATATTTGTGAAGATCTGTATTGTGCCTTTAATTAGCAATCTAGGTCATGAATAGAAATCATGTTACATCAACAGTAACTGAAAGCAAAAGTCTTGCCCATGAGTGTGTTTGCATTCGCCATAAGCAGCCAGCAGTGTGTGTTTATAGGTTGTGCTGCGTGATTGATCATAGGGAGCAGGGAAAAGCAGGTTACTGCAGCACTTACACACACACATTCATTTCTTCCCTGCATTTCTCATTTCCCTCTCTCCCCTCCTCTTTTGTTCCATCTCCATCTTTGCTTTTCCTCCTCCCAACCCTTTTCCAAACCCCACTCTCCTCCTCATCACTGTCTCTGCCTGTCCCTCCAGCCATCGCTCTCCTCTCTTTCACATGCTCTTCCTCCAGCAGCTTCAGACTCCTCTTTGCTCATCCTCCTTCTCGCTGCATCTTGAAAAGACAAACCCATCTAGAATTTCCTCACTCTCTTTCTGTCCTGTTATCTGGAGCCTAAGGAAGTGAAGAGATGTTGTCACGTGTCTTCTTCCTCCTCGTCCTCCTCCTCCCTCCGTTTTGCAGCAGCAATAGTATTCTACTGCTCCTCTAAAAAGGGGAATCATCAGTTTCAGAGAGCTAGCTCACAGCCTCCCTCTACGCATTTAATTTATCCATCTGCTGAATCTAGCCATCCATCCATTCATACGACCATCTATCCATCTTTGGTGCAGCAGAAGTGCTGACTTTTCATGATAGCATTTTGAAGGCGCATTCATAGATGTGCATTGGGGTCTACAGCTTTGACTGATTGATTCCCAATTGTAAAGGTAACCTTTTGGAAATTTGATGAAAGTAAAAGCGTTTCTCAAATAAAGACTGCTCAATATTTCTGAGCTTATCTTGCGTGTTGAGCAATCAAAAAGTGTATTTTAATGAGGGAAAAAATACACACCAATGCAGCATTTGCAAATAGAAAGGATATTAAAAACAAAGTAATTCTCCTGGAGATACAGATTACTTGTTTTCTAATATCATTCAGCACCAAAATTAAAATATAGAGATCTACATAATAGAGTTAATAGAACAACTCCCCTTGACTGTGACAAATGATTTAAGCACATGCTTTAGCTTACCGTGTTTTCCTCATCATACTACAAACCGAATAATAAAGTGCACTATCTAGAAATGGTTTATTTTTTAATTTAAGGCACATCGAACTGTAAGGCGCATTAAGCGAGACAAAATAGTAAAAGACAAATCTGTCAATCAATCAGACTTTATTAACTGTGTTCACAGGGACTCTAAAACTTGTTTGTAAAATGCTGCATGTTGGCTAAGTTCAAATCCCTAGCTGCGTTAGGGTATTCACCATATCTGGAACTCCCAACCTTGTTTGTAACACAAAAAAAACTGATACTGGTAAAACAAATGCAACTGTGACTATGCTAACTCCCAACCTTGCTAGTAACATGTAAAAAACAGTGTGACACCACTACACGTTAGCTGAATTAGGGTATTCTTAATAAAACTCACCCTTGATTGATTGTAGTATGCAAAAATACGGACTGATACCGTTAAAACAAATACCATTGTGACCATGCCAACCTTATTATTAACATGTAAAAAAACTAGGACTGCCAAGGTTAACGCACGCGATTAATAAAAAAAAAAATTATGTCATATTTATTAACACTAACTAACACAACCAGAATCAGTCCATGCTGTCCAGTGCCCTGAATTTCATAAACAATTTGAACACCATGGTTACCTAATTTTCTTAAACAGCAAATATAACGTCACAGGTTTTCCCAAATTAAAAAACCTAATAAATATGAATTATTTTTATTATCATATATGATATATATACATATATATTTTTTCCACACAAAAAATCCATAAAACACAATACGTTGTGGTCTATATTAAATCTATATGTATATCAATCTAGTAGGTATTGATGCATACTGGTTTTTCGCAGAGACTTCTGGGAAACTTCTAGCCGACGGATTTTTGTAAATGTAAATTTAGGACAGCACTAAAATTGCCCACACACTATTTAGTGCACTATGTAGTGCAGTGAGTAGTGAAGGAATACTGATACATCCTAAGGCTTTTGAGGGTGCCTTATAAGGCAGAAAATAATTTATACTTAAAATAGTTTATATAATATAACAAATAAATATAATTATATATAATTATAAAATAATTAAATATATAATTTAATAACTGTGACTGCTTCTGAAACAGCTACCACGTAACTTTCTCAGCTACTACTTCTTTTGCTGAGCATGTCTGGCACACAGAGGCTGGAGCACAACTTAAAATCTGAACAGTATGTTTCTTTGATTGAAGAAACTGTGTGAAGAAGGCTGGAGTGGTAAAATAATGGCAGGTAAATCAATTTGAACAGCACTGCTGTTCAGTCAGTGATATTATCCTCACTTTCCTGCCTAATTTGATAATGAAATAAATTGAGAAGAATCAGTGGGGCGTGCAGCTGCAGCACATTTCATTGTTGCATCACTGCCCTCAGCAGGAGGGACTCCTGTAAACCACTGACATCCGTGGGGGTTCACACAGCCAAGACATCTTAACAAGATTCATTATTCACTTTGGACGCACAAAATCACGAAACTTTGTTACTGCTCTTTTAAGCGTAACTTTTACTCAACACATTTTCCCTCAACTTCAAAGAGTTCAAATTTTTTCTTCTTAATTTTGGCAGCAAAAATGGTTTTTCTTCTCTTAATATTGATAAAAAAAACTATTTCTATCCAAAATCATTTATTTTGGAAAATGTGTTAGAATGCTAAAAGTAACTCTGCAACTTATGTTTAGTAACAATTATGAAATGACCACTAAACTCCAACAAGTTAATACGTATGAATTAAAATGGCTAGAAAAGCCCAGTGTCCCATTTAAAACTATCAGGTTTCATAAACTGTTGAATAAGGAATGTCAACACATATTATGGTATTCATGAAAAACTTCTGTTCAATACTTTTTGGATTGCTCAGAAAAGTGTTTCTACTGTTTTAATGCGTTAAATTAAATGATATTTTTTTCTTTTTTCCCCCCCTAATTCTTTGAGATAGAAAAAAAATACCTCTTGGTGGTGTAAAGTAAAGGTTATAGAAAATGTAATTATGCCACCATTTATGTACTGCGCCACAATGTCATCATTTTATTTAAATGAAAATATCTTTTCACAGCAATTCTTAGGCTAGATCAAAAATTTATTAATTAGTTTAATTAATTACAAGTAATGATTAATAATCACATAAAAAAATGATCACATGACATAACTAATTCTAGGAACTGATTTTTTTTATGATCAATGACTCTTTTGCTTAAATTAGAATCAATAATTTGCTTTTCCAACTAGAATCTGGAAATGATGAATTCACATTGAAGTCCTCTGCTGTTGCACATTAGGTCACCATAAATGCTACGTTCAGGGCCTACAGGAATGAAAACCACTCCAGGGACAACCTTTTTTTCAGTTAGTTTACAATTTCTGCATTTTTGTTGGACCTTGAAATTTAATAAACTTGGAGACGTTCTTACAGATGCTCCTAGTCCCATAAGGATTTACTACTTTAGAGACAGATTTTTTTGTTTCTCAATAACTTACAAGTTTTGCAGCAGATCCATATTTCTGTCTGTCATTAGCTTTTGCAAAGTTAACTTGATTAATGTCTGCCTTTTTGAGACATTTTGTTTTGTTTTCAGCTTTTTTAGTCAGTTTGTGACTTCTTTGGTGAGGAAAACTACAAATGAGTGAGTTTATATGTGTTTCTTTCTATTTTCTGATTACAAGGTGTATAATATGCCACAATCCACATCTCACTGTTGGTCTTATCCTCATATTGTTAGACATTTAGACAAAAAGACAACAGGGGGGTGGCAAAAGCTTTACATCCCCTCTGGTAGCCATCGCCATAACAACAAACCTGCCTTCCCCTCATCTCTCAGTGAAGTGACATTTCCCTTTGCCCCTCAGCCGCTTCCTGCAGCGATACTCTGATCTAGTCTGTGTGTTTGTGTGTGTGTCCTCATTAAAGAGCAAGGAGACTAAGGGGGAGTGGCCCTGATCACACACACACACCTTGTCAAACAAGACCTCTGCTGTTTCAGCCTAAGTGAGCAGGATCAGAAAAGAAGGAAGATGTGCTGTTATCCCCAAAACACACAAACAACAGCATTTCCATATTTCTATTATGTTAGGATTTTAAAAGATGAGATGCTATTATTGATGTCTTTAATATTACAAGCACTTAGTAAGTTTGGTGGCTGTTTTTAGTTTGTGTCCAAATATAAAGCTGCCTCCTGATCTTCTATTTCTGGATAAAAACCACAGACAGAAGCTGTGCCATAACTATTCCAACACTCTCCTCATGTACCCAAAAATACATGAAGTAGACCAGCTCAATGTTCTAGTGGTTGAGTGTCTACCCTGAGATTGGGAGATGGTGAGATTAATCCTATGATCAGATAACACTGAAAACTTTAAAACAGGACACCAAGTCTTACCTTTGACACTTATCTTTAGGGATTCATTTAGAGGAGTTGAACCAATAAATGGTACAACTGGTACTCACTTCTTCCTTAAGAGAGGAGTCAAATACAGAGGTAACGAATGTTGTCAGGATTGTAGGTCTTGCTGATTTTCCTACTCTGGAAATCGCCAGGTTTTGATCATTGACTATACACAAGAACTGGACCGAGCAAGTGTGATGTCACCCATTAAAAATGACCTACTCACAGTTCCAACCATTCATTCATTTTCTGAACCGCTTCATCCTTTTCGGGGCCTTGCCGGAGCCTAACCTGGCTACTCATGGGCGAAGGCAGGGGACACCCCTGGACTGGTCGCCAGTCTGTCGCAGGGGCCGGTTCCAGCCAAACGAAGTAAATTCAGTCACTATTTCTTCATGATATAGAGGTCACAATTTTCAAACCAGACATCATCAGTGAGCAGTGATCGGTCCAAGTTGGTTTGAGTTGTCGTTGCTATAGCAACGACTCCTGCCAATCTGGAGTGAGCTTGCTGAAGTCCATACACCTACCACTTGAAAGCAGGCCTGGGAGAATCTGTCAAATGCTTGGAGCATTCAAAATGGGGCCATCAGTGCCACATACTTTTATTGTGGGATCTGATTGGCAGTTTATAACTGAAATATCACTATGAGCAAATGGTAAATGGCGTATACTTATATAGCGCTTTTCTACCTTCATCGAAGGCCCAAAGCGCTTTACAGTCACAGACCCACTCACCCATTCACCCATTCACCCATTCACACACACATTCATACACTGATGGTGGCTCCGCTGCCGAACACTGGCGCCAACCTTCATCAGAGGCAATGTGGGATTCAGTGTCTTGCCCAACGACACTTCGACACATGGGCTAGCAAGGCGGGAATCGAACCTGCAATCCTTCGATCACAGGCCGACTGCCCTTTCCACGGCCGCCCCGAAGAAGATGTTTAAAAAAAAGGTAGCAGAACAAGAATGGTTATTCTGACAAATAGATTGACTGAGTAACAGTTAGTTAATTCTCACTAGAAGTCTATGAAATTTTGGCTTCCTGGAACCAGCAGGTACTTTCTATTTAGAACGCCAGGAAGGGAGAGGTCACTCAGTCTAGATCTCATATACAGTCAATGATTTTGACAGGATATGGTTTGGAGGGTCGAGATGAAAAAACTTAATCTCGGTGTAAACCAATGGATCAGATGACCACAGTCTCCATTCATCTTTGTGTTTCTAGCAGTGGCCAGAAAAACAAAGGATTTCAAATATGAAACACAATTTTTCATATTGAAAAAACATTTCTGACAAAGTAGTATTATTTACTGCTGCTTTGCTTATACAAGAAGTTCCAAAATTCTACACTCCTACAATGCTTTTTTGTAAACCTTTCTTTTGATTTTGTCGCCACAAACATAAGTAAAGAAAAATAAAAAGAGTATGTTCAGAAAAACATTTGTTATCCACAGAACCCATCCTTTTTTTATTCAGATGACTAACAAACATGCTCTGCTCTCCATTAGCACAGAGGTCTTTGCTTTGTCTGTTGAACATGTGAAGAAGCAACACACCCATTGACTTCTGCTTGTGTCTATTTGCAGAATGTCAAAAACCACCAAAACACAATGGGATCTGGGTAACAGGAAAGAAAAAACATGGCTATAAAAATGGTGTTAAGACTCACCCAGTGAGTACAACCACAAAGTCCATGACGTTCCAGCCATTTCTCAGGTAGGAGCCCTTATGTAACGCAAAACCCAGAGCCAGGATCTTTATCCCAGACTCGAAACAGAAGATGGCTATGAAGTAAGGCTCCGTCTCCTCCTGCAAAGGAGCAAAAGGAAAAGAAGAGGGTGTGCCACACAAAAAAATAAAGAATTAAGAAAGAAAACAAAAAAAAAAGAGAAAATGGAAAAATAAGATCAGTCAGAAAAATGTCAAACATTGTTAGTCATTTCAAAAATGTTTATATTATGTTTATTTGCTTATATTATGTTTATTGTATATTTAAATAATTTTTTAATATAATAAAAAATAATAGGTACGATTGTGTTATTTGTGTTATTTTTAAAGCAAAGATGTTTTAAGGTGCTAGACACAAGAAATAAAACCAAAGTAAATTCATTTTGATTCCTTTAGCAAACCTAGATTTACTTTTATTCTACGTTCTCACTGTCCCCGTCATCCTGTGTTCAAGTAGCCACTTCCAGTGAAAAGTCTATGTAAAAACGTGTTATTACATGCTTTTTTCGGGCTCAATTTGGAAAATGCGTGTTGAAAGCTAAGCCAGTTGAACTTTGACCAATCGGGACTAATTTACGCCGGTACCAACTGTTGAAGGTTGATCATGAAGAAGAAATTCATAATTGCGTTTTGCGCGGTTTGCAGAATTCTATGACAGATGTTTGTCATTTATCAGAATATAGCTGTGAAAGAAAAAGCCTGGAGGAAGATTTGTAAGATTTGCACCGCTTCCACATTTCGTATCAAGCCTCTTCCAAATGAGTACATCAGGTAGAGACAGTTCAGTGTGAACACTGAAAAACTTGCATTAAGCCAGCTCTCAAACGTGCAACACATCCCAGTGTGTACGTGTCATTAGTCCATCAAGCCCTAAAACATCCGTTTTAAAGGAAGAATAAAGGCATGACGTTTGATATTGAACACTTTTTATTTAGATTTCTCTGTTTGATTTTCTCTCTTTTCTGATAATATTTATTTAGGAGGCATGTCTCCGTTGTCTGGCTGTCTCAACATTTGCAGCCTTTTATGTTTTATTTCATATATGCACGCAATGATTATGCAATTGTGTGGTGAATGCACTGCTCCCGGGCATGAGTGCGTGTGTGTGTGTGTGTGCGTTACCAGTCGTTCAGACAGAGGAGTCTTGTCTCCATCGGGAAGGTGCTGCTCCAAAGCCAGGACGATGCAGTTTGCAATGATGGTGGTGAGGATCATCCATTCAAACGGAGTGAAGCAGGAGTCAAGGCCAATATCAGCAACCAACACATCACATACAACACATTTTACACACGGAGGGTGTGTACGATCATAGCAAAAATGAGGCTACTTTTCAAAGCAGTACCTTGACAAAATGTCAGTGTTTTTTAAGTCTCCACATGTGATCCACTTAGCTGTCACTCACCTGTTTCCAGGACAGCTTTTTGAAAACAGGTGGTGATTTATGGTCCACTTTATTCTTCCTCTTCTGTCTTCTGTCTTCCTCGTCTGTGAGTTGTATTGCACCAATCACAGACAGGAAACACAGCTCAACCACTGAAGAAGCTGAAAATGGTCAGTTTACTCCAGGTCTCACAGAGAACAAGATTCCTGCACACCCGCGCTCTGACTCACAGAGGTCAGCCGGTGGAGCAACCAGCTTTTCACAGCAGCCCGTCCATTCAAGTGTGTTGTGGTGTGTTTGTCTGTGTGTGCCCATGCTTTAGTAATGGCTGCTGGAGGGGCTAAGATGACTGGATACATAGAGACAGATCAAGCCTGTGCCTAATTGGCCAGTTATTATCTTGTTAGTCCGCATGTGAGTGTCTGTCTCATTGCATGTGCGTCTGAGCGTGAGTGCAGGGACTACGTGTCTGTTGTCGTGTTTACTGGATGCGAGCCTGACATTGACACCATGGCTGGAGGATGGTCTCCAAGTGTATGTGTGTGTTTGCACAGGATGAGAAAACTGATGTGAGGAGATCGGACAGGTCATTCTGGGTAGTGCAGAATAACAAGACAGCACTGCATGCAGGCCGGCTGGCACAGCATACTCTTATGTCTATGCAAAAGTAGAAAATAAGCTCAAAGATTAAGATTTTCACAATTTAAGTTTTGTGCAATTTTTTGTGTTCACGCAAGTTGAAACTCCTGTCTTTGTAGTCTTTTTCAAGCTGAACAAAAAGAACTGTTTAACTGTAAATTGTGTCAACATGCATGTGCACTATGCGGTCAGTTTGATGGAAACAGAACAATAAAGGATCTTGGAGGAGAAACCATCTTGCATGCATTAAGGCTTGTGGTTACAAAGCAGCGTTTCTGCAGACAAAGGCAACCCCAGAGTAAGCAGGAATATAATTCAGAGTGGGAAAACCATGAGATCAGCTGTAGATTACCTATAAAACCATAAGCAAACTAGCTACCAACACAAATTGGCTCTGGGGTTTTGAACATAGAACTTACACATCGATGGTCACATGTATTGGGTAAGGGTTATTTTTCATGCAATCATCACTTAGTGGTCGGATGCTATTTTTAAAAATAAATACAAAATGTTTCAAATTCGATTTTTAAAGTGAAGCACAGGTTGTGAATGGTTTTGCTTTTTTCTTATCGTGCAGCCTACTGATCCACCGTACCGTGTGTTTGTGTGTGTGAGTAGACATGCCTGCCACAACATCTATTATTCAGCAGACACACACTCTGCTGGCCTAACAACCTACTGAAAGCAGAAGGTAGCACTGCTCTACGTGCATCTCTCATTTCCTCCCATTTTTTCATGTTGCTGCAGTCTCTTTCTATATATTGTTGAGATCTTTATCTCTTTTCAGTTCTTTATACCTTTCAGCATCATTTCTGTTATTCCTTGTATTTTATATCCAACTCTTTACATTATTTCCTATCAACCTCAAAATGTGATCCTCCATTTTTTTTCAACATTAGTTGTTTTTATGGAAAAAAACTTGAGACAAAGTAGACTGGCTGAATCACAAACAACTACAGAACAGAGAATTTGGCTATAGCAGAATGGTGAGCTCTGCAGAAAGGAAGAGAGGTCCTCTTCTGTCTGGCTATCCAATGGCCACAAACATTTCCTGCCTGCCGAAATAGCTCGCTCACACATACACACCACACACGTTTGGATATTCCTAATCAGATAATTAAAAAAATAAAAAGAAGCTCAGCCTTTAAGTCAGGGTTGCTTGCCTTTGGTCTTTGGTCTCAAATTAGGTTGGTTTGAGATAGAAAAGTAATTACTTATGTTGCAAGAAGAAAAAAAACACACAGTTTGTACAGCTGCTCTATGTCCTTAAGGGTCCTTATGGCTTAAGGGACGTCATGAAAATGGAATGTACCATTGTCATGCATATGGTAAGTGTAACGTGAAGAATTGGTACTGAAAACAGCATATGTAAAGTAAATGGTTAGGTGACTACGGGGTGGGATTATTAGCTCACTTCCTTCCACTCCCTTTCATTATCCAATGCTTGATATGTCTTTGTATGGATTTAAACCTTTGTTGGTTGTACTGTTTATGTACGTTACTTTGCTTTGAGTGCTTGAAATAAACCATTTCAAATCAAAATCAAATCAAATCAAACTGGAAAAAAGAATATAAAAAAACCCACTAAAGCAATCAGTCTTTCCCAGGTAATGATGATTATGAGCAGAAAAGAAAAATTTCAAGTTTCTGGAAGTGTCTGAAAACAGAGGAATATTACTCCTCTTCAACATCCTACATTTTTGTAACACAGGCCTAACAAGTACTGTGTACAGGTTTACAGCATTCACTGTTTCAACATCACAGCTTTAATTTTTTTCCCTTAGAATCGTTGTACATCACCAGGAATGTTTTTTATAAACTGTGCAGCAAAAATGCTCTGTAAACAGCAAATATGTATATTCATTATCAGTTAGGCTAAGTGAAAATAGCTAAATGAAATGGGGACATTTTGTGTTTTTAGTTAACTACTAAACAGACTGATCATGGGAAATCATACCTAAACGTTTTAAATATAAATCATAGATGCGAAGGATTGACTCCATGATGCTCACTATAACTATATATATTTTTTGTAACTTCTTTAGTCTAATTATCATTAAATAAAAAAGCATAAAAGCCCAAAGGACTTTAAAGTCTTTAAATGTGCATAAAGCAGTCAGTCAGAATAAAAACCGGATCATATTTTCTGCTCTTTTTTTTAAAGGAAATTGTTGGCACCTGCAGTGTAAAGTTGGTGCCGGCAGCTCTGATACAGTTGAGTTAGATTTTTTTCTGTGGACTGTAGATACACTTAAGTCACTTCATTTTCCAGAATAACAACATATACACAAATGAAAAAAACCCAATAACATAGGCTTAAATACTGTAAAGCCATTTGATGACTGGTATTTTTATCAACACCACATTACTGCAGAGGCTTGAGTATTCAGATTATAAACAAAAGCACAAGTGCACTTGTATAATCTTTCTTAACACCCTTTAGTAATTGTCTTTTACTGTAAACAAAGCAAACCGCTGCTGCAGTCAGTCATTAGTGCAACAATCTGCAGACTCCAAGTGCTGGATAAATGATGCCTCATCGGTGGCGCCGGTCAACTTGCAGGTGAGAATAACATTTGCTACAAGTGCTGTCACCTGTCCTTTCATGTGCAAACCACTCAACTGACTCCTTTCACACACTCACATTACCATCCATTTTGTCTTGCAGTGCAAAAGAAATTCATAGCTGACATATTTGTGGTGAGAGTAACAGGCAAACACGAGGGAGCGGACAGAACTGTGTAACTGTACTTCTCTCCTGTCTGGGATTGAGAACAATTCTCTCAAATTCTTATTTTTGAGAAAGATTAACAGGATGAATGAAATCAATATAAAGCAAAAGGCAACAAAGATGAAACTATTTAAACCCACTGGTCACCATTGTTTTTTGTTCATTGACTTAGAATAGCCATAACATCCTTGTTGTATCTGAAGATCTTTGTTGGATTACCAAAAGGATGGAGGAACAGAAGCTTTGATTAGAGCTAGCAGGGTGTATTCAGACTGGACATATTTGGTTTTCTTAAAGTAAAACAGTTTGCTTCCCCCAGTAATCCAAAGAATCTAAGTGGACTAAGTAAGTAGACCAGGAATCTTTCTCAGAACCCACCTTTCCAGGTGGTTTTGGTTTGTTTCTAATTGGACTGAACTCTGGTTAGCTCATGATTTCCTCAGTCTAAAAAGTACTGGACCCTAACAAGGCACCGTTACCGGCCTGTACGGGATGTAAATGGAGCGACGCAGACAGTAACTGCTGGCAGCGTGTCTCCACCGTACTAAAGTAGCAGTAAAAAGTGTTGTACCTGATGTTGATACAGACATTCAAAAATTGGTTAGTAAAATATAAAGATTGAATAAATGAACAATCCCGACAAGGATTGGAAAGTGTAGGACTTTTATTATTCTTTCTCTCGTTGCTTTGCCCCGCCCTTGAAAATCCTGGCCAATGACTGAAGAGATCTTGAGTCATGTGTTTACAAGCTTTAGTGTGAAATATTAAGTCCACTTCACAGCACTCTGAATGCAGGTTCAGTTCAATTAAGCAAACTCAGTCCGGACCAAATGACTTTTCTAGTGTGAATACACTCTTACAGACTCACTTCGGTGACCTTTGATCTATTTTAAAAGCGTTTCCAAAGATCTTTTAATGGTTATATGAATGCCACTTTTAGCAAAAATCAATAAACTTGTGTCACAAAGTCTAGGACATATGTTCTGCCAAGCAGCGGCAGTTCATTAGAAATTTCTGTCTGAGATGTGGGCAGGACTGTTGGACCCAAACCCCCCTTCTAGATCCCTCTGCGAGGGTCCCATGAACAGAGGCAACAATCTCTTTGCAAAAATCCTTTTTTCAGAGTTAGTTTATGTCTCTACGTGTCTCTACAATTCCCTGCCTCTAAAATGATTGTGTGTGAAAGCTAAATTCATTAATGGAAACAATAAACTCATAAAAATCCTGCAGTGTCCTCCACAAATTGCCTCCCGCCCTTCCAACTTCCTCCACCTCTTATGAAAAGCATCTTTGTGCATGTTTTTGTTATGTGTCTGTAGGCTGAGTGTGTGTATCAGTCCGAGTGAGTGCGCGTGTATTTTCAGCTGATGATGCATTTTGGCGTGGCGCTGAGGCTGTGCTTTAGGGGAGCCGGGCCTGATGAAGGGGAGATTTTAAATCACACCAAATGAAGCTTTATCAAATAAATGAAAGTGTAGCCATCGACTCAGCAAGAGTCGCTTCCTTCATGGACGTGATGCAAGCAAATACTTTCTTGCTGTCTTCCTCTCCTTCATCTACTAAACCTGCAGAGATTTCCATCATTTACTTCAATTTATCAAGGATCGCTGCATTTTTATAAATGAACAAATCAATGCAGAGGGTTTACAAAGCCAATTCTCAGGTAAAATAAACTTTATACAAAATGGTCTAATGTTGGTAATATAAGTAAAAAGACAGAAACTTCCTGATAAATTTATGTGAAAAATGCTGGGTAGTAATACATCAAATGTCTGCACCTAAATCTGAATTAATACATTACCATGACTCACATTGGTGTATTTGGATTTAACATTTCGCCATTTTTGAAAAAGAATACTTTTTTAAGAGATTCTTTTTTTTTTTTTTTTTTTTTTTTTTTTACATTTTTCATAGTTTTGTACAACCATACACCATACATCTTCTAAACCAACTAAAGGCCTTTGGGGGTTGCTGTATCCTGTCCCAACTGCTGTTGGGCAAAGGTAGGATACACACTGAACAGGTCACCAGCAGACTCTCTATGTTCACACTGGGTATGTATTAAGAACTCGCTTTCAGCAGGTTCTTGATAGTGCTTTTAACATAGATCACATAAACTACCCAATACTAGTGCATGTACGTTGGAAGACGCTTGGTGTGAAATGTCGAAGCGCTGTAAATCTCATTAATCTTGCTTAAGGCTTTTTCTTGAACAACTCTATTCCAATATATGAAAAACTTAATGTGATAAAATTCTATCAGTAACAGTAATTAAACATTAAACTATTAATTTCTCCTTTATGATCAGTTTTCAAGCACTTCCTTGTTTTAAAAAGGATGCTACCAATTCGTCACTGCCAAATCTGAGCCCCTGATTGGTCAAAGTTCAACTTGGTTAACTTTAAACATGCGTTAATTGGCTGTGCCCGATGTGCGTTGCTGAGATGGAATTTGTGAGTTTAGAACACAGAAGCCCAAAAAGCACATATACATAGACTTTGTGTGGAATATGGCTGCTTGGTTGCACGTTGCTGAGGCCAGTGTGAACATAGCTTTACAGTCACTTCTAGGCATAACTCAGAGTCATCAATGAACCAACATAGAATATTTTTAGACTGTGGAAGGAGTGCCTGGAGAAAACCCACATATAGACAGGGCCAACATGCAAACTTTACACAGAAAGAACCCAACTGGGATTTGAACCAGGTCCTTTTTGCTTTGTGACAATCAGTTTGATCTGATTACTCTGGTTTGTTGTTGCTAAAGTCGGCTTCATACAGTTTGACTTTTTTGGAGCTTTCAAACACACTTACACACAAAACCTTTACCATTTTTCTCTCATATACCGTCACATTTTCCATTTTGTGACACACGTTAAAAGTCAAAAGCTCGAGTCATAGTCAAACACACCGTAACACTTGCACCATTTCCCATGATGCAACCAAAGGAAACGTCTCATCTGGAAGCTGTGACAGCTGTGTGTGCACTGCAGACGCACTGTGTATTATTCTGCACACAACCGCTGGACAAACTGATCAAGCTTTAGCTGGACGTCTAACTGACAAACCACATCAATGCTTTTCTTCAAATTTAGAGCCTCGTAGAATAAAAAAGAAACTGAAACGACCATAAAGAAGTTTAGTTTTTTAAATAGTTGATATGATCAACATTCAATTTTAGCATTTAATTATGTTTTTATCTGCTGTTGTGTAAAATAAGACACTGAATCTAAAAGTAAATGTACCAGACAAAGCAAAAGTTTAACTTTATATTTCAAACATCCTTTTAACAAAGGAACAGATTCCATAGAATGTGTCTTTTTAGCAACACAATATTTATTAAATATCTGTCATTTATTTGTAGAAAAGTTTTCTTTTAAAAAAAAAAAAAAAAAACTTAATTCAAAGAAACCATCAAAATATCAATAAGGGTGGTTTGAAACTAAAACTATTTGTGAATTGGATTAAAATTGATTTCTGGTGTTGAAAATCATTCCGCTTGCTGCACTTTCACCACCACCATCATAACTGCGCAAAAGTGCAAAGAAAAAAAGTGCTGCATAAACCGGAAGAATAAAAGCACAACACAGAAAACCATGCTACATGACAACTTCAAATCTCATATAATAATAAGAATATTCCTATCACTATAATACACTTAAAGCAAAAGGCAATTTCCAACATTTTCTTGATTGGCGCTTCTATTTTTAGTCAAAACTTCACAGTATTTATGTTATCTGACTTTGGTTTATTACTTCTCCATGGTAAGTTGACTGGTATGTTAGCATTACTTCTGCTGTTCTCTTGAACTTGAGAACAGAAGGAAGATGAAGCTGTAAGTAATGTCTTTGTCACAGCTGCTCTTATGGGTGGATACTGGTGAAAAATGGGCAAAACCTGAACAGAGGAGGTATGTGGCCTGCACAAAATTTTTAAATCGCAGACGATTCGTTGAGCCCAACAACACATACAGGTTGTTTAAGTTTGGGGTGAAGTAGATAAGACGCAAACATGTATGGACTTTTCATTTTTCAATACCCCCGCAAACTCTGCGCTCATGTGCAAGTAACCCGTCAGTGCTGTTAAGGTGATGAGCGCACGCTCCTTGCATTGAGCCTGACTGTTTATAATGAAGGAATTAGAAAATCAGAGTGTAGTTTGTGTGGACATCCTTTGGAAATCTTAGGGGCACTTACCTATCATCTGCACACCATCTGCGTGCCGCGCTTGCGCATGGTTAGTAAGGAGTCAGTGTACGCACTTTTCTAATGACTAAAGTTAGGGCATCATGCTACAGCGTCACCAGAACATCATGAGTGTGTGTAACTATCACATGCACAACAATGGTACGTTCCATTTTTGTGACGTCCCTTGCAGCCACACACAAGTCCCAAGGAAACTGCAAGAAACACCTGTGCTCCCCTTAAGATGCCGCCACTCCTGTCAAAGACTGTCTATGAATCTGGACCACCCAAAAAGCGGCAGCACCCATACAAGTGCTTGTGACTGAAGCATAAACTGAAAATATCATTTTAATGACTGCCGTTCTTCATTGTTGGTCCACACCAAAGTCCAGCTGAGCAAGCAGACAATCCAAGAAATGATTACAACAGAACTAGAATGAGAACATACTAAGCATCACAAAACCACAACAAGAAAATCTTTGATAAAGTTAAGTACTTAGCTTCATATTTGGTAAAACCTGTGCAAAGGTTTAGGCAGGTGTGGGGGGGAAATGCTGTAAAATAGAATGCTTTCAGAAATATTAAAAATTATTTTTTTAAATCAATTTAGAAAATGCAAAGTTAGCAAATAAAAGAAAAATCTAAATGAAATCAACATTTGGGGTTAGTGCCTTCTGCTTTAAAACCAGCATCAATTCTTGTCGGGACATCTGCTCAAAGTCAGACTTTTTGTAGGATTATTGTCAGATTTTTGCCAAATAGTGTCTCTCTGAATAAGAAATAGCTGCTTAGGTGGTTTAAAACTGGTTGAGGAACGGCCAAACTCTGCTACCAAAATGAGGCTTTGGAAATTAAAAAGGCGAGGAGAAAGTAAAAAAAAGTGTGGAGCAGTCACAGTCGTTTACAGCAAAGATAAGAAGGAAGAAAAGCGGAGAATAAAACACAAGAAAGATGGATGAAAGGACAAGACAGGCAAGGAAAAATTAAAACAACAGTAAAGTATATTAAATAGGGAAGTGAACAGTTGATTTAAAAATTCAGGATAATAAGAAAAACTGACAAGTTGATGGATGAGGATGTGAGGCAATCAAAATACACAGAAAAAGGTGAGGAAAGAGCGGGATCACCCAAAAATGGGGTACAAAAAGGAGTAAAATTGAGTTGGTTGGAAGAATGCAAGAAAGCAGAAAAAGGAGATATGAGACAGAGGATGGAGGGGCAGCAGAGAAGATTAGATGTGAGTAAAGATAAATTGAGAGAAGAAAGAAGAGATGGAGGAAGAGAAGTGCAGTATTTTTATCATTATGAATGAGTGGGGTCCATAAAAGTAGGTTACTGTCAGCAGACGTAGGGAGGCACACACAGATACGCATGTATGTGCACATACACTGCAGTTGCTTCAGCAGAACTAAAATGGAGATGGTACATGCAACGGCGTGTGTGTTTGAGGAGGAGATAGAGGGAGAGTGTGAGAAGACGTGAGCGTGCTTAGTGAGCCATGAACCAAACCACAGGTTCCATCATCAAAATACCAAGTGTCTTGTTTAAATGGCAGCTGTGAATATTTCAGCATTAAAAAAATAGGTGAAAAAAAACTAAAGGTATCTACAATATCTGCAGGCACTTACATAATTATAACTTACACTCACTGACCACTTTATTAGACACACCTGTTCAAATGTACGTGGGCATGTAGACATGATCAAGACGATCTGCTGTAGTTCAAACTGAGCATCAGAATGGAGAAGACAGGTGGTTAAAGTAACTTTGAACGTGGCATGGTTGTTGGTGCCATACGGGCTGGTCGGAATATTCCAGAAACTGCTGATCTACAGGGATTTTCACCAACAACCATCTCTAGGGTTTGGACAAGAGAATATTTCACGCTGATGGCGGTGGTGCAATGGGGTGGGGAAACTTTCTTGACACACTTTGGGCCACTATTGAGTAGCAATTGAGCATCGTCACAACCCACTGGCCTACCTAACCGCAGTGTACCATCTTCTGATGGCTACTTCCAGCAGGATAAGGCTTCATGTCATAAAGCTGGAATCATCTCAGACTGGTTTCTTGAACATGACACTGGACTCAAATGACCTCCACAGTCACCAGATTTCAACCCAATAGATCGTCTTTGGGATGTGGTGGAACAGGAGATTGGCATCACAGATGTGCAGCTGACTTTGTATCTATCTAACTTTCTTTCAACTTTGTGATGCTTTCATGTCAATGTGTATACAGATGCAAGGTTGGTATGAAATGTTGCTTTTCTCTGCATCAGAATCAGCTGATTCACACCGATCATGAAAAAGTTCAAAGATGTTATAGAGCGCATGTCATTTAGGTGTCGCCACTGTTATCTCTGGTGTTAAATGGTCAATGGTACAGTAAGGGCGTACCCTTTAATACTTTCAATCATTTTATCTGTGCTCTTCTTTTTCTTTCACTATTTTAATTTGAACACTCGTTATGGGAAATAATGATGATTAAACGTCAATTCTGTACCAAAAAAGAGATAAGAATTTCAGTAACTCATAAGAGAAAGCAAAAACACACAAGCACATTTCAAGCAACAGATATAAAAGAGGGAGATGTATATTTGAACTGTGTCTTAACATAGTCTGATGTAGTTAATGCAGTTACTGCATAAGCTTTGCACATATTTATATGTACTTGTAATACATTTTACTTTTACTCAAGGATTGCTGCTCTATGCTAAGAAGACGTTAAAGCTAAAAATTCTCTGTTTTCAGATGCAACTGAGAACCAAAAATCACGACAATGAGAGCCAATAAAGGCAACTTGAGCAAAAAGAAGTTTCAAACACAGACAGGCACATACTTTGTATCTTGATGTGTAAAAAGGTGGGCAAACTAACATCCAACCATATCCTGCAAGCTCAGCAACCATAAAACTGTCAGGTCAGTTGATGACTGACTAGTCTTCCCTCACACCCACTCACAAACACACACACTCCCAAAGACAGACACGCACAAACAGCATTCACCTTAGCCACAAATCTTTCAAAGTCCCTCATCCACTGGCCCTGTTAAAGACTCAGCACCCTCACTCACAGACTCATATTCACACAGTCAAATGCCAAGTTGATCCTTTGTGTTTTTTTATGAACTCATGATAAACATGATATCAAATGACATGAAAAGGTCATATTAAAAAGAGTTTTACTGTAAAAAATAATTAAGTTAATCCTTTATATCTGTTTCCAATTTCTTTAGTTCTCAAATAGAATAAAGTGAATTTAGTATTTGGGAAGAATTTACTTATTCTCTTGCTGGAAAGGACTATTTTCTTTTGAACAGTGCCAGGTGGAAGCCTCTTCCTCCTCTCTTATTGTCCCCATTTGGTCCGTGTATTTTTAAGTTTCAGCTCTAGAAATAGAGTCTAATTCCACCATCTGATTTCAGCCTTTAGTGCACACAGTGCAGGTGTATTTATTTACGTCACACTGCACGTTTCAGCACATCTTTGCATGCACCATGGCGTCACTTTACAAATGCACCAGGGCTGAAATGAAATGTGGAAAAATCAAATAAAATGTCTAATTCAACTTGTTGATGAATGGTGGAAAAAAATTGATTCAAGAGCTATTCTTTGTTGTGTTCTTTAACCGCTGCAGTGACTGTATTATTTCTTCCCATTTACTGTACATGAGAACTGGACCGCGTGAGTGTGACATCACCCACAGAAAGTGACTTACTTCCAGCTCTGACAAAATGAATTCAGTTGCCATTTTTTTGCAATACGAACGCCTCCATGTTAGAGCCAGACAACAACAGTGAGCAGTGATTGGTTCAAGTTGGTCTGAGTCAACATTTCTATGCCAACCATTCTTGCCAATCTAGAGTGAGTTTGATGGAAGGCCACACCCCTACCACTTCACGTCATGTAACCAGTTGGGCAGTCTTCATCCTGTTCTCTCTTTGCAATTACTGACATGTCTCTCAGTCTTCAAATGCTTCAGAAATGTTTATTTGATTTGCCTTCTATCGCAGCAGCTAATAATTTACCGTTTGTCTTCACACAGATGTTTCAGTGTCCTGTCAGATCCCCAACCAGCCACAATAAATACCGGCTATAATAATCAAATAAAAAACTGAGACTCTTACTCAAATGCAACAAAAAAGACGAAAATCGTAAACATAAACAGTGATTCCTATACTTTGATCTTCCATCCTCATGAACACAACCATCCTAAGCTAAACCAGCCTCAGCAACACGCATTCAACCGAACACTTACAATGAAAAGTCTATAAAAACATGAGTGTTCACCCAAAGCTGCACAAGTCTGCACCAATCAGGGACTTGAATTTGGTAATGATGTAAAGATGGTTTTAGGTTTTTGGTGTCAACTTTTCATTTTTCAAAAATTCTGATCTTGAGAGTCAACAACATGAAGCATCTGAGATTTTCATTTATCTTACATAGACATTAAGCATCTTATGGTTGCACATGGGGTGTGATTGTTGCTAATAAATTGCAAAGCGGATTTGAATTTCTTAACATTTTTATTTTAATAAGAAATGTTGGAAACATTTAAGTGTGCTCACAAGGCCCTTACATTAATAACAAGGCTTTGTTACGTTACAGGAATCTTCTTTACATTTTCAAAATTCTCTGTAACTCAAAATACAATTGGCACAAATCTGACAGTTTTCAAGTTTTCCTTGACTTAGTTCTACTGGTTGGGAAAAATGTTTGACAATTTCTTGTAGTGATGACAGTTGAAAAATTGAATGTGTGACTACTGACTGGAAGCACAAATAAGAAGTGTAAAACAGGAAGTTCCAGTTCTTGTTTTGCTATCACAAATAAATAACAAACTTGTTTGTTTGTTATTTGTGATTGGAAGCACAAATAAGAAGTGTAAAATCTGAGTATACAATCGATGTGCGAAAATTTTCGAAGTTTTTGGCAAGATGAATATGACCTACATGGAAATTTCAGCTCATAACTCTTGCAAAATTAATTTAGTGTGATTCAGGGAGAACGTTTTTCATTAATTTGCTAATTTCTCGCAATTGTCTGTCTCTAGTAAGTTGTGATCAGTGGAAAAATACAATCTTTTTGGTAATGCTCAGTTTTGTCAAAGAAATATTTTCATTCTTTTTTCACAATTTTTAGGTCATTAACAGATACCTGTTTTTAAAGACCTACTCAGATGAAAATTGTGTTTTTCATATTTTCTTGTGGCATTTTTTCTAATGATAGAGGACAAATACAAAGAAAATTCAGCTTAGAATTGTATTTCTTTTTCTTTCTTTATTTGAATTGATGTGAATCGGAAGCTAATGAAAAAATGCTGTTGAAAAGATTGTGTTTGTGACTTCAAAAATACGCTGAGCTGGCCACATGTTCCCTCCTTCGACCTCTCAGCGACGGGAAGGGGGAAGAAAACGACTTTGGATTTTGTCTAAAAACAGCATAATCATAATTCAAAGAGCACTGGGGACACTTTTACAATAGATAGAAAGATTTGGGTTTTTATTTTCTTTGTGCAGAATTTACATCATTTGGAAAACTCCAGTCACTAAAATATTCTTTGCCTGTGTTAAGAACATTGAGATAAGCCCTGGCTATTAAAGAATTTTGCTTATAAGTGTCCTAAAAAATGCCCTGCGCCAACAATTGGGGAAATACAGCATCCATTTGCTTCTGAACAATCTGGAATACTGATTTGTTGTATCTGCTACTGAGACAGCATTTCCTTGGCAAATGTTCCCCACAGTAATTAAATATCCATGTGGATGCGTCAGCCACAGATAAATCAAAGCAGTAGCAGGATCAGAGACCACAGGTGTCCATCTGAAGCTCGCACTCTAATTCTTTATACTGCAAAATGACTACGGATTCCTGGAATTATTTGATATCCAACCCAAAACATTTCATAAGACTTCTCCATTGGATCTTGTTTACAAATCTATCCCTAGAAAAATAAATTAAAAAAAAATATTTATTTATTTTTAAAACTCATGAGCCTTTTAGAAACATTTCAAAACACATTAAGCTTTTTTTAAACTATTCTCTTAGCTTAAAAATAAAATATTTTGACAAAAAAAAAAAAAACGCTCCAAATTAGTAACACTTTTAAGTCATAGACCAATAATGACTTAAGCCAAAAGGGACATTGACTTTAGGTCAACAGGACTGAGTGAACACTCCCCATTTGCGCTCCAAACAGGAAGTTCCAGTTCTTGTTTGCAGTCAGTGTAGCGACAAATCGACCAGAGTTTGTTCCGCCCACCTCAACAATATTCTAAAAAAGGGTGAGACAAAATAAATGTAATATTTTGGAAACATTACCAATGGTTCAGCCCCCAAATCTTCCCCTTAGCCGTATAACACCGGAGCTTTTGCCAAATAAAATCTAAATAACACACGTCCTTTGACATGCCGTCAATCTTTGACCATTCATGCAAAAAGCAGCTTATGATATCAGCTTTGCAGCGGTAATACTTTAGAAACATGAAGTGTTGCATAACAGCGTTAAGCAACTTTTCTTCACAACAGAATCCACTGTATAACATTGATTGAGTGGATTTCCCTTCACTAGCATAAATCGTTACAAATCAGCACAGTGCTGCTTTTCTCCACTTCATAATCCGCTGGAATTACAGTAATTACATGTGGAAACAGTGAAAAAGTTACGATAGTAGAAAGAATGTAAACACCGGAGCTAAAGATCCGCTATAGAAGGGTCAATAACCAAAAATTTAAGCCGCAATAAAACCAAATCCGCTAAATATGAAATTGCTTCCATCTTAAACTAACCTGGAGTGGTCATCTGAAGAATTACAACCCATGTTCTTTTAGTACTTGAAAAACTGGGTGGGTGTTTAGTGTTAAGAGGTAAAGCTCTAATCTTGATGAGACAAAATTAAACTAGTTATACATTAGATTGTTAGTTATACCATTTGCCAATAAAACAAATGTTGTGAAAGGTAGAGTCAAAGTTGATTTTTCCTTTGTTCATACCCCTTCACCTCTCCTCATTACTCACAGCTCCTTGGATTAAAGCAGCTTGCTATGTCACATCAATAGTTTATATCCTGTATATTGCACTACCTGCAACATTGAGCGGCTGTACACATAATGACTGTGCATGTGTGCGTCTTTATGTGTGTGAACATTACGAGGGGAATGGCTGATAACAGATGAATGTCCAGGAAATCAGCGGCAAACATATGACATCAGCAGCTCCTGCATTAGTCACCAAATCACATCTGAAGAACGCAACTTCATGCCATCCTTTAGTGTATTTTCGCACACAAACCTGCACGGCTGAAATTATGCAGAAGCTAAATTGGTGTCTGTACTGATTGAAGGGGTGGGGGCAGATTTTGGGGAACAGGAAGATAGGAGTTTCTGTTGCCGTGGTGACTCACCAACCCACAGGATCGCTCAGAGATTTGCTTTAGAATCGGTCTGCATCCACCTGACTTCTGCCTCCACGGGCAGATGCACTCACACGCACATATGGCACACCCACACCATCACAGATGCTTAAAAAATGCACCAGCAGAAATTCACTTATACTGCGGAACAGATGTTTGATTTTACCAGCCTGAAATAATATTTGTTTGAACGTTCAATCATCTACACAAAAATCCTACAGGATCTTACGGAAAGCTTCATCATTGCAGTCTGAAAAAAGAATATTGGTTTTGCACCTTTTTGTCTAACTTCTGATGATTCTGATATTCACGTGAAGGAAATTGGGAAACATTCCGAATTACAAGATTAAATAAAAGTGCAGACTACCTGTGTGTCTGAAAGCATTTCACAGACAAGAGCTGAAATGAGTGGTTTAAATAATTAGTCCAATATCAGTCCCTTGTCGCCAAATGGTTAATTAAAAGCTTGCTCACTGTGGGTACATGAGTGCGTTTCCAGAGGATTAAAAGCTGTAATTAGAACTCTGCCTTCTCTTTTGTATTCTCTTTGGGTTCTTTTCCTTTTCCATACAAAGTTTTCTTTACCGCTCCACAACACAGCACTCCTCAGATTCAGACACTTACTATAAAACCACATTCACCACACTGTTTGGAGAACAAATGAGGAAAAAAAAGCTTCAGACAACATTTGAAGAGATTTTCTTCAATGGAAAGATTTCTTTCTAAATATGTTTAATAACTGCATGATGTCAAAAGCAAGCAGAAAATGGGTTACAACAACATATAACCACACATGTCCAGATGCATTTTATCCACTCAAAGAACCTCATTCCTGATGATTTGCAAACCTCCAATCTAGATCACATTGTAAGGCATTTAGAACTGTAAACTACTAACATTAGAGTGAAGCGAAATTATATATATATATATATATATATATATATATATATATGTAATGCAACATATAAGATCTATATATCTCGTGTGAGAATAAATGGTAAATGTGTATGCTTATTGTATATAGCGCTTTACAGACACAGTCCCATTCACCCATGCATACTCACATTCACACACTGATGGTGGCTTTGCTGCCAAACACTGGGGCCAACCTATAACCACCTGAAGCAATGTGGGGTTCAATGTCTTGCTTCATTCGACACACAGGCAAGAAGGGTGAGAACCGAACCTACAATTCCGAGGTGGACCGCTCTACCTCTGCACCTTGGCTGCTAATAAAACTAAACTAAATACAGATTCTACACAAAAAAATGTTTAAACCATGCCAAATACAGTAAGATGCCTTTAACATAAGCATCCAAAGACAATAAATGCCAAAGAATTAAGTTGCTAAACTTTAGACTACAGAAGCTTTGATGTTTGTGCCACATGCTTTTTTAAATTAATAGTTGAGTTTTTCCTCCCCTATGAAAATGTCTGCTTTGCTGCAGGCTCATTGTCAGTTTTTGAGATTAATTTTTCCTCATGTGACAATCTTATACTGCCTTCAAACCAAACGTAATTTCGGTGAGCATCAAATTTGCAAATCCTGCCTTTTTTTAGACACCTGCCAAATTTGCTCCTGGGCGCTTGTCTAAAAATGTGTTCATAGACCTAAAGCTCCCGCAGCTTGTGGGAGGAGCTACTGTCTGAAGTTTTCAATCTCATGGCTACATGAATGCAGTGACTGTATTGTCCAGACCACCACTTTTTTTTCTTGTATTTCACAGTTGGCTAACCCATACTTTACATATCATACATTTTATGGACTGAAAAGCTATTTCATGATCATTGGGTTTCTTTTTTTTATTTGGTCCTGAGGGGCTCAGCATGAAGGAGAAACCATTTAACTGCCAATGTCAAAAAATGAAAAATAAAGCCTTTTCTCGTTCTTATGTTAGGTATATCTTCACCCTCTATAGTTTACGTGTTCAAATACTATAGTAATGTATCATTCATCAGCAATGCCTTAAGCTGATGACCTCTGACCCTCTGAGCTGGGGCTGACGTTGACATTGTTACCTGAGCTAATGTGCAGGCTGACAGATAATTGAAGGAAAGAGACTGAGAGAAAACGGCAGCATGGAAAGGTAACAAAGTCCACAAGCTTACCTAAAATTAGATCATGCAGCAGATACTGACAGCAATGGAAAAGAAAGTCAAAGTTTGCTTTTAAGTAATTGCCATAAGTTTCTGAGTATTTACAAAAATGCTGGCGGGATGGACAATCAACGTCATTCGTTAACATCTAAAATTTGTCTACAATGAGTTTTTGCTTTGACGTAATAAAAATGTCTATATGAACATAAACACAACAAAACAGAATCCTTCTTTTATAATGTTTATTGTTTGACTCCTGTAGCTGTTATGAACAGTGCTATAGAAGATTATAGTGAGACAATACAGTAGAAAGCATACCAGAAAGTTGATTCTCGCCATTTAAAAACAAATATGGCAACATTTTACAGAAAACCATTATCTGAAATTTTTTGTGTTTAACCTAATTTGTTGTCACTGTCCTTTTTTTAAAATCAATAAAGCGTTTACCCTCTTTTTGACCCATTTCACAATAGAAACAACTCTGAAATCTTGTTCAATTTCTGTTTCCGGCTAATGATTTTCAGCCGCAATTGGGTCTGCCAGCAGGTCCTGTTAAATAAGGTTGGGAGTTATTGTGAATATGCTAAGGTGGTCAATGCTTTTTATGTGGCTAATGTAGCGTCTTACAAGTAGATTCTAGAGTTACTGTGAACACAGTTAAAGTCTGACTGATTAACAGACTTAATGAACTATTGTTTTGCTTAACACACCTTATAGTTTGGTGTTCCCTTTTGTATGACATAATTTCAAAAATAGATCATTCATTGACGGTGCGCCTTTTAATCCAGTGTGCCTGATAGTGTGGAAAATGTGGTAAAAAGTGAACCGTAGATCAACACAAAATCAGCCTAACTTTCCTGTTGTACTTAATTCAGGTCAAGTGGATTTGGACATCATGCAAAAAGACCACTGAACGTTTCTCAGCTATATATCTGATTTACATGCCACATGGTGGATCAGTCATACCACCTTCCTCCTCTGTCACAACACAAATCTTCTCTTTATTATCCATTCATCTTCCTCAGCATCTTTGCCTCAGAGCTCAATGATGCTCTCTCATGACCCCACAATCCCCTCCCCTCCATCAGGATGTCAGGAACAATTCCTGGCTAGGTCAAGTGACACACTAATGAGGCAGACTGGTTGTCAGACTGATTGACAGACTGCTGATGTAAAGGAGTCCCAGTCAGCAACCTGCCTGGCATTCGGCTCCACTGGTGGAATGTATGTCCATTCGTTGTTAGAAGAGAAAGTTATTAAGTAGATGATTAAAATAATATTTTACTTTAACATCAAGAGACAGCAGTGTCTTATTAGTACATGTTCAAAGGGTGACTGTTGTCCAATTTTAATTATGCTTTACTCTTCCTATAGTATTGATCTTTTTTATTTCATTTTGCATACATTTTTATTTTAGCTTATTTTTATTGTTATGTGCCCACTATTCTACCACTGTTGTTTCCCTCTGTAATACTTGAATGTCTGCTGATTTATGTAGAAACTTCTCTATCCACCAAACAGACAACTCTGCCAAAAGGCAAAATACCTAAAATACACTTCAACCATTGTCTGTACATGAGAACTGGACGGAGTGAGTGTAATGTCACTCATAGAATCACTTCTGGCTCCAATAAAATGAATTATATATATATATTTTTTTTCGCCATATGGAAATCACCATGTTGGAGCCAGATATCATCAGTAACCAGTGATTGGTCTGAGATGGTCTGGCTCAGTATTTCTATGGTAACCACTCTTGTCAATTAGGAGTGAGCTTGTTGGAAGTCAACACACTTATCACTTGAAAGCGCGCTACACAAAATTTGTCAAAAGTTATGAACATTCAATCTGACTTACTTTTACTGAGGCATCTGATTGGTCAGTTTATAGCTTGAGAAGCTTGCATTACAGAAAAACATCATTAAAAAAAATTAGGATTAGCAAGAGCATGTTAAAAAGGGTACCGGAGCGAGAATGGTTATTCTGACAAATATAATGACTGAGTAATAGCTGCTTATTTACTTAATAAATGGGTACATCCTTTTTGTAAGAGACAATATTGCAAAATAACCTACTTGCTAGATTCATGCAGTAGAACATACTTCCAGAAAGACACGCATAGTACAACAAATGCCAAAGGTCAAAGGGTTAAAAATCATATTCTTGCCCACACAAAACATACTGAACACACCTCAAAAAACACCACAGATGCCTGGACTTTCTTGGTGGAGGTGGCCTGAGCTGTAAAGATGAGGAAACAAGCTTAAATCAAATGCACACTGGGCTTGTCCCACCTTTAAATTCTCCACGCTAATAATTTAGTGTGTTCCACATTTTGTTTCTGTATATCTCTCTCCTGCATCTCTCCACTCTGCGTTTGACAGCAGTAGCAGAGTAAAATGGAGGAGGGGGCCGCAGTGATGGAGGGAAGTGAGCAAAGCAAAACATAGGAGAAGCCATGTGAGGTACAGTATATATGAAAGGAGAAGGAGCTCAGTGAGGGGACGGTCCTGGAGATAAAACAAGAAAACAGCTGGAGAAAAAGTAGCGAAGAGAACTGACTGGTCCATTTTTTATTATTTTGGTTGTATTTTCACTTCTCCTATTATCCACTCAAAGGCACAAATAAAGTTAAGTTGCTGCTCAGTTACAATATTTACATAAATTAAGATGATTTTTACCAAGCGCAGTCATTCCTTACTTTGAGAAATCAGCCATTAGTATCAGGGTAACAGGAATAAAAGGGAAAACAGTTTTTGGTTTGCTCCCTGAATCAGATTTCTCTTCAGAATTGAAACCTTCAGGGAACCAGTAACTAAAGACTGCCTCTTTAACCAATACTGGTACAAACAACCTGATCAATCCATCCTGTCAATGGTAATATCATTTCATTTCAAGGACCCAATTAATGAAGGCAAAACTGCCAGCAAATTACCAGATTGTTATGTAATTCCCAACAACACCAGAAATCACACCTATATTGAGCCTGCTGTCTAGGTGGTATGAAGCATGCTTTCTTAACTAGCTGTTGGTTAATCTCGTTGATGTCTCCTACCAGAAACTGACATTACACTTAGAAATAGCTGCTGTCTGGGGGTTGACAGCGTGTTGAAGAGCTGCAAAATTATACAGAACGCAGGAGGGTGCCGCAGCATTCCTATGAAGGAGGGGGCTGGGGTTTCCTCCTGTATGAAGTCACTTCTCACAGAATCTTGAAATTTCACCAATTCATTCAGAACTTTGCTGACAGTTGATCACTTTCATGAAAGGTAAACCCAAGACTTCAAACCTATGGTCAAAGTGGGAATGGCAAAGCTGGTCTCAAGTGTACACTCAAGCCAAATCCAAACCTCACGTGAAACCAATGATAACAGTGATTTAGGAGATTGTTTGACCGAGAGATGCATGCCAATTTGCTGACAGCTAGCTCCGTCTGGAACTTGTTTCAATTCAGGATTATCTCAATTAATGATGCTCCTTTGTAGACCAACTTGAGTTTGATAACAGTTTTGCACCATAACCACATTTACTAAGGCAACATAGACTTATTCTGTGTAGTCTAATGGCCCAGAGGCATGTCAATCGCTGACAACTTAAATAAAAAACCAGACGATTGATATAGAGGGTTTGCAACTTCTGAACCTCTTTGACAGCAACTGTACTGTTTTATATAAAATGATTATTTAATTTTGTTTATTTACATTAAATAAAATGTTTGTGTTTTTCATTGGAAGCTAAAGACATACCTCATCCACAGTGCTTATCAAACATTGGTTCATAAGTGTTTTTCATCAAAAAGCTAAATGTTCATAGAAAGGGACAAAATGAACACTGTCATCACCAGTTCATAAAAATGTGCAAATAATCTCTACCCTTAAAAACCCTGTGTAGACAGTGTGCTTACTGCAGATGCTTAGTGGATGAACGTTTTTTTGAACTCTTGGAAGCCTGCAAAGACACATTTTCTCCTCTTTCGTACGCCTTCCTGTTTTTAAACTCGATGTGATCACTAGCTCAGGGATTCTTCTGTCACAACTGTAATATCTTAGATCATTGGACACTCTCCACAATTAAAGAATTCTTGATTCCTTGATACGTTTTCAAATAAAAAAAGTACATTGAATTATCTGCTCTCAAACATTTATTGTGTTGTCTCCCTTTGTAACTTTGTTGATCCAATGCTTACACTATAATGCAGGTCTCCAAACCTGACAAACTGGAGTAAAGGTCTGTCCAAAGCCGATTCCTGCTTCACCCTCTTCGCTTAGATGATTTTCCTTAAGATCATAGCAACAAATCAGATTGCTTTTGAACTTTCAACTTTGCACTTGACCATGTAGGCTTCTTATGAAAGCTTTTTCAGCTATGCACATTTTTATAGTAGTATTCCTACTAAGGGACTACAATTGGTGAGATGGCAGATTTTGTCTTTTAAAGGCTTAGTTAATAAAAGGGATAGCGAAGGCTCTTCTCTCCTTCCTGGCCTCTGCCACCACTCGAAACTTTAGTCCTTTGGCCATTCTGTCAGATGATTTCCATGAGCTTGACCTCTTTGGAAATATGATTGTCGATGAGTGTGCAGCAGATTCTGCAAGGGCAGTAGCTGCCTCTCAGAGCTGAGAACAGCACGAGCATCATGTTTCACCACCGTGAGATCCAGACAGATACGCACGTGCATTCACACAACCAGACAACTGACTGTGGGGATCAAATATCTGGAGTAAAGTTCTGTCAAAACAACAATTACTATGATTTTTGTCTTTCCGTAAGCGTGTTGCATCAAGTAAAGACTCACATGTGAGATACGTCTTTTGTGTGCAAAAACGTTTGATAAAAAGAAGTTCTTCATGAAATGAATGTAATCCAAATCATATTGTTTCATTTTCCTTCTCAAAAGGTGTTGTGCAGTGTATATGCATCAAACATTCATATTTTTTCTATACCGTTGTCGATGTGTGTTTGTATGTTTATGTGTGCATGCATGTGTGTGTCAAGCCCCCTGAGGAAAGTGATTCTAGTGAGCAGGTGTTACAGCATTGTCTGCCCCAAACACACACAAATGTGTAGAGCAAAATGCACACACAATCTATCAGCCTTTGTTTTCATGCACGTGTTTCATGTTTATCCATTGATCACATGTGTTTTAAACTGAATAGAAACAATCAGTCAGTATTGTAGGAAAAAAGCATTTAGTGTTACTGATTTCCTTTGTCCATAGAAGCCTTTTAGCCCACAGTCACATGATCTACACAACATCGCATAGCTCAGACCTTATGAATTTATAATGGATTTAAGGAGTTTACCAATAACCTTTAAAATACATTTAGACATGTCTCTAAGCATATATAAACAATTCATGCAGTTGTCAACTAGTCTACAAACTGGTTTTCCCCTTGTAACTAAGAACTTTGTTGTAATTCTACATACAAATGTATTGTTCTATCCAACGGCTGAGCAAACAGATGTTAGGTGAAGGCCTCTTGTGTTGGTCAGATTTTACTGTTACAATAGGGGGTTATGAATAGTCTGACACACAAGGAGTATATTTGTGTAAACCCCTTTTGTACTTGAGGCTTAACTTTGCTTGTATTAACTTTATTTGTATACGCTTCTTGTTGGACTGGACAAAAAAGAGAAGAAAGGGGGATAAGGGCACAAAGAAATTAGGAAAAAACAGGAGTGAAAAAAGTTAGAGAATGATTAAAAATATGGGGGTAGAATTGTAAAAACGTTTATCATTATTAGTGAAATTATTTTTTACAGCCTTAATAACCTGACTAAAAAGTAGAAAAGACATTTTGCTGAGAAAACATACTGGGACAACAGCTGCCATATAACTTAACCCTTCAGAGCTTTAGTTCCAGTGTTTACTTTTTTGGACTACTAGAAAAGTAACCTTGCACTGATGAAGTGTCCACGCAATCAGCTGATTCTGATGCAGAGAAAAGTGGCTTTGCACTGTTATACAACACATATTGACGTTTTGATGCAAAGCTAAGAGGCAAAGTCGCTTTTCTCAGCATCAGAATCGGCTGGTTTAAAGTGACTGCGTAAACGGTCGTATTGTTACAGTAAGTCAAGCGTGTGTGTTATATAGGTGTCGCCAACAACATCTCTGATGTTAAAGGGTTAATAATGAGCCTTACTCGGCAGAGTCATATATTTTGTCACTTCTACTTAATTTTAAACATTTTTTGTATCATTAAAAAAGTTAAAACAAATTTCTGCAGTCCCAGACAGTTTAAAGTTCTAGAATGATCCCACAAACTTCTAATTTTAGACTAAAATTCAGAGGAGATGAAGCTTTTCTGCAATAGGAGGATCGTAGCATGGTGAGCATACAGTATGTTGAATCTGCTTTCTCAATGTCAGATTGACATTTTTTGTAGACTTTATGAAATCTTCTACTCCAAACAGACAATCATAAAACATCTGAAGTGTCTCATGGATAATTTGTTTCGTTCATAGCAAAGCTAACCAAATAAAAATGGTGAAATGTTTCAGCACCCACCAACTGGAACCAACTCCACTGCAAAAACTGGATCTTAAGAAAGTAAAAAAAAAGAACAAACCTCTCGTTTCAAGAAAAAAATAGAAATAGAAAGAAATAGAAAGATACCAGCAGTCATATTTTCTGTCTTGCAAGAAAGTAAAAGTAATAAAGTTTTTCAATAGCAAAATAATCTTAGTTTGAGAAATATCTCAGTGGCAGGACCATGTGTCTACAAGTCCTGCCATTGGTGGATTCCTTGCTTATTTAAGTAAAATTTTTAAATTTTAAAAACTTCTGACGTATTTATAGGGGAGATATTTTTGCAGTGTCCACAAGAGTACCCTGTTAAAAATTCATGAAACAATGTTCCTTCTTTTATTCAGTCCCAAAATGTATTATAAATTTGCTTGCTTTATATGTTCTTTTCCTGGCAGCTCTGTATGAGCATGTCTTCAAAGTAGTAATGATTCAACCCACTCAAAGCAAAACACTATTACCTGAGATTTTGACCATAAACTCAAATTTCATAAAAAAATAAAACACATTTTCAGCGCTTCTTGTCAATCACACAGTCATGTTTGTACATAAAGTTTATCTACTCATGTAAGTGAAGATGTTCTCTAAATAAATGTCACATGATGCCAAAAAACTTATGCCAAAAATGCCAAAAATACCTGGTGGCTTAATTTTAATTAAATGTTAGGGAAAACTATTATCAGATGTAATGTTTAGCAATCTTGAAGGTTTTATACTTTATTTAGTAATATTATTATATTAAAAAGAAGGTAAGAATTAAAAAGGTCTAATTTAATGTGTTACTCACAATACCCTTTTTAAATCTGGGCTTCAGTGCTTTTTTTTTCTTTTGTGTCTCCACATGTCTTCCCCTCACATGATACCAGGCAGGACAGCCAGAACCCAGCTGGGTGAGTGTGAAACTCACACAGACAACGACTGCTCAGGACAGATGGTCAGGGAAAAAGACACGAAAGAGAGAGACAAACACAGGAAATACATGGATTATTTATATCACCTTATTGAAAAGATATGAGATAAAGATAATGAGAAGACGGTGTAAAAATGTGAAATTACACATAAATGACTATGCTGGTGATTATTGACTTGCATTTCTCCTCATCTCTCCACCATAGAAAAATGTAACAGTGGAAGCTCAGGAAAGAAGCCTAAATACATTAAATAACTAGCGTTCAATGTAAAGTAACATAATCTCCATACTAAAAAGCCCGCCTTTTCAAACAATGGTAGTAAAGCTTATAATTCTTATATGGATGAATGTGGCTGGTCTTACTGATGTCAAGTGATTTTGAGAGGTACACGGCGCTCTGTCAAAATGTTTGGTTGGATGTTATTGTGAATATGCTAACACGGCTAATGTGTAGCAGTGTCATACATGTTCTTTTACGCGTTACTAACAAGGTTGGGAGTTAGCTTAGTCACAGCAATGTTTGTTTCAGTTGTATCAATCTGTTATTTTACATGTTGCAAACACGGTTGGTAGTCACAGGTATTGAGAATGCACTAACGCGTCCGACGTGGCTTTTGTGTAGCGCATTACAAACACATTCTAGAGTTACTTTGAACGCAGTTAACAAAGTCTGACTGACGGAACTATCTGACTCTTTTGGTCTTGCTTAATGCACTTTACTGTTCGGTGAGCGCTACATATGATATCATTTTGAGAATTCAGTGACGGTGCACCTTATAATCTTATGCAGCCTATAGTGCGGAAAATATGGCAATGCCTTTGCTTTAGGATAATAAATTGTTGCAATAAATTGTAAACAAAATGTTCTTTGGAGCATTTGACATCAACCCTGCTTAACTATTGCAACTGTCTATATGAAAAAGTCTGCTGTCACTGGGAAGAGTGGCTTGACAAAACAAAGTGCAACTTTTTTATTGCAAACATTTCTTAGTGTTTAACTGAGAAGGCTGCGGTAAAGGCTATTCCTAGTTGTTTATTTTTTCTAAGACAAAAGTCATAAAGAATGAAATTTAAAAATTGACAAAAAGATCAACTACAACTGATTTTTGACCCATTTACACCAAAGCTTTTGCTCATCTGTTGACATTCTTTTGACTACCGTAACTCCTCAACCGTTTACATAATTAATGCTGAATTTGAAGTGGACAAAAGAACCCTTGCGCTAATATGCAACAATGTACAGTAGCGAAGTGTTAACACAATCAACATAAGTAAGCTAATTCTGTTGTGGAGAAAAACACCTTTGCATCAATATGTCAGACTTTACGCTATTAATGGCGCAGTCTATACAAAAAGCCTTTTTTCTCATCAGAACCAGCTGATTCACATTGATCAGCTGAGGAGTTACAGTATGTCAAAGAGCATGTGTTAATAAGGTGTCACTGGCGACATCTCAAGGGTTAAAGGGTTAAGCCACTATGAGGGAACAGGTGATTAAGTGTAGCAGATAAACTTTTATCTTTAAAGAGAACTGAGGAGTCTGCAGCCTTATAGTATAGATTACTTGTAATGTTTTTGTTTGCATAAAGCTTACTAACACTGTCCAATGGAATAATGATTCATTACGGTGTACCCTGATCTGCATTCCCTTTAGTGAGTTTTGCTCAGTTTGCCTACAATCACAACTTTTATGACATATCGTGCTAGCTGTTCTGACATTTGTCACCTGTATGAATCTTCACCACATGTTCTTTACAATCATAACATCAATAAACATCATAACAGTGACAGTTACATAAAGATAAACTAAAAACAAGAGTGAGATGATGGAGGACAGAAATGTTAAAATAGGACTGCAAGGGGAGAAGAACGGTGGAGAGGAGAAGATGAAAGCAGCTCAGAAAGAAAGAGGGTGAGAGGGAACAGGGAAGTACAGGAGGAGAAAAGGGAGGGAGGTATAATGAAGTCCTTTGGGTCTGTGGTGGAAGAAGCCACAGCGCCCGCCAGCCAACACAGCCGGGCTCTGCACAGATGGTGGCATAGTGGTGCGTGCTCACTTCAATGTCAAATTAGGAATTGGATGTTCTAAACACAGTCTTTTTCTAAAAATAAAAAAAAATTGTTTTAAAAAGTATTCTACTAAATAAAATATGGTTTTCAGTGTGCCAGATAACCATGCTAAATCTGTTTTTTTTACATATCAAAAGCCTTAGTTGAATGCATAATTAGGGTGCTTTGGGGTCTTTGGGTAGTTTGTGTCCGTGAAGTGTCATACACGAGTGTGGGCACATCTGAGGGGGCGTGCAGGTGTGATTTGCTGTTCCCTTGATGCTCATATGGCCAACTTAAGGGACATCATAAAATGGAACGTACCATGGAGAACATGTGGGAGGTGTATTGAAAGCATTTATAAGCATAATTACAACACCAAAGTAAATTGCTTGCAGTTTTAAAATACAGGTGATGTTGCCCTTATGCTGCAATCCAGCTGTTATTAAGGTGGGAGTAGTAGCTCCTTACTGATTACGTGCTAATGCTGCACACGAGATGTGCACGGGATACACAAGTGGCCCTGGATGTCCACACAAACTACGCACTGATTGTCTAATTTCCTGAATTCTAACAGTCAGGCTGCGCTCAAGGGGCACACATTTATCACTTGGACAGCACTAACAGCCCCCTTGTGCAGCCTGCAGAGTTTAAGGTAGGGGGGTAGGGGTTAAAAAATGAAAAATCTGTACAGCATGCCTGCGTCTCACCTACTTCACCCCTACTTACCCTTGCATGTTGTTCAGGTGTTCACTATGACCTGTCACCCACACTATGCTCGTAGAAAAACATAGGCTTTAACATTCCTGCTGTACGGGATCACCAAGCGGTCTAAGACCATCCCATTTAATATGAGCCACCTGTGTGCCCCATACAGCTTTGCCCATTTTTCACCAGCAGACAACCCAAACCCACCTGCGATGGAAGTAGTGACAAAAGCTAAAGTATTTAACCAAGACCAGAATCATTTCCAAAACCCATCATGTGGTTTTCACACCTGGTGGTGGTGGTAAATCGTATGTATTACACCACCACCACCACCACCACCCAGCCTGAACCCAACCGTTGATACAAGGCAAGATGGATCCATGCTTTTATGTTGTTGACACCAAATTCTGACCCTAACATCCAAATGACTCAGTGTGTTCTTCTGCTGTGACCCATCTGCCTCAAGGTTGGACATGTTATGCATTCAGAGATACTCTTCTGCAAACCTTGGTTGTAACCAGTGGTCATTTGAGTTACTGTTGCCTTTCTATCAGCTGAAACCAGTCAGGCAATGCTCATTTGACCTCTGACATCAACAAGGCATTTCTGCCCACAAAACTGCTACTCACTTGATATTTTTTCTTTCTTGGATCTTTTTCTGTAAGCACTAGATGTTTACAGAGATGGTTGTGCTTGAAAATCCCCATAGATCTTTTCTGAAATACTCAGACCATCAACAATTATGCCATGTTCAAATATATATATATATATATATATATATATATATATATATATATATATATATATATATATATATATATATATATACATACATATATATATAGGAATACTGCACTTTTTAATGCTCCGATCCACACTGCCCATATCATTAAAATTGGTATGACGAGCATGAACACATGGAATGGCCCCCTTAATTTCTGGATCTTAATATCATTGAGCATTTGTGGTGTATACTCGAGCGACAAGTCAAGAATCGCTACCCTCCACCCTCTCGTTTGGAGGAGCTGGAGCAGGTTTTGATGGAAAAGCGGCTGAAAATTCAGATGGAAGAAGTCAAGAAGCTTTGTGATTTTATTCCGAGACATCTTGAAGCTGTATTGAAGGCTAAAGGGGGTCCAAGTCCATATTAAATAAAGTTTCTGCAAATTTAACAAGTGTTCCAATTATTTTGTTTAACCCCTGTATATACACACACACACTTTAAAGACCAACTTTAAGCGCAAGTGTGATTTAAAAGCACAGCAAGTCAAGTACAGGCTTTTTAACATGTTCTAATGTATTTAGCTGTTTCTCCACCTGCCTGCCTTAAAAAAGTTTTTAAAAGTTCCTCTACTTTGTTCAGAAGAAAAAAAATCTTGGAAAGATGTGAGATTTTTGCTGATATCTAATGTAGTTGAGGATATTTTTTCTTGAAACTGTGCCAAAGGACACCATCTGTGTTTCTCAGTAAAGTCTGGGTCCTTGTTAAAATAGCCATTTTTGACACAGTGAAAGGAATAGGTTGTCACTACTACAATTATACTAAAAACCTGTGAAATATGAAGACTTGCAGTATCCTGTATTGTAGAAAAATAATTACAAGAATGACATAGGTAACAATTATCATTCTGATTAAAGATTGGCAAACATTACTTTTTATTTTAAAAAAAACATTCTAAGTATCCTCCAGTAACAAGTAAAAATTGTTGTTCCTGTGTTCAAAACCGGTAATAGAAATATAACGTTTTGATGAGTTAACCATCCTGATGAGGACTTTAAAACGCTGCACCTTCGACTTTCTCTTATTGTTTTGACTCGCCTCGTAATTACTGGCCAATGACTGAAGAGATCTTTAGTCAGGTGGTTTTGTTTACAAGCTTTGGTCCGAAACAGAAATCTTCCATAGATAACAGTCTGCATACACCCAAATGCAATCTTCAGGACTCGATCCAAACTAAATTAAGTGGACTTGGTCTGAACCAATGGACTTTCCCAGTCTCAATATGTCCTTAAATTTAAAAAAAAAAAAGTGTCTACAGGTATGCTAAAGGTGGCAGGTAGTAGCTAACATTTATATCTCACAAAAGCGCAATTAAGGGTGAAGTATACGCATTACAATGGTATGTTCAATTTTAATGAGGCCAGTACAAGGCCTAAGGGAACTGCAAGGCACACCTGCACTCCCTTTAAGATGTGGCTTCACCTGTCTATGACCCTCTAAAACCTGCACTACCCATACAGGTCAACCCCCGTACTGGGACATGTGACTAAGGCCTATAAAAGCCTATAATAATAGCCAAAAGCTGTTTTTTTACAACTGAAAGTTGTTTGCAAACTTTCTGTGTGTTGCAATATTTCACAAAAATATAAAACAAACACGTTTATTGTGCACCTGATGGCCAATAATACGTTGGAATTGCGAGTTTAATCTGCAAAAAAGATTGCATTTATTTGGTATTCTTTCTTTGCAGATTTTCAAAAGCTCTATGTATCTAACATAAACCTGCTCTTTACTTTTCTGGATTTAAATATCACAAAAAAACACATTAATTCTGCCCTGAAATATACGTGATTAAATCAAAATCATAAAAGAAGTGACCATTACACATAGAGCTCAAGTGTTCAAAAGTGTCATGACTTTCCTTCAGGCTGTGTCACACTGCCGCTACTTGCAATTATCCATGTAAGTAATTTCGATCTTTTGCGATCTTTTGCAGACGCAATTACTAAGTGTTTCTTGTGTTCGTCATTCTTCAATATGTGCAAATGTCCATCGAGGGTTTTGGTTGACGGGTTTTTATGTGAATTCGCTTTTTAGCTGTTCAAAATGTTTGGTCAGTTGAGAAATATTTAATCTTAACATATAATATTTAATAAATTTTGTATGTGCATATTTTTACATAGTGTATCTGCAAATATTAGAGGATATTACGCAAATGTGCATGATTTTTGTGAGATGCATACGCAAATTTGTTGACGTTTTGACCGTGCGTACCAGGAAAATCCATGTGTTTAATTACAACAAAGCATGGTGAGAGCCCACGACGGGTGCTGACCATGGTGCTGAAGCGATGTGTGCAGTGCTCTGAATGTCAAAGTGAAAACATTCAATGAAGTGCGGTTTACGTATTCTTTGGGGTAATTTTTTCACTTTTTTTCTGTATATTCATGTATGACCAATTTTCATTCTATACAGCACTATGTGTAAATTGTACATGACACGGCCTTTCACCCATTTTCAGACCCAGTGTGCAGACCTTGTTCTTGTTTATAGGCAAGAGCTCCAACATAATCCGGGTCTGGTTTGCTATTTGTGTGCAGCAGCACCACCAGAACCAATCTGTCAGGAACAATGCTCAAGGACCCTCATGTGAGACTTGCCTGGCTTTTACAGAACAGCCTGTTTAATGCCCTGGGAATGAGGACGGGTACAAAATCAGAAGGTACAAAAACTTATTTCCATACAAACGGCACAATGAGCGACTGTTTCAGGTCTCAGAACCCCTGAGGATTCCATAAGACCCAGATAGATTGCACCTCTTCTACCAATACAACTTCTCTTTTCCGAGAATGCATAGCTGCAACTAAAACAAAAGTTACTGCAATAGATCCATAAATATTATATGATCATTGAAACTTCACTGCAAATGATTTTGAGACTGCTCTTGTTTAGCATCTGAAGGCATTCATAAAAATGCATGGGATCCAAATCAATAATTTTGACTTCACAGTAACAGGTTAATTACAGAGCTTCACCATGCTAAATCCAATTCTTGAGCTTTTAACTGTATTACAATGTTAATTCCTCATGAAAAAAAAAAGTAAAACAGTATTTTGATCCATTCACGCATCTCTGAGTATTCCTCCACAAACCTGCACTCTGAGCACCTGCCCTTCCTAATCCACAAAAACGAGGGGGTTGTCACAATGTGACGTAGGCAGGGAAGAACAGCCCCTTCCAGGAAGAGTCCGTGCTGCTAGCAGTGCCCCCAGGCTAACATTATCTCAGCACTATCTCAGCAGAGCTAGCAATGATTGGCAAAACGCTGTCATTCTAGATGCACAAAACATATATCCATCTTTGCAAAAGTTTGGATGTCTGCTTTTGAGGGTGAAACGCAGACAAGCCGCTGAGGCCGGCTCTAGGATGACGTCATGAAATAGATGGCACCCACAAGGAGCAAAGGGAGGAGCCTCAGAGATTGAGTCGTCTTACGTCTCTATAGGATTTTAGTTTTAGGTGATGACGGTGTAAATTGACAACTAATGATTTGACAGTGACTTGGTGTTTTTTTGTTTGTTTATTTGTTTTTATTTCTGTATGTCAAATCTTAAATTTTAACAGTCAATGTCTCTCTGTGTAAATCTGAACCTGGTTTCTTTAGCAAATCCACAAAGCTGTATGTGTTTGCAACTCTATCACTGCACAAATGTTCTCATGGTGCAAGGCTTTCACCTGCAATTGCTCCTAATCTATGCTTGATGCATCCAGATCTGACAGTATTTATTTATAGTTATTACTACTTTGTAACTATATAGAACAAAAGGAAAGGAAAACGCATTTCCTGGCCTTCTGTTGCTATCCAACTCTCTACCAAGCTTCAAACCTTCTTTCATCATCCTTTTTTGCTTTTTTTTTTAAATCACCAAAATTAAGATGTGTTTTTTTTTAACAGAATTGCACTGGCATGCGACCATAGTGGTTTTGTTCCCTCTAGTTTCCGTTGTGTGATGAGCCATTGGTCACCCTTATACAGTCAGTAGTAATTAGACAGTCAGAGAGGGATAGTATAGTCATTTCCTCTCCCTTCTGGTTGCATGGTGCTTAAGCCTTCATATTGCTGACATCAGCACTTATCCCAACTAGCAGCACACACTCTCATACAAACGCACACAAGCGAGTCGCTAACAGGCTTGAGCTCATTAATCAACAGCGGCATCCCATTTCTTGTAAGTTTTGCTATCATGGTGACCGCCATCACTGTCATCCCCTTCTTTCACTCCCCTGGAAACTGAATGTGATGAGCCTGTGGCCACTGGGGCTCGGACACAGCAGAGAGTGCCAATGAAACCATGTGTAGTATCACATATCAATCAGTATCACTTTGTTCAGATTCAAAGCTGTGACTTCCACATAAGAAAAGGATTCCCACACACACACACACACACACCCACACAAACACACACGTTTGAGACCAGCCACAGCTTTCATCCTGCAGGTGCACGTTACTCCGGAAAGGCCACACCTAAGCATGCTCTCCAAACACACTCCAAGACTGTACCTTGGCGTTTTTTTATTTTTATTTTTGAAAGGATATGGCCATTCGGTGATCTTTTTGGCATACTTCCTCACCACGTTGTCTTCGCTGAAGAGGAAGAGGGAGCGGTTGACCGTTAGGCAGCTCTGCCGGACGGGTATAGGGTTGTACAGGGCCATGGTCCGAGCTCTCTGGGCCATCGACTGCTTGTACATCCGCTGTGCTCCGGGGGGCCCACCTTGCCTGCTGCCACCACGGCCGGGCCCCCCTTGTCCGCCGGCACCCCCGCCACCACTGCCACCACCTCCTCCTCCTCCATACCTGTTGGGCACCTCGTCTCCAAAACGCGCCATTCTGCAGACACCAAATGTCAGAGAGGTTAAGAAGGAGTTGAGGGGGGAATCTCAGAGTGACACTTCCACATGCCACCACCCCATCAATCAGCCTTGGCTTCAAACACTCGTGCAAAATGGAGTTGCTCTTTCTGTAGCTTCTGTCTTGGTCTATCTATCTGCTTCCTCCCCAGATCTTCAGTGTGGAGAAGATCCCTCCATTTGGGAGCAGAGAGGGAGGGGCAGAGAGGAGGAGAGGAGAGGGAGAGCGCACTTGTCTGATCAAGTGTTTAGAATATGGATGGGCTTCAGAGCCGTATATTTATGTAATTTCCCTGAATCACTTTTGTCAGGAGGAGAAAAATGGGGGGTTTGAGGAGAATATGACAAAAAATCTTGTCAGAGCATCAGAATTTGAAATAATTCAGCTTTTAGTGTTTCATTTTGATCCTTTTAGGGAGGAAATGAATAAACTCATCCAAAATTGTTGGCGCTTGCATTTGATCAAGAAACCGATCAATAACTTTGAATAATCCGACATGGATGCATAGCTGAGTGAGAAAACAAACATGCCATAGCAATTATCTCCAGTGAGCAGGCTGCTCTGGCTTGGCACTGCGTCTTTTTTCGCTTTCAACAGCCTGGTGCATCTTGACAGGATCCGCAGTTGTCTTTTTCCTCTCTTCCCCACCACTCTGCACCCCCTCCACACACACTTTCTTTTTTTTTCTTTCTTTCTTTTTTTCTGTCTTCAGGGGGATAAAAATAGATGCAGATAAGAGTAAAATCTTTAATAATTCATTTATTCTTGAAGCATAGATCCGCAGTGTTTGATGGAGCTGCTGCCACCTCTGACTCTACCGGCGCTGCGCTGAGGTTACACGCAGACGTCAACGGAGGGGGGCTTCCCCAAAATTTGAGCCCGGTGACATTTGTTGATATTTGGTAATGGACGGTGCGGCATCCCCCTCCTCCTCCTCCTCGCCAAGGCGTCGGTCAGAGCTTTTTGGGCGTGATTGCGCGCACTTGGAGACGAAGACGCACAGGTGCTCGATTTACCAATTATTGACGTCTTCCCTCCAGAGCGGGTCGGTGAAATAAAAAGAAAAAAAGAATGTCCACAACAATCATCTATAATCCAGCGTTCGGACGGCGAGAATCCCGGACGAAGAGGATCCGGAGGCGCAGACCACTGGGGGAGGCAGCATCATCACCATCATCAATTCTCGCTCGGAAAACACGACGGCGGCGGCACGGGCGCGTTGCAGGAGCAGCTTGCATCTTCTCCTCCACCACCAGACACAAACCGCCAACCATCCCCGCCCAGCAGCATCGCCGCCGAGGCTCCACGGACCAGGGAGACGCGGCCAAGCCGTGCTGAGCCAAACCAGTCCAGCGTCTCTTCCCTCCCCTCTTTAGCGCACTATTCCTATGCTCCCTCCTTATGGTTTATCGTCTCCGTCAATCCCCATGGGGGGTGGGGGTGGGGGGACGTGAGTCAAGGCGCGCACGGTCCGGAGGCGGGATTTTTTTTTTTTGCGCAAACGAAGAAAAGTCGACGAGCTGCGGTTCTGTTGCCGTCAGTCAGCGGCTGAGCTTCCGATCAGTCTGACGGGTACCGAGCGCCACGCGCACATCCGTGGACAAGGGTTGCAGCGCACGACTCACGGAGCCTCCCCCATTCCAGCCCACTCTCTCCAAAGCGCACGATGGAGATGGATGGGCGTCACCTGGGCACAGAAAAGGGACAGCTTACCTTTAGCCCAGTGTAATCAAAGCAGCAAAGAAGTGGCCTCTAGACACATCTAACTAAAATCAAAACACAAATAATCCATCACTATTCTAAAAGTTTTTCACAGTTTACTTTTATTTGTCCCAAACTCACCACCAACCATTTGGTCTAATTTACTCTTTACTTTAGATCCCAAATGTCCTCAGCTGAGTTTGTGTGTGAAGTCTTCACAAATAATGTGTAAAATGTCCACAAGAATTCACATTTTTGTTTGGTTTGCCCAAACTGTCCTCAACTGTTCTTTCAAATTATCAAAACCCAAACTAAATCTATACACAGATCCATGTTTTATTGTCATCCAAGCCATGTCCATATAGATTATTAGGGGTGTGACGATTCATTTTAACAATGATTCAGTTCATATCATAATTCATAGTTGAGAATAGGATTCAATATCAGTTCATTTTGAACGATCTGATTGGATCCAAATTACTGATCAAAAATGGATTCAGGACATATTTAACCCAAACATCAACCAGTGTGACTCACAGATAAATACCTGGTACTGAACAGTGCAGGTGAAGTTTTCCAGATTCCTTGTATTTCTTGCAAGATAATTGAGTGTAATTCAAAAATGTGTACAAACAAACAAGTATACAAGAATTAATGTCAAATCATTTACATTTTTGTTTAACGAAATTCAGTCCACTGTTGTTTTGCCACATCAAAATAAACAAATAAAGTACAATAAACCTACCATGTCTCAATCCAAATGGTATTTTCCAATGTTGATTATTGTATTTTGAAACAATTATGTGATGGTATAAGTCAATTCAATTAACAGCTTTCCTTAACAACTTTCATCAACCTTGTTAGATCATAGAATTGATCGTAAATGGATTAGGTCTGTTATTCGTTACACCCCTGTGGTTTATCCTTTACATTAGCAGTTATTCCTTTAACTTACTTTGAAGTATTTTTAGAAGGCAACAGCATTTGTATGTCCATGAACAAATAGGTAAAATCACAGTTTTATCAGTATGCTGAGGATAGTTAGAAAAGTTTAAAGTTCTTTCTTTCTTTTGTGTTAAAAAGAATATTTGAAAGACAAGTTACACCCCCCACCCCCCACCCCCCACCCCCCCAGGCCGTCTGTCGGTCTGGCTCTGGGATCTGAGTTGTCTTTGATGCGGTTAAGCAAGCTGTTTGCTTAAGCTAAACCATCCGAGCTGTCATCATTCCAAGAAAAGAAGATGGAAATGAACACAAAGACAGAAAAAAAGGGAAAATGAAATGAGGGTGTAGGGCTCATTAAGCCAAGCCCAACATCTTTGCAGGAAAATTAAAAATAGACCTCATGAGTAAATTTATAGAAACTTTTTTCTGTGTAAAATAGCATTATGAAACATAAAATCCAACCAAATGAACAGCTTTAATGGTGTCCATGGCACTGAAATGGCAACTGAGGCATTTCCAAGACCCTCTGGCTCTGTCCAAGGTCCTGAAGTAAAAGTAAAAAGCACCACACATCACCTGCTTGGCATTGTAAGCAATGTGAATCTGTGTGGGTGAGCTACTGTACTTCTCACCATCTGTTCATGGCAAAGGAATATTTGTAAATTCTGCTTGCTTGCTCAATCTTCTACCAGCTACTTTGGCAGTTAACAGCTTATTATTTGAAGCTTTGATTGCACTCAAAAGTCATTCAATGAAATCCTAAAAGCAATACATATGGCAGATTTCTGGGATCTAATTGAGGACAAATTGTGTGAGGCTATTTTAAAACAAACAAGGCTTTCCTAACATTCAGCATAGACTGCTCCTTTATTTGTTGAGCTTTAGTGGTTGTTTTAATATAGTAATGTATGGAGTTGTGCTTTATTTTGCTTGGCTTTGTGTCCATGGCTTGTGCTTTCCTTAAGTCACGCCAGGGTTGATGGTCAATTAATTTAGTTTCTGGTCAATTAACCCAAAAGTCTAGTTTTCAGTTTGTCTTCATCAGCTCCTAACACCATTTTGTTGATTACAATGTTGAAGTAAATCAAAAATTTGGAAACTCTGTGTTTAGCGTTTATTTATATAATTATATTTGAAAGACCCACTCCTATTAAATTTGTTTTTTAACATGTTCTTGTAGCATTTTTCTCATGATGGAGGATAGTTATAAAGAAAAGAAAATTTGTATTTCTGAGTATTTCTTTATTCAAATTGTTGTGAATCAGGAGAAGACAAAAAAATGCTGTTTGAAAAAGATTGTTTTTATCTATATAGAAGATACGCTGAACGGGCCACAGGCTCCCTGCTCTGCTCTATTCTGATACATCCATTTCAGACAAATAGATCCATGAACATATTTGTTTTCCTCATCTGAGCTGGAATTTGGCTCAGAATTGTAAGACTGGATAGTTCCAATATTGCTCACCATTTTTGTTGCACCAGTAATGTTAGATCGGGGTTGTGAGGTACTGTAAGTTAGTGGGAGAGAGAGTGTAAACAGAGAGCTTAGTTATGGTTGACGGGAAGAGGGGGCGAGGTTGCGTCATCAGTCTCGCCCATGACTCAGAGGTGAACTTCTGATGAACTACTGTCGTTCTGCAGAAACTATGTCCTAGAAAAATGATACAAGTTTTTTTTTATTTGGGATAAAAACAGCAAAATCTTTGATCCAAAGATGATGGGAGTGAGACTTTAACCAAACTAATAAACAATATCTTAAAATGTCATTGGAGTATCCCATTCGTTCAGCTGGAATAAAGGGAGTAAAAAGCACTGGCAACCAAAATACATACCAATAAAAAGAAATGTTTGTGTTAATCAACATGCAGTCACATTTTGTTCTTAATTGGATCAATTTCCAAACATTTAAAAACTTTGTTTTTAACTCACATTGACTGTTTTTGTCTTTGTCCTGTGATAGACTGGAGTCCCTGTACCCTGCCTTCATTCAATTGTGGTTGGTACAGGCTGCGGCAACCCCATGATCCCAAAATGAAGTAGGTAGTTTTTTAAAATAATGAATGAATGTTTTCATTTTGACTCTCATCTTAAACCTGGGATTGGGCTTCTTGACCTGTCACCATGTCTACTTTCTCAGTAAACTTAATAAAATTGATTCCTCGCCCCACCCCCAAGAGATAATTAGAAAAACTGACATTGTCATGTGATTTTTGCTGGCTGTTAAACAACTATTAGGTAACACAAGGTTGTTTCTGCTGACAGAATGTGTGAGGACTAAAGGGGGAAAAAAGGGGGTGCAATACTAGACATTGTTGGACAGTGTGGTCACATGATGAACTTCATGATCATCTATCAATAATGCGGCTCAGACAGTGAGAGCTCTGTTTCCTTCCCGTCTCCACTCTGATAAGCCTCTCCTGCTGCTGCATGGTCATGCAGCTTTCCCCGGCTCGCTCTGGGAGTGAGTGTGTGGGTGGGTGTGCATGTGCTGCTAAAGGAATCGTGCTGAGGCCCTGATGCGCCGCATTGTCATTCAGAGAGCGTTCGCACAGGCAGCCCCCGCAGGAAGCCCTGGCACCTCCCCTCCTGAAACCCCCACCTCCACCCTCCCTGCCTGCCTGTTCTCTGATCTCACTCAGCAGGCCGGAGCTCCACGGCTCTCTGAGAGGTCCAGAATGAGCACAGACACAGAATGAGCGCAGCAAGATTCAGGCCAGCTCACATGCAGACGAAGGAATGAGCGGTGGCATCTTAAATTACAGAAGAGAGGTTGCTTTGAAGAGTCTGGAGGGAGGATGAAAGCTCTCTGGTGTTTAATTCTTCAAAAATTGACTTGAAAAAAGGAAAGGATAAGCAAATTTAATAATCAATTTATGTGACTGATTAATAGCAGCTCACCTACGGGAAGGACAGTTAAAATGAAAACGTATTTCTTCTTTTAAAAAGAATGCACCAGATCAATTGCATTTCCTGAATTAACATTAAAAAAGGAAAACAGCCAAAAATTACCCAAAAAATAAAAGCTAAATGTAATTATTAATAACTATTGACTGCATGGTGGTGTAGTGGTTAGCACTTTTTCCTCATAGTGAGAAGACCTTGGTTCAAATCCCACCCTGGGTGGGTGTGTGACAGAGGCTGCCTTCACACAACCATAGGTGGGACAATCTCCAGAAACCCCATGAGCCTGAGAGGGTTTCAGCAGGTTCCAAAAATGGATGGATGAATAACTATTACTTCAGTTATTCGTAAAAATAAAGCAAAAGTTTAAACTGTTGAGAATAAAAAATCAGAAAGCAGGTTATTACACTGAAAACCTGGACAGTGAGTTCTTACATCCTTCATTCTTGAGAGTTGGGACAAAATGTCCCACATATAAAAGTCTTCTTCATGTTAAAAATAAACTTGACTGACATACTAAATAAGTGAAATCTAAATGAATTTTGAATACTGAAGTTGTTTTAGCGTAGACTTTGGATGTTTGGTTTTTTTTTGCTTGAATGTATGACCAGTTGATGGACACCCCATGTTATTTTTCTTGTCAAGACTTTGGAAAACCTTTTTACTCATGTGAAAAACTTGTCAAGTGCTCCAGGTTTTGTTTCCCCCACACTTGAAATGCACTCTACCTCATTTTTAAAGCAGAATTCCACTCTGATTGTTTTTATTTTGAGGATTCAAGGGAACATCCAGATAAAAACCTTTGACAAGTGAAAATCAGGTAAAATAGCTCTCACTTTGCCATATTTACATAATTTAAATATTTATTAAAAAAATGAATTTAAATACAGGCAATTTAATTATAGTCAGCTAATCAATCACACACTTCATATCTACTATAGAAAAAAATACATCTCTAACTCTTACCAGCTGTCTTTTCCATGGCAAGGTTTTTTTCAGAGAACAATGCAAAGATTCTGCTTCTCTATCTGGTCCTGTGTTTCCTAGTAGTTTATTTGCTCACTACTGATGACCATCAGCTTCTTGGCCAAATTTTTCACTTGCTCCCACCTACTGTGTTGAGCACCAGTGGAGCAGATCCCCAAAACCAAAAGGTCCCTGGGTTTGATGCAACAATGTCAATTCAAATATAAGGTTTAAACATATATATTAATAACAAAATATATTTACAAAATCAAGCATGTCCTCTGTTTTTGATAGATTTTCTATAAATACAAGTTTTCTAATTACAAGTTATAAATTAGTATTCTTCATTTCATTATAAAGGCATTGAGTTAACATGTGAATTTATTATAAATGAAATTAATAATAATAATTAATAATATAGATGAAAAATGTGTTTTTTGTGATTTTAACATGTACTTGTAGCCTTTTTTTTCATAATGAAGGACATGAAAAAAGGAAATCGTTGTGAATCGGACCAAAAAAAATGCAGTTTGAAAAAGGTTGTTTTTGTGTCGTACAAAATACAACCGGTGGGCCACAAGCTGCCCGCTCTGCTCCATTCTCATGCATCCACTTGAAGACAAATATCCATGAACGTCTTCATTTTCCTTGGCGGAGCTGGAATCTGACTCAGAACTACAGTTGGGTAGCTCCAATGTTGCTCGCCATTTTTTTTGTCTTGTCCAGCAAAAGAACATACAGATTGCAGCTGAGTGCCTCTTGTGACGGACATATTTTGCTTTTACATTTGGGGTCGTTTGTTACTCTTCCGAGTTTGTTAATATAAGCCCCTTTTGTAATAGAAGCTGAACTTTATTGAGTTTTAGCTGCTTGGACCTGATGAAAGGAGGGGAGACAGAAAGAGAAAGGGGGGAAGATGATAATACAAGGTCATAAAGAAAGATGCGTATCATAAATAAATGACATGCCTTGATGATAATGTGCACTTGTCACCAACGCTTGCCATTTTTACTGCACTGCTGAAGCTGTTTTGTCACGACTCTTAAGAATCATGGATACATGCACCACAGACTATCATATTCAGAGAACATAAGGTATTGTCCTCCATAGTACCTCAGATCCACCAGGCTGTGGAATGATCTCCTGAACAGTTCTGCTTTATTGTTTGGCCACCGGGCCTTCAGTGTCAATGTCTAGTCGTCAAGCCACACGGACAAATCCACCGTTCAAACCAACAGCCTCTCATTTGGCTCAGTTTTAACACACTATTACTCTATTTTTAGAAATGAATGAAAATCCCTAAAGGAATTGTTGGTCTTTTCATTTTACTTTCATGTAATTCCAGTCTCTTGAAACTGCCAGGAGCCAATCCACCAAGGCGAGACTCAGTCTGGATTCTGGACAAGTAAAAGACCATACATAGCTGATGTTTAGCAGTCAACTCTTGGTTTTTTTGAAAGATGGGTACATTCTCAAAAGGGACATTGACTCTAACCAAGCCACCCTTTGAGAGCATAAATGTGACATAAAATGCAGATTACATTGCAAATGCATATTGAGAAATGTTACTGTTTTATTCACTCTATGAGTATACTAGAAGTTTGACATCCGCAATTTAAAAAAAATGGGACAGTAGTATTACATGGTGGACCAAAAAGACTTTAGTTCAGGTGGGACAACGTAATTCATTTAAATTTGTAACTTGATCAACTATGAAAAAAGTGCTTAAAAGCATCTAATTCAAGTAAAGATAGACAGCAGTCCTTTAAAAGGGTGTGCACAAAACAAACAATCAAACAACAAACTCGAGTTTTAAATTACAAAAGCTTTGTAAATTTTACTTTCCACTCTGGAATCCTCAAAAGAAATCTAAATTAGTCTCTGTGCATGTGGAACAAAGACTAAGACCTTCTTCCTCATGGTCAACCAGTATGATTGTGTCAATGATGGTACTATTTAGGTTTAAGAATACTTTAGGAAACCTTTATGCCTCTGGAAGCCACTCTTTCAAATAAGGGTCTGTGTGAGCGTTTTTTCTTCAGTGCTGAAGGTTGTTATACGAAGTGAGAGTGTGTTAGTCAGACAATATTATATGTGTGTCTGAGTGTGTGTGTGGCAATATAGCAAACTGATGTAGCATCCAAGCTAATTAGAGGATTGCTCTTTTTTGGCACGTTTTCACACCGACTGAACCTTTATTAATTGATTGGCTAGTTAATGGAAGTGCAGAGGAGAGACGCGGAGGGGTGGGGGGTTGCTGGGCTCAGCTAATGGGCCTGGATTGGGTGTGTGGAGTAAGCATTCCAGTCAAAGAATCAGCACAATAAGATGGGGCGGGAGAAAGGAATTGATAATGGAGGATACAAAGCAGAAATGTAAGAACCTCGGTCCTTTTTTGCAAACAAGTTTGCGAGTTACAGGTACTGTGATTGTGCTAACATGGCTAATGTGTAGCGTGTCCAAACAAGTTTAGAGTTACTGTAAAAGCAGGTGATAAACTCTGACAAACTGACAGACTCATGTCAGACACTAAAAGGCTTATTTTGCCTTATAGTTTGGTGCGCTATTTTGACAGATTTGAAAAAAGACCAGTCATTGATGGTGGACCCTATAGTGCAGAAAATAAAGTATTGTCGGCTATTAGTTGTCAGAGTCAAAGCTGGATATTTTCAGCTCCAGATGAGGAGGGATGAGCCGTCGTTCAGTAAAATAGCTGCATGTAGAATAATATTTAAACACACATGAGCTGCACAAGACACACGTGGTTGGATTCAGCTTTTTTTCCTTTTAGAGAACATTTCACCTTTTTTTCCACAAACATACAGTTTGTTATGTGATGCAAGTTTACTCTGCGAGGAATACAGGTTTTCAAAGAGATGTTTGTTAAGGTTGTAGCGATTCATCAATTAATTGACAAATCGATTCATATTCCTACGATCCAATCAATTCGATCTGTCTGAGGCAAGTTCCAAACTGAATCAAACCAAACCAAACTGTACCATAAAAAATTGTTTCAAAATGAAATATCTAACAAGTCCTCTAAATGTTGTTAATTTAATTCAGGTTGGTTGATCTGCTTAATCAGAATGTCTGACAATGCTGTCCCAAGAAAACTGTAAATAAGATTATCTGCCTCATGTAGATGTGTTATTTGGTAACCAGGTTTATACATTAAATTGACCTTGATTTCTTTGAGCAAACCTTTCTTGAGTTTGAAGAAACAAAGGTTGTTTGAGTGCGGTATAATTTTTATTGCCCTTTTCCTACCAAAACTTTAAGAATTGTGTTGGTGTTATTGGGATTCAGAGTTATTTTCTTGTCTTAAAATTTGATTTTTTCAAAGTAGAAATTTTGCAACAAAATTTGCTATCGCTGATCAGCTCCATAAACAGCATGACAGAAATTTGCAATAATCTGACAGACAAGCTTGTTTTTTGTTGCAGTCCTAATCTAAGATACACAATTTAGATAAACAGTTATTGATATAAGTAGAAAAGAGAAAAGGAAGAAACTTCTGTCCACTTCTATCTAGAGATCAATTCAAGAACAAAATTGTACTCTTTTCAGGCAACATTTTTAAAAAACAAAATTATTGATAAAACATATATTTAATCTATAGTAGTAGTAAAATAAAGTATTCAAAGCTGGACACATAAGGAAGTCTCTCTTTAAGATTACTATTAATATGAAACAAATATATGTGTAAAAATTAAATATTTTAGTCCTTTGGGGCAAAAAAACCCCATGATGTTAATTTCAGTGCACGACAATATGCGGCAACCTGCATGAGTCTTTGGAAAGGCCAGTGGAAAGGCAAGTCATGCATATGAAGTCCATATGTTCCAGGATGTTCAGGCCCACAGCTGAGTATCCGTTGGATGAATGTTATATTAATATTAAAAATATATGTGAAGTTGACTGATACATAAGCTTTCTTGAATTTTTTTCACACTTTAATACACATTCAACGTGGAGAAAATGTCTTCACTTTTGTTGCAGTGAGCATGGTTTAAAATAGAGAAAATATCATGTTTAGTCATTTCATGGAGCCGGTGGTGGAGAAACTGCTTCTCATCAGCGAGTGAATTACAGCTCCCAATACTCTGACTAATTAGAAAAGAACACTAAAGGCAGTAATACATTTCAGTTTTCCTGTAATACCTATTTCTTATGTCCAAAAACAGCTCAGCTCTTCAAGTTAGATTGAAGCTTCAATAGTTTGTTCCAAGTGTTTCATTAAAGAAGAGAGCGGCAGAGAGACCAGGTGGGGAGGCAGAAAACGACAAGAATAAAAGGGTTGGCAAAAAGTAACGAGGACAGGGGAGACAGCAGGTCAATAATCCACTATGACATCGCCATTATGCAAAAGAAAGTGATAACACAGATTTTTTACCAAACAGAAACAATGCTGCCTTCAGTTTCATATATATATATATATATATATATATATATATATATATATATATATATATGTGCCTCTATGTAGAGCCTTTAACCACCATATTCAAGGTTATGCTTAAAACATTCCTCTTTGGACAGGCTTATTGCCAGGCTAGCAATCAGAGAATATTTAACTTGCTTCCCTACCTCACCTAGTGTAACCTAAGTTTTTTTAAATACGATAAGTACAAGCGTGAATGCCCTAAATGTTTTCATACCAGTATTGCATAGGACAGGGATAGGCAACTCCAGGCCTCAAGGGCTGCTGTGTCTGCATGGTTTCCAGATATCCAAGCCCTACTCATGACTGATTAACTGGTTCAGGTGTAACAGGAGCCCCGACCACCAGCCACTCGCCTACAAGTCCCAACCCCTGGCTCATGTGGGGCCCCAGTAATGCCAATCCAGGCGACATAACTGGATCTATGATTGTTCCTTACTTAAAGTGTTTCTGAACCGCTCTTTGTCTGGCTTGTCGCTCAGGACCTGTCTGCCATGGTGACCCAATAGGTGCTGAAGCCTCAGACAGCATAGCTACTGAGATCACTCGAGCACTCAAACCGAAGATATGAATCCAAACTCAAATTTAAACACATCAAAATTCATGCAGTTAAATTTTTATCATAAAATATTCCCTTATTTTTATTTTGAAACTGAAAACAATTTGAACTGATCAGTAAATAGGTCATCTTCAATATGAAGCTCCATTATGTAAAAATAAATGTACATAAAAAAATTACAACAGTAATTATGCAGTTTGCAATATTGTCAAAAAATCTTGCTGTTATGAAATACAATTCCTATCTACGTTGATCTGCTTAGAGGGTATACTGCACAGGTGACAAGTGTGGACAGTTACAACTATCATCACCCCTTTCACCCACTTAGGCTGAGAGTTTGAGGGTCCTGCAGTATATTAGCTGTTCTCAGCACTGCACTTTTCTGGACCGAGATGTCTGAGGTCTTTCCAGGGATCTGTTGGAACCACTCCTCCAGTTTGGGGATTTCAGCCCCGAGTGCTCCAATTACCACGGGCACCACTATCACCTTCACCATCCAAGCTTTCTCCAGGTCTTCTCTGAGTCCCTGGTATTTCTCCAGTTTCTCATGTTCCTTCTTCTTGATGTTACCATCTCTTGGTACTTCCACATCCACCACAACAAGTGTCCTCTGTTCTTTATCCACCACTACAATGTCTGGTTGGTTCGTCATTACCATCCTGTCAGTCTGTATCTGGAAGATCCCACAGGATCTTTGCTCTCTCCGTCTCTACAACTTTCAGGGGTTTTTACCATTTTTGACTTTGAGGTTTACAGTCTATAATCTTCACACATGTCCTTGTATACTATTCCAGCCACTTGGTTGTGGCACTCCAAGTATGCCTTCCCGGCCAGAATCTTACACTCTGTAGTTATGTGCTGGATTGTTTCTGGTGCTTCTTTGCACAGCCTACACCTTGGGTCTTGTCTGGTGTGGTAGATCTGAGCTTCTATCGCTCTGGTGGTCAAGGCTTGTTCCTGTGCTGTCAGGATAAGCGCTTCTGTGCTGTTCTGTAGGCCAGCCCTTTCTAGCCATTGGTAGGACTTCTTGATATCAGCCACTTCAGTTATAGTTGGGTGGTTCAGGGGCTTGTCCTCCCATGACAATCTGTTCTCCAGCACATCATCCTCTGTTGTCCGTTGCCTGAGACATTCACTGAGCACACTGTCAGTTGAGGCCTTGAGCTTGATGTAGTCATGCATCTTGGATGTTTTTTTCCCTAATAGTGGTTTCCATGCGCACTATTCTTCAGCCTCCTTCCTTTGAGCTAGCTTACATTGTCAAGGTCCTGGATTTGGGATGGATGTTGATTCCTCTCAATGTTTGGTGAGGAGCTTTCGGGTCTAGCTGTGGTAAACTCCAGAGCTGAAAGTTTTTGAACTCTTTTTTACACATTTAAGATGTTGCACTGGATTTAGGAAAAGACATAAATCACAGAAAATGTGTAAAACCGCATTTATTTCTCACTTACAAAGAAAAATTCAGTGAAAACAGAACAAAATTTCGAGAACACAATATTCCCTTCATGCCTTGCAGCTTGGCTATGAGTAGCTGAGGCATTTCATGTCCAAGCTGGAAAACAGCTCTGTCACTGCAGGAAGCTTGCCTTGACTGAAGCTATTAGCTAAATGATAGGCTGAGTGTGCTGGCTGCTGCCACAGCTGTCCATCCAGACTGCTCTGCTAAATAAACACACCCTTCAATTCAGCAATAATCACATATCAGACACCAGCTTCTGTTGATAAGAAGTTTAAAGTCCCACTCTGATCATCTTTTGATCTGTTGTAAAAGCGTTCCCAGTTGTCTTTTATTCATGATTATGACATTTTTAGCCAAAATGTTAAAAACCTGTGTAGTAATCTAAAGGTGCTTACACACCAAACGCGATTCGCACGGCGGAGGCGGCCAGTTTCAATGTAAAGTCAATGGTTTAAAAGCAAATTGAAGTTCTGCGGCGTGAATTGAGCGCAAATTCATTGGCGGGCACAGCAAGCCAGAGTAAAAAAATCTAAACTCTGGGGAGGTTGCCACGTCTGTGTCAACCAATCAGGGAATCAACTTTTGACGGTTTCAGTGACAGCAGGTAGAATATACATCCAATATGGTAGATTGGATCTCCTGAACTTCCATCCATTTTCTTAACCTGATGTATTCCTTTCAGGACAGCGGGGTTTCCTTAACCCTTTCAGCAACTGTTGGGCGACAGTCTGTGGAAACACGGTGGAAGCGGCCGTCATCCAGAGACAGCGGAAGCTGTGAAGCTCACAAAACCCAGAGAACCTCTAAATTAGGGGATGCTTACACTTTTTTTGGCATGTGAGCTATGTACTTAAATAAGTTTTCATTTTTAAGTGCTCAAACGTACAATCAACATGCTGTTACAACAGAAACACACAGAAAAACACAATTTCTGTTTTAAAAATATTAAAAACCCATGGATGAACAAATCCTTTCGTGCCAACCCTAGCGAGCCATGCGCTCAGTTTTTTTGTGGGTAACTGTCTTTATAAAGTGACAAACCCCCTCATAGGTCAGTTGCTCTTGTGGTGAATGTGGTTATTTCACATATATCCTAAGTTTTGTTATCAAAAGAACCCCGGGTTCTAATCCTGCACCCGGTTTTTGTAGTTTGTTGAATCTTTATTCCACTAAATTACTTAACACACATTACTATAAATATTAATTAAAAACATCAGGAGGATTCTTTGGATTAAAAATATCATTGGAATGTATTTTTTATAGGCATGAGTTATTTAAGTAATGAATATTAAACACAAATAAATGTAGTCTATGAAACCTTTAGTTTAAATGTTCTTGTTTGTTTTAAAGAGATGTTCATAGAAATTCATAAAAAAAAATATGTTTTCTTTATGCTTAATAAAATGCAAATATATATTTTAAAAGTAAAATATAGTAACACTGAAGTTTGAACACAATTACATTTCAAGAGTTAGCTTTCCAAGCACAGAACCAACCACTTGTGCCAGAAGCACAGATTCATAATATGGAGTGTTTGCTATTTGATCACTGAATTTTACTTTTTTTTGTGGGTAGATGGTTTGTATATTCTGGTTTTTTTCATGGCCCGTGATCTACATGGCAACGTGATCACGAATGTTTTTGAAGAGCTTTTGGAAAAAAAAAAAAGATCTCTAAACATCATCTGTGTCTTCCATACATTGTAAATTAAATACAGACAAAGCTTCATGGAGTGATCAACAACATTAGCTGCTAGCTCTTCCCACACGAGAACGAGGCGGCGAGTTTGTGGAACACAATTTTGGCCACGCAGCGAGCAGCAAATTCGCCATTCGAGAAGGGGCAGTGCACGTGAATTGGCCGTGCGAATCGAGTTCGGTGTGAATGCACCATCAGACACAGTTTCTGCAAAGCGGCAGGAGTTCATTACAAATTTACCCCTGAGTTGTGGGCGGGACTATTGGTATGGAAAAACCCCACCTCCTCTTTCTATTACCCATTTGTTTGAACCAAGGGTGGGCAAACTACATCCTGGGGACCATTTGCAGCCAGTTAGACTTTTCAACAAGGCTCACTAAAGTGGAAAACATTAAATTGACAATCCTTTTTATCGTTTTATTTTTCCCTGTATTTCTAGCGTCTTCCCATAGATGGTGCTCTACAAATACATTGACTTTTCTTTAGGTGCAGAAAGTTTTTCAGCATCCATGTGGGTTTTTTTTTTATCTTCTGACATAAAAGTGAATTATCTAAGTCAGATAGTCATTTTTCCAATAATTCTAACACCACATGAATGCAGCATTTCTCTAAGTTTGTGCCAATGGCACAATGCAATTGCTGCAAAATAAGAATAAAACTCACAGTTTTAAACATAAAAACTCAAAAATAAACATAATTATTTTCAATCAAAATTAAAGAATGATTTCATCCAGATTTTTACTGTATTTTTTTTCTCTTATGAGGTGAATTACCAAAATACTCCTCACATCTGCTGTTGGCCCGGCCCTTCTGTACAATTTTAGAACCCTTTCTTGCCCCTTGAGTTAAAATGTTTGCCAATCCTTGGCTTACACTTACTCCCACTAGGTTACAGCTCTTCACACCCCCAACATAACATTATTGGCGCAACAAAAATGGCAAGGAATATTGGAGCTATCCATCCAGACAGATTTAAGCCAGACACCAGATCAGGCGAGGAAAACAAATGCGTACATGGATCTATTTGTTTGCAAGTGGATGCATCAGAATAGAGCAGAGCAGAGGCCTTCTGGTCTGCCCATCATATTTTCTATCTAACAAATACAACCTTTTTCAAACTGCATTTTTTTCGTCTGCTCCAGATTTACAACAATTTAAATAAAGAAATACTCAGAAATGAAATTTTAAGCTTTTGTCCTGTGTTTATGTCCTCCATCGTCCAAAAATCCCACAAAAACATGTTCAAAATCATTATAGAAAAATAAAAACAAAAATGTAATAAATCTGCTAACTAAAGAGGATGTTTATTGTTAACTTTTTAAAACAGAACTTATTCTTGTATTGTTGGTGACCAAATAGATGATAAACATGAATCCAGGAACCAGGTGTGATGGATGTTGCAGAGGGTACAGGTTAAATGTTTACATTCTGTATATCAGAGTGTAATAATGCATGATGTATATCCCTGCCCATTATGTAGTTTCCCAAAGAGGAAACTTGTTTAAACTGCTTGGCTTGTGCACAGTTGACTCCTCAGAGAGAGCAGCTGTGCTCCCTGTGGATTCCCCTCATTAAAATAAAGGACGAATCAATGATTTCCAAACCATCTATTTACCCAGGGAGGGAAATTGCTGAGCTTTCACACTTTTCCCGCAGAAACACTGTACACCCTCTGCTGCCTGTATATACCCTACATATCACACAGATGTTCAAAGCAGCCAAAAATGATCAGACTGAATTAGTGGTTTGTAAGACAAAAGCAAAAAAACGTTACATTTGTGGAAAATGATGAAAACACGGCTAAAAAATGTTTTTCATATCCATTATCTTGCAGTTTGGGGTTTTTTTGTCTTATGTAATGCCACAGGAACACAGTAACATTGTAAACAAATAGAAACATTGACACTCCATGGAAAAATGAGGAATTGCAGCTCAATACAGAAACTTGCTAAATTTAAGTTTAAACAAATAATTAAAAAACAAAATGCCCTCACCCCCCTCTACCCCCCTCTACCACCCTCCACAGATGGTACCTCACCCCAAGCTTGTGTCCACTTTCAGAGGCCTGAGAGTTTGAGGGTCCTGCAGTATATTAGCTGTTCTCAGCACTGCACTTTTCTGGACTGAGATGTCTGAGGTCTTTCCAGGGATCTGTTGGAACCACTCCTCCAGTTTGGGGGTTTCAGCCCCGAGTGCCCCAATTACCACGGGCACCACTATCACCTTCACCATCCAAGCTTTCTCCAGGTCTTCTCTGAGTCCCTGGTATTTCTCCAGTTTTCTCATGTTCCTTCTTCTTGATGTTACCATCTCTTGGTACTTCCACATCCACCACAACAAGTGTCCTCTGTTCTTTATCCACCACTACAATGTCTGGTTGGTTCGCCATTACCATCCTGTCAGTCTGTATCTGGAAGATCCCACAGGATCTTTGCTCTCTCAGTCTCTACAACTTTCAGGGGTTTTTACCATTTTTGACTTTGAGGTTTACAGTCTATAATCTTCACACATGTCCTTGTATACTATTCCAGCCACTTGGTTGTGGCACTCCAAGTATGCCTTCCCGGCCAGAATCTTACACTCTGTAGTTATGTGCTGGATTGTTTCTGGTGCTTCTTTGCACAGCCTACACCTTGGGTCTTGTCTGGTGTGGTAGATCTGAGCTTCTATCGCTCTGGTGGTCAGGGCTTGTTCCTGTGCTGTCAGGATAAGCGCTTCTGTGCTGTTCTGTAGGCCGGCCCTTTCTAGCCATTGGTAGGACTTCTTGATATCAGCCACTTCAGTTATAGTTGGGTGGTTCAGGGGCTTGTCCTCCCATGACAATCTGTTCTCCAGCACATCATCCTCTGTTGTCCGTTGCCTGAGACATTCACTGAGCACACTGTCAGTTGAGGCCTTGAGCTTGATGTAGTCATGCATCTTGGATGTTTTTTCCCTAATAGTGGTTTCCATGCGCACTATTCTTCAGCCTCCTTCCTTTGAGCTAGCTTACATTGTCAAGGTCCTGGATTTGGGATGGATGTTGATTCCTCTCAATGTTTGGTGAGGAGCTTTTGGGTCTAGCTGTGGTAAACTCCAGAGCTGAAAGTCCCACAGGATCTTTGCTCTCTCAGTCTATACAACTTTCGGAGGGGTTTCCCATTTTGAATTTGAGGTTTACAGTCTATAATCTTCACACATGTCCTTGTATACTATTCCAGCCACTTGGATCTGGTGCTCCAAGTATACTTTCCCGGCCAGCATTTTACACCTCTTACATGTGCTGGATTGTTTCTGGTGCTTCTTTGCACAGCCTACACCTTGGGTCTTTTCTGATGTGGTAGATCTGAGCTTCTATCACTCTGGTGGTCAGGGCTTGTTCCTGTGCTGTCAGGATGAGCGCTTCTGTGCTGTTCTGTAGGCCAGCCCTTTCTAGCCATTGGGAGGACTTCTTGATTTCATCCACTTCAGTTATAGTTGGGTGGTTCAGGGGCTTGTCCTCCCATGACAATCTGTTGTCCGGCACAGCGTTCTCTGTTTTTCTGGGAATCCAGTTATTTCAGGATATATTTGTAAAGTAAGAACAAAAAGACTCAGTTTAACTTGTTTTATGACATTTCTTTTATGCAAAAATTCCTGTAAACTCCTCAATGCGTAAAGTATAAGAAGACATGTAAATATTTTATTTCTATAAACGGGATGGTAACAAACATGATTAAAAAATAAAAAACAATACAGAAAAATGTACCCGTAAAACCTAAAAGGAAAAGAACTTGATCGCCCAAGTATGAATGAATGCTGAAGAACTTCTCCAACTTTATCATTCATCAACTTAAGATGAACATGTGAACATGCGTGTGTTCAACTTTGATTTGTTTCTGAGATACACCAAAAATCCAAAAAATCAATTCTCAAACATGGACACAAGGGGGCAGCAGTCCCTCACATGACAACTATGGGGCCATCATCTTCACAGCTGCTTGGTTCTGCTTTTGTTCCCTCAGATGGTTGATCCAGTTTATACAGGCACTATGGTTGAAAGTATGGAGGGATTTTAAAAAAGACAATAAATAAAAGTTCAGACAGCTGAATGTAGAAAGAATAAGAACTTAGGTTTAGTTTGGGGTGAAAACCTTACAAAGAGGGCAATCAGAGGTGTGTTGTAGGACACAGTGTTGCTGATTGGAAAAATCCGTGACAGTTTTGTCAAAAAATTATGTTCCCAGCAAATTCAAAAGCCCACAAACACATCATCTTGCTTTTATTTTGTGCTGACAAAAATGAATATGGCTCAGCAAATTTTCTGAGACACTAGTTAGAGGCCAAACTGTCAGAATGTTCAAACCATCAACAGCTACTATGTCATATCTGTAAAGTGACTTTTTTCATCTCCTTCAATGGACAACAATGCTCTCCATGTTGTTTATTGGTTACTGCTTTTTCTATATCTTGTGTACTGCATAGAATTTCAAAATAAGACTAATCTGTCCTAACACCTCCAATTTGTGTTGGAGCCATATGTTACATTTACAAGCTGGATAACAAGATCACCCAAATCCACGATTTGTAAAGTCTAAATCGCTCAAGTTTGCAGTTGTCTTTTTAGGTTTTTTTTGTTTTTGAAGTTTGCTTGACAGAAAAACTGACAGAGTCTAGTTTAGACAAATTATTTGCTTTCACTGGAAACGGTTTAGTATTTTTGGACAATATTTCAAAAGGAACTTGACATAAGATTTATATTGAAATTGACAATTTTTGTACTGGCCTGAAAACAATGGTGTTCAGTTCTGTGAAAAGAGCTGGCATCTTTTCTGCTTTGTTTCCGAAGAAACAGTCCAAATTCTGTAATTAGTAGCATTGATATATTATTTACCATACATAACTAGAATTTGAAGGCCAAAATGTTTGTGATATTTAATGTGATTTTTACAGTCAATACAAAACATAGCTGCTGTTTCTCTCTTTTGATAACCTGTTTGGCTAATTTTTTTCATTTGTTTTTCCACGGTTTCAATTTTCTGTGATTTTTGATACAGACGTTCAAAAGTGGTCAGAGACGTACAAGGTTTGGATATTTAAACTATCCCAACAAGGATGGCAAAGCTTAGGATTTCAGTTATTCTTTTTCTCATTGCTGTGCGCTGCCATTGTAATTCCTGAACTGATCTTTCAGTTCAGTTCAGATCAGATCTTTCAGATCTTCAGTCACATCCTGTTTACAAGCTTTGGTTCAAAGCAGAAATGTCTGATTGAAGGCATTCATAAAACAGATCACACACAAGGTTCAGGACTGAATCTGCACCAAATGAATCAAACTCCATCCGGGCCAATGGGTTTTCCCATTCTGCATTCACCCTCAAATAGTTTAAAGTAATCAAAACTTTTACTTTATGAATATCAATGCAATTCCCATCATCATTACCTAGAGGTATCATTCAACAATGCAGAATTTACTGCAAGATCATGTGCATGGAGCAATCCCACTTTCAGAAAGTTCTGTTTACACACTCCACCGTTAGCTTACACAGCACCTCAGACCCCCAGTATTGGAGCTATCCAGCCGTACAACTTTAGGCCAGATATCAGCTTGGACAAAGAATAGAAAGACGCACATGGATCTATTGGTCTACAATTGGATGCATCAGAAGTCTGCTCCTGATTCACAATAGTTTGACTAAAGAAATACTCAGAAATGCAATTTTAAGCTTCTTAATTTCATTTTTCTAAATTTAATTTTCTTTACATATGTGTCCTCCATTATTATAAAAAATGCCACAAGAACATGTTAAAAACATCCCTGAAACACAATTTCATTCAAAGACCCACTCATTGAAGCGGTCTTTGAATGAAGTCTGGACACAACAACCCCATTCCTGGAATTATTTGAAATCCCATTTTGCACACCTTTGCGTTTCCCTGGAAAGAGAGAGGTGGAAGGGTAAAATTTTTGTAGTAGTGAACATGTAGGTAGGTGCATGTGAAAGTGGGAATAGATGTGCATGAGACGGTCAGGATGTGTTATAAATTCCACCTGACCCTCTTGAATTCCTGAAATGCCTCTCTCCAGTGCCATCCAGTGGTCACACATGAGAATGGAACTTCTTTTAAGAATGGGAAACATCAACAGTAAGATAAGCACAACACTAAATACTTTGATGCCTGCAGTATCACTCCAAGAAAGCAAAGATGCTGATATACAGCCATAAGAAACTAGCATAGAGTTTCTGCACTTAAAATGGTCCGGGTGAATACTCAGACATGATTGATTGCTTGGTGTTGATGCACACCTTAAAAAGTAGCTTTTTTATATAACCTTTATTTAACCAGAAAGTCCCATTGAGACTAAAAACCTCTTTTACAAGTTCTGATTACACAATGGGACACACACTCAAATGGAGATAAACAAATGGTGTGGCCCCCCCATCCTCCCCTGACCTATTGAAAAGCTTTGGAGCATCCTAAAGCCAAATATCTCTGAGGGTGGGAGGTAGTTCACATCCAAACAGCAGCTCTGGGAGGCTATTCTGACATCCTGCAAAGAAAGAAATTCAAGAAGAAACTCTCCAAAAACTCACAAGTTCAATGGACACAGAAATTGTGACACTGCTACAAAATAAGGGTCTTATGTTTAAACATAACTTGACCTATAAAGATATTTTTGTTTGAAAATTTTTTTGATTTCAGTAAATATGACCTCCTAATGCAGCAAATTCAACAAACAACCATTTTCAATTCTTTAGAATTGATCAAATGTTGTGGAAATCTGTTGTGTGTAACAATGTGAAACAGTGCATTTGAAAGGGTTTTATTTAAAAAAAATACTGTTATTTTTAGGTTTGTTCAATAACATTTCATCTAAACTATAATGGTTAGTAACTTTAAAATTATATTGAATGTCATTTGCATTGAGTATTTAGAAAATCATAGAAAAACATCATTTACATCATAATTTGGAACGCACTGTAAATTTGGAAGAGAGTTTATAAGAATTATTGACGATTCTTCCTAGTTTTGTGAGATCAACTTTCAATGAGAAAGTCTGCAAATTTGCAGCGGAAAAAGTGTTTCACTTGATTAAAGTCAGGTCCTTGTGCAGGCAAGTCAAGTTTTTTTCCACACCAGAATGTCTTATCTTTGTCTTTATGGCATTTGCTTTGTGCTCTGGTTGTATCCATATTGAAACAAGATGGGACCATCTCAAACTGTTGTAAACCAATAGTCAACATTTCTTAGTACTAAGAACCACTCATCAGAAACCAGGGATCCAGGAATGATCCTTTGCAACAGTCTGGTCCTTGACCACCATCAGCATCAGGGCTACGAGGGTATATTCATCTACAGTTCAAACTTATTCCAAGAATGCAAGATGTCAGAGCCTAATCGCCAAAGATCATACACTTATTACACGCATATCTTTCTGTATTACAAATAAACATATATTCTTCTTATTGAAGTGCTGTTTTTCTGGTAGCTAGAAAATACTGACTCCTCCATCATATTGCCAGATGGAGAAGTGTGAGTTATCACTCCAGAGAATGTGTTTTCTCTGTTCAAGAGTTTAGTGGTGGTGTGTTTTACACCACTGCATCCAAGGCTTTGAATAACACTTGATGTATGGCTTTAAGGCAGCTGCTCCGCCACGAAAACACACTCCGAGAAGCTTTCTGGAGCTGATCTAAAGGCCACACAATGTTTGGAGGTCTGTAACTACTGGCTCTGTAAAAAGTTGCTGATCTCTGCACCTCAGCATCTTCTGACCCTTTCTGTCAGTTTTACATGGTGTTTGAACATAATGGCTGAGTTGTCATCATTCCTAACCACTTCCACTTTGTTAAAATTCCAGAGACAGCTGACTGTGGAATATTTGCTGTGGAGAATATTTCCCAACTGGACTTTATGCACAATGTTGGATTAGGAAAGTTTTTATTTTAAACAATCAAAGCAAGATACATGTCAAACATAGGATAATTGTAGATTGCTTGAAAGGGAATGGAAGGAAGCAAACTTCTATTATTATATTATATATAAACCTAACCATTTTCTTTGCATAAGTTATCATTATCCGATTCATAACTTCTAATCAGATATTTATACTTTACCAACACAGATTCAGGTCATTCCAAATTTTTAAGCTTTAACAAATCATATGACAAGATGAAGCACATAATGATCATAACACTAGACATGAGATCATAATTCAGATTATGTTTCTTTAGAAAACGCAATAAGTGTTTTCTAAAGAATATAAATAATAAAATAAAGTAATATAATTAAAGTAAAGTAAAATATTAATATAAAGTATCATGATTTAAAATAAGTGCAGTTTATTATCCGTATAAAAAAACAATTTAAATCAAGTATCAACGATTAAAAATATGTGCAGATTATTTTTCATATGAAAAATGTGTATTATAAATCCCATTTTAGGTAACCAAGTGAAGTGATATGATTAGAGATCAATCATTTTAACAGTTGTCAATTATTTGTTGTGATTATTGTGATGCTGTGCAATAAAGAGGGCCCCCATTCTGTTTAATGTTTGTGGATTGTATTCTTTAAGAGAGTTTATAAAGTTTTTCTTCGGTGTTGTGTCTGCAGGAATTGTTCGTCAGGGTCCTTGTCCCTCTGCATCTGCTATTGTAGCGGGCACATTATCTGCAGGTCAGAACTCTGCTGGAATTCAGGGTCACATTTGAATTTTAGGGACAGAGGAAGATTCTGAAATTGCCTATTTCTTGAAATGTTTTACTTCGTTTAATTGTTCAGATGTCTGTGATCAAGCACTTTTCAAAATCTCTCATATTGTTGACAACCACGGCCTTGGACCAGTCCCTCGGACTGAGTGGTTTAACGAAGATCCTGCAGTTCATCACCCACGAGTTTAGTATCACCTTATGCCGTTTGAGCATCCTAGCATGTTTGACAATTTCAGAAATTCGTTTTGTAAAATAGTCATTAATGTAGACAGTTGTACCTTTGCTTCATCAGAGCTATCTTGTGCTTTTGATTCATAACTCTGATAAGAATCACTGTTTGATGGAATCCTTTCCCCTGAGGATTGGGTGGCAGATCTCAACTGTATTTAGATTCAGGGAGATCCCTTTTTGACCTCAGAAATTATTCAATTTAACATTCCACGCTGTCTCCTAGATCAAAAGCAGCACCCACAACACTGCAGCTAGCGGTAGCTTCAGCAGGCCTTGCCCGGAGTTTGATCGGTAATCCCGTGAGAATTACATTGTTCTGTTTTCTTTGTTGTTCCATGTCATCCACTCTTTGCTCCATAATGTCAACCCAGTTATCTTGATGCTCATTTTGACCACACTGTTTCAGAATATCTTCCATGAGTTCCATCAGATGAGTTGGCTTAGCTTTGATGTCCAGCAAAGGAATTTTCTTTGCTTCGGGAAGATCCCATCATTTATCACAGTACCACAATGGAATTCAGCGAGCCAACATTCTTCTACAAATGTTTGTCAAACCAGTCTGCATGACTGGGTAGAGGATTTTATGCGGAACTGGATGCCAGGACTGATGTAAGAGTAGAGAGAAAATACAGAGACACTCAAATAAATGATTGACAGATATATGTGAAGACAAATGTGGACTAAAGATGAGTCTGAGAAAAAGGAAGCAAATGGTGATGAAATGAAGATAACCCAAGCATAGAAGCAAAACAGGGCATTGGTAAGTAGAACTGAACTAATAGATGGACGTAAAGGCAGAAGGGGTGAAATAGGGGAAGTGCAAATATTAAAATGAAAGATGTGCAGTCTCTAATTTAAAGTGCAGCTGGCAACAGAGCCACATCAACAACCCAATATAACAGACTGACAAATGCTGGCAGCATCACAACACAGCACAACAGACAGCCACACAGTGAGAGCCAGATTTAGAGGAAAGGGTCATTTTACGTTACGCCTTTTTTATTGCAGCCCACCTTCCTGCTGCCACTCACACAACTTCTTCTTCAAATCCTTAACACTTTGCTTCTTTATTCATAATTCCACTGTACCTAAAATGAACTCAGATGTGGCATCACTTAATCTCGCAGTGTTACATTTATGTACTGCACAAAAACTGATGGAGGTGGATAGTGTGGACGAACAGGAGCTGGATTTAGACAAGCAAATTATTATAAATACAGAAGATGCTGCATGTTTGTGTCAGGGTTGACGTGCGGACACAAATGCAGACGGAACTCGGAATGAAAAAAGTCAATAGATTTAATGGCTCGAAAGAGGAACATCAAACTAGAGCAACAAAACCACCTGACAACCCGTGCAAGGGAGACGAGGGTATATAACGAGAAGAGAGGATTGACCAAATGACAAACAGGTGTGTAAGGGGGGAGGGAACACCTGAGGGAGACACGACAAGTGACCTGTGAAAACGAAAGGCACAGGAAGTAACAACAAAATAAAACCGGAAATGACTGCAACTGAAAATAATAAAACGACCTGGTTCCAAAACCCTACAGTTTGAATGCTGAACTTATTTACAGTTGTGCTCATAAGTTTACATACCCTAGAAAAAAATTATGATTTCTTGTTCATTTTTCAAAGAATATAAATGATAACACAAAAATGTTTTTCCCACTCATAGTTAGTGGTTGGGTGAAGCCATTTACTGTTAAAAAATTCTATATACACTTGTTAAATCGTAATGACAACAGAATGCAAAGTAAACACATCAAAAGTTTACATTCCACAGTTCTAAATACCATGTATTGCCTCCTTTTGCATCAATAACAGTCTCTCTTGGTCTTTGTGGATGAGATTCTGTCTTCTCTAATGGTAAAGCAGCCCATTCTTCTTGTCAGAAAACCTCAAGTTCCTTTAAATCCTTACCTTTACCCAGAAATCTTTTGACAGCTCTTTTCCCCATGATTCAGGGTCCTAAAATGTCAGTGTAGCACTGGATGAAAGATGGAAGGGTCTGTTGGGAGCCCAGAAACTTCAAGACCTTTTGAGCAAACACTGACCACAGGAAAATAAGTTACATGTGATAATTGATACCTAGAGGTGTCATTTAAACCCTTTTGTATCAGCTTGTGTGCATGCTTTCCGGATAAAGTCATCATGATATGTAAAATTTTTAACAGGGTTGTTTGGGAAGTTTCTGTTGTCATTATATTATAAAACTCAATGAAACTCTACTTGATTTTAGGTATTAATCACTTTATTTAATGAATAAAACAAGACTTAAGTCAGTCTTTGTTTTTGTTCTTTTTTTCTTCTTTTTAATCTATGCATTTCATAATCTCTGTAACAAGTTTGATAAAGCTGTGTGATTTTTTTTGTCTTGTATCATCCACAATTTATGCTTCAAACAAACCAAAGACTCAACAAATTAATCAATCAATTATGATTTAAAATGGTAAACAAAGTTTTCTGACAATAAAAGGCTTCACACAACCATTAACTAAGTGGGGAAAAGGTGTTTGTGTGGTCATTCATATTCTATAAAAAATGGCCAAGAAATCCTAATTTCCTAATTTTCAAATATGACCAGCAGATTAAATCAGGGGTCTAGTCGTTTTGTCGGACACTGTATCGAACGTAGACTGAACTTCGAGACGTGTCCAGTACCGGTACCCTAGCCTGGTCTTCATCCGGACCCGGTACTAATCTGCGTCAGGTACAGGGTTATGGTTAGGGTTGGGGACCAGTACCAGTACCGGTTTGTGGCCTGGGGTTTGGGGAGCCTTGATTGAATTGGATGAAGCCAGCGAGTCAAAAAACGATGAGTTGGGGACACTCAAAGCGACAATGTCAACACTGAGGGGTCCTTACCTATATGTCAATATGTGACAACTTGGGAGTGAGGATGGGTTGGTTATACAGTTTTCTATATTTCCAAAAATGTTATTTTAAAAATGCATGTCAAGTTTATTCACATCAAACTGTGTTTTCCAATGACTGTGCAGACTTCTATTGGCCCATTACCATTTATTATGTTGATGGACCCTCTCTGAGGAGAATTTTGTTTTTGGTGTTTTCAACATATTTTTGTGACATTTTTCTGATGATGGACACATATGAAACATTTCTTTGCATTTCTTTATTCAAATTGCTGCAAAACTTGAGCAGATGAAAGCATGTTGCTTGAAAAAGAGCTTATTTGTGGCTTAGAAAATATGTTGGGCGAGCCAAAAGCTCCCTGCTCTGGGCTCTCCACAATGGGGAGGAAAGTGGGCGGAGTTGCTCTGCGCAAATGGTCCCGCCCACATTTCAGAGGTAAAGGTTTTATTAACTTTTTGGTTATGTTCTACAGTAAAATTTGGGAATCACCTTTTAGCTGTACATGTAACATCTAAGCTACATTCACACCAGCCTAAGGAAAGTGCGTTCAAAACACCACTTCCAATGAAAAGTCTTTGTAAACACATGTAAATACATGTTTTGGGATTCCATTTATCTGGCTCACATGTAGCTACACAAGTATTTGCAACCCTTTTCAGGCTCTATGAACAAAACACATGGCTATTGAAGGCGAGTTGGATGTTAAGCCAGGTCAAATCTGACCAATCAGGGGCTCAGACTAGGGAGTGCCAACCATTAGAACATTAGAACATTGATCATGGAGGAGAAATTGATAATTGCAGTTTTTCTGTGGTCGGAATTATATGACGCCAAGTCTGTCATATATAGAAATAGAACTGTGAAATAAAAAGCCTGGAGAAAGATTCTCGAGATTTGCACTGCAACATTTTGCACCAAGCCTTTTCTACCTGTAGATTGTTGATGTGAGCTAGTAAACAGTTGAAAAAGCAGAAGAAACCCCTCCCTTTTCCAAGGTGAACACCATACATATGTTCAAGAAATCACATTTTGGGTGTTCTCGAATGAGTGTCAAAAGCCCAGTGTGTACATCTCAGTCATACCAGGTTCACGTTCCGTTTCAACTCAGATGTTTCCATTAAAAACTTTCAGTGTATTGAGGTGTCTTGTTTTCATTTCTTCATTGTGAGTTCATTTGCTTTGTCGTCGTTTGGTTCCTCCATGGGTTTGTCATGTTCAGGTTTGTTTAATAAACCCAGCTGGGATTTGAACCAGGGACTTCTTGCTGTGAGGCAAGAGCACTAACATTTTTTCTAACACCCACATCTTTGTCAAAATAAAATTTGAGTTTGAACAAAAAAAAAAAAAGCAGTTCTATCCCATTGCCAGTCTACTCTGGGTCATGGAGAGGAATTGACAGTAGCTCTATGATGTTTGATTCCCTTTATTCAGTAGAAGTAGACTATTTTATTGATTTGATCTGTTTGGGAAACAAAAAAGTGCCCCACTGAAACTGATTTTATGCCAAAAAGCCATACTGCAGATGTATTAACATGCTTTCATTTAGTATTAGATACAAAAGCATCTTAGTTCCTGCTACTAAAGTCCTTTAATTGCACTTTGGTCATTATCAGCTACCACAAAAACATGGGGAATTTTAAAAAAGGATGATAAATAGGTTAAAGACAGTTACACATCCAGAACTTAAAAGTAGTTAAATCTATCAAGCCCATCAGCAATCTTTTCATCTATGGATCAAATTTACAACAGAAGTGTAGTTTTAACCTGTCATGTCCAATAAAAATCTGCCCCCTCCTTCCTCAGCTTTGCTGACACACCTGGTCTGATTTAGGTCAGCAGCTGTCTGGGTCAGCAGCTGTCTGCCCGTCTTTCAGCTTATTTATTTGTCAAAAATAGCCAGGCGGTATGAAGCGCTCTGTCTGTCACAAACTTACACCTCTGTCACAAATGTCAGTGTCAAAACGCACTAAAGGGTGTGTAATCCACAATGTTGATAGTGTCGAGATTGTAAATTTGAAAAAGTACAGTGGAGCGTTAGATAAGAGGCACACTGTAGTGCTTTTGTGTTTGATAGTCACTTTAAATTGTTCAGGGTCAGTGGGAAGTTGGAGCCTATCCCAGCTGTCACTGGAGATTTAAGGCACATAGTAGAGGGGTTTGCCCTGTCCATCAGGGAGCACATTAAGACAAACAGCACAGCACATTCACTCCAGTTAACCTAACATGTAAATTGGACATTTGGAATTTGCAAAGAAATGTAAGCAGAAAGCATTTTAAACATACCAGCTCAAAGCACAAGCTGGGGTTTAAGGAGTCAGGTTTTATTCTGAAATTATTAAATTATCCAACTGATGCAACAAACACAAGAAAAAAAACGCTTGACATATTGAAAGTGAAACCACTTGGTTTAGAATGGATATATTATCTACAAATACCAAGTCACTTTTTGTATTCTCACTGTTTTGTGGATTTTCTTTCAGCGCAATTTTGCATGCTTTTTTTAACAGAACACTGTGTTCTCCACTCTGATTGGCTGTGGACCTTTATCAATCAATCATCTCTATGCATTGCCCCCTGTACATAATGCATTCTGCCAAATTTACATAAATCTTCGATTGTGAACAGTTTTCTTTTCATTCTATAATCTTGGAGTTATTGTTTCTGTAAAGGTTTAAACTTTTACAGTTAAAACAAGAGAGAAAAGTGTGAATGTGTTCATGTGTGCCTCATTAAAGTGTCTAGTGAGGAGTCTTACAACTTTAAAACATCTATAATCCTACTTTGCCAATTTAATCTTTTATGTGTTAATTTAAAAAGTAACTATTGCAATTAACTAGGGAGCATATATGTATAATACATGGTATTTTTTGAATACACATATATATGTGTATATTATGGAAATATTTTTTTAGAGTTTGTCCGTCTGTTTTGTAGAAGCTTTCCTGAACTTTTTTGTACGGTGGCCCTGAAGTGCAAATCACACCAAAACACAAAAACATATTAAAGAACATAATGATAATTTTTAGTTGTTGTTATGATCTTTAATATTTCGTGGTGTGATTTGCCCTTCAAGGCCACCCTAGTTTTGTGTTCAGTGTCAATCTTTTGTCTTATTGACATATTTTGGCGTCATGAGTGACTGAAAGGTGGAAAACAACATTGACAACAGTGTACTCACTCCCATTGCTTCCTCTTGGCCTGTGGTGTGTTGTGCAGCTTGTGCGCCTGATGGGCCAAGATGACATCCCTGTAATCCACCACACCTCCCCTTCGGCGGATTTGTGGCACTGTTGGGTCATTGTTGCTGGTAGTGAGGGATATGGAGCCTTGGCCTGTTTGATCCTCACTGTTTCTTTCTCCACCAGAGAAGGGCATGTCACTGAACTTCTCCACCTGGACATCATATACAGTATGGTAGTATGTGGGGTTGGGGCAGACGCTGCTCCCACTGATGGGCGGGGGACGGCAGCGCAGCGGCTGAGCGAGGCCTTGGGAGGGAGACAAGCAGGACGAAGTCTGAGGCCACGCCACTGACCCATCATGGTCCTGACAGAGGGGGGATAGCATGAGGCTGTGGGGTTTGGGGAGAACGGGGGGGGGGTAAATAGAAGAGACATCGGTGAAGGAGGGCAGAGAAAAAAACAGCCAACTTTAACACATTAAGCCTTAGTCATCCTCATAGAAAATATTGTATTTGTGGTTCTTTCTCTGCTTGAAACCATAATATTCCTCACAGATGCTCACTTCTGACCTCATCATAGCTTAACTCTTTCCCTGACCTTCATTGTGTGACTCTTCAGCTATATTCCTCAGTGGTTTTGACAACTTTACATGTTTCAATTTCTAAAAAATGAGTAGTAGAACAATTCTCCTCCATGCCACAGGCATCATCTCATTCTTCAAGATTTTGTTAAACATTCCTGTCAGGAACTCTGCTGCCAACTCTTCTACACGGTCTTCCGCTTCAATATCTTCCTCACTTCATACTTACTTTCATACTTTTCTACTCTTACAGCCCCAAATGATTAAACTGCATTCTAATGAGTCTGGTTGCATATTTAGAAACTAGCATTTTGACCAGAACATTGTTCTCCTTCAGGAAACTGACCAGCTGTACAGAAGAGTGAAGTGGCTGACAACCTGTGCTTCCCACTTTCACAATAATGCAATAATAGTGTTTGACTACATAATGTGAACTGTTGTGTGGTGCCAAAAGATACACAAATTATATTATCTTAATACATTATGACAAGAGACTGGGGGGCTGAAACTTAAAGTTTCTAAAATAGAGCCTTTTATCCTTAAGATAATAACTGTTGAAAAATATTAGCTGTAAATGACAAAGATTTCAGATAAAATAATCTACTTAAAGAAAAGTGGATATGATTCCTATTATCTTAATTCATTTAATAAAAACTTTTTATGACAAATAATTTGCTGAAGTATCAAGTATGCTGTTTTCAGATTTCTTACTGTCAGCTGTGTTGATCAGCATTTCAGAGGCAGGCTGCCACTGAAAAGTCCTGACCACACAGGGGAGGGAGGATGATCAGAATGGACTCCGCTGAGGAAGGCAGTATAACAATTGGGTGTTGATGCATTGGGATTCCACTCTCAAGATACATTTTACTACACTAAATATGATTCCTTGACAAAACAACATTTAATATTAAATTAAATTAAATTATTTATTATTTAATATTTAAATAACATTTTTCAAAGACAGCGTCATAAAGGGGAAAAAACAACTGATTTTTGTTGCAGAAAACAGTCTGTGCTTTATAGTCTCAGCAGTATTTAAGCATTGTTTTTTATCTTTTTTCTCAGAGAGAAGATGAAGCACCTGTGTAAATGTAACAGAGGTGTGGACAGGGTCCTTAAATATGATCAATCACCACATGGTTCTTGAGCGCGGCTGTGACTGCAGCTCACCGCTCCCACAGGAGAGGGGTCAAATGTGGAGAACAAATTCCGCACACTCAGGTGTAAAAAATACCGACATTTTTTTCAAATATCTCAATTAAAGTCATTCTTAGATTGAAAAAAAAACAAACAAAGATCAAAATATGCAATGTCAACTGGATTTAAACTCTTCAAGCAGTGAAATTTGAAAATTAAAAGTTTTTTTAAAAACAAATCCCTATAATAAATGCTAATAAATACAGTATATGGATCAATGCTGGTTGTGTTTATTGACGATGACGTTTTTTGAAAGGTACACGGCGCTCTGTCAAAATGTCATTCTGTTATTTTTACAAGTTGAAAAAAAGGTTGGGTGTTATTGTAAACAGCTCACCAATGTTTAAATATTTGAATACTGTGCTACCCAAATTGCACTGGTGCCAGAACGTCCATCGCAATAATCAGATTGCATCTGTACAATTGATCATAACATTGTACCTCACCGCCCCTAACGCGCGCATCACATTCAGTTTAAATGCAGCTTCAGACATTAGCTTTTGTTACTGTGTTACTTACAAGGTTAGAAATTAGAGTAGTCACAGTAACGTTTGCTTTAGCTGTATTAGTCTGTTTTTCATGCGTTGCAAACAAGATTGGGAGTGACCGGTATTGTGAACATTCTCACATGGCTAACATGTAGGATATTACAAATAAGTTCTAGAGTTACTGTGGGCGCAGTGAATAAAGACTGACTGATAGACTTAGATCTGACTTTCTTCTCATTAAAGTTTGGTGCAACATATTCATGACAAAAGTTTGAAAATAGACCATTCATTGAGGGTACACCTTATAATCTGGTGAGCCCTATGGTGTGAAATATACAGTAAAAGTGACAACAGTCTTTATAGGTTAAACAAAGAAAAAGATTTGAAAAACTTGACATTTATTCAAATCCCATTAAGTTTAAAAAAATGAAACTGTACACTTGTGAATGAAATGGAGACAGTAGTTTGGCAGTGTTAGCCAGCCCTAAATGACAGCATTCCTAGCTAATTAAGTAAAATATAGCCCATTTCCTACCAAAAGTGATAATTGTTCTTGTATTTTCACTTTTCATGAATTTAGGTGAGCTAAAATATAAGCCAATCTCCTTGTGAAATGTAATGAAGACATATTTTGTTTTTAAAAATCTTGTTCTTGTGAATATAAAATGTTCCAAGTATTAATAAAACATTAATAACTGAATCAAATATCATCTGAGATTACTCCAAAAAGTTTTTTTTCCAATTATATTATTAGCTTACACTGAGTAAACTCAACCCGACTTCACATGCATAATCTTCCATGCAGCAGAGCTTGCAGCCTTGCATTGAAATTGAACAGAAAATACGTAAAATACCATGATTATATAATAACAATAATTATTAGAAACAATCATACAAATTGTATTAATGGAACATGTTAGTGGACACATGTTTATTTTATGATCAGTAGGCTTTACATCTCATGACAGCAGGTGAGGAGGATGACAGGTGAAGCCCTGTTTTACTGGTCACTTCCAACTGCGCATTTCTGCTTGAAATGTATTTCAACCAGGAAGTAAAAGCTCCCAAACGAATCTCAAACCCTCCCAAACTATGTCCACTCACCAAAAGCAACGCTTGCCCACAAACTCAGAATGAAAGCTACCCTACAGGAAAACGCACAATCTGGCAAGGCTACATCTGAGACTCTCAACATGCTGACGACGGGAATGTACCAATGGTGCAGAAGGATGGGGGTGGTCAAAACACTTAATGATGAACATGAACATAATCTTATTGACTCATGTTAGTTCAGTGATTTTTTTCAGTGATATTTTTTTATAAAAGTGTTCAAAAATTATGGGCCCAAAAGTTTTTTTAGACAATTTTTAGACAAAGTGTTCAGCTCGGGGCCCCAGGCGATCACCTTCCTTTGCCTAATGGTAAGTCTGCCACTGCCTCAGTCACACCCCCATAATAGGAAGATCCTAAAGATTTGCTTTCATTATTTCAGTCATTTCTACAGACATTTTACCAAAACCAAACACATTTCTTCTAAATGAAAGGTTAAAACTGGCTGAACTTCTGCACCTTTAAAAAGGTCCGCCTCTAATATTCTTGGCTTGTTGAATCTTTGGGTTTTAAACAAAGAAGCATAGTAAAAATATATTTGCCCTGTTTGCCCTTAGTGAAGAATTAGTAGCTGAGAATGGAGAGAGAATGAGTCAACAGAGTGTATGTGGGTTCATTAATAATAGAGACATTTAATAAATGTGCCCAGGACACACAACAATGAAATGCAGAGACAAACAGAGGAGAGAACAAGGTGTGGAGGGGACAGTAAATGAGAAAAAGACTTTGGACTAAATCGTCATTTTAACTTTTACTACATTAAACAAAAATCTGTGATTTATGTGTATTTGGGTGTGCGAGTTTGTGTGTGTGTGTGTGTGTGTGTGTGTGTGCAAATCGCAATAGAAACAGCACTTTTCCTCACCAGTTATCTGCTGAGAGTGCATTACACACTATTTCTCCCTGACATGGTGTAAAGCGAAAACTAATTCACACAGACAGCCCCACACACACAGATTTACGTTCACACGGCGCAGGTACAATGATGAGACACAGTGCAATGCTAAGGGCTTTCTGGGTTGATTGAAGGTTCAAGTGCATGTGTGTGTCTTAGTTTACCACAAGGCTTGAATAGCCAAGGTCTAGTTGTATAAGCGGTTCCGTCGGGCGGCACGAACTCAGGACACAGCGGCAAACATGGGGCAAGGACAAACTATCGAGCTAATGAGGATGCAAAGCGGAGGTTAAGGTAAAAATGGGGTCTATTGGACAGCGCAGAGAGGGTGATGGAGAGATAAATAAGGAAAAAAAGAAATGCATGAGGTTTCACAGCACAGAAAAAAGAGGAGAAAATGTGCACAGTAAAGGAGGTATAAGAGTTGGGCAGTAAGTGAAGTGGAGAAAAAAATTAAATCAGCATTTATCCCAGAGGCACAATGGTTTTGAGAGCACTTTTACAAAAAGGTACAAAGGCAGCAAAAGCCAGCAGAAGGAAAGAGAATGAGTAGGAGAGATTAGAAAGAATGACAGATGGGTGCAGGTTATTTCTAATTGTTAAGATCAGAGAAAGTGTAGAGCTGTGTCTATGAAGCAAAAACTTATATTCACTCACTGTCCACTGTTTTCACCTCAGAGGGAAAAGGGTATCTGACTCTATGGACATAGAAACGAATCACTACCTAAGATAAAAAAAAACGTATTTTTCGGAATATAAGTCCTGTTTTTTTGCATCTTTTGGCCAGGGGTACAACTTATACTTAGGAGTGATATGCTTATATGAGATTTTAAAAACATAAATAGGCTTATTTATTCGTTACTTTCCCATTAACACTCGGTTGCCCTTTAGGGGTAGTTTGCCGCTAACAACAAAGAGAGTGCACTGTCGGAGTGTGTATGAGTATTTGCTACTGAAAAAACAATACAGAAGGCGAAGTGCCCGAAACAAACATGGGGGAAAATCTGATTGTTCTCCTTGTCACTACTTTATCTGTATGCTGAACTCTACCTGTTTCACCGCGAACCATGCATGCACAAACCATACGTCACTTCCTTTGTTTGCCTACTTTGCGGTTTTATCATTTCACAACAGTAACTCCATGATCACAAGAATGTACGTTTTTCTTAACAACAGAGAGATTCTCCTGACAGGATTACAGCGCCAAAGAATAAAAGAAGGTCCCCTAAATGCAACACTGTATAATCATATATTGTTTTGATTGCAGGCAATGAAAAATATCAACAATACATAATAAAATGATGGACACACGGCTTGGAGTTATTCTCTCCGTTTGATCATTTTTATTTTTCATATGTTGGCCACCGGAAAAGAAATGAAGTGAGTGCGTTTTACTCTGAGGAGATGTCAGACTGCTGCTGTCGCTTTTGCCGTTAAAAAAGTGTCTGTTTTACTGAGTTAATAAAGTGTCAGAACATGGTGCTGTGTCGTTACCCCCCTAACTTGGGGAGTAAACTGGCCATCACACGAAGCAGAAGAAGAAAACATTTGTTGTCTGGTGTAAGATCGTGCAATCCTGATCCTTAAAATCCGTTTTTTTTCTTTTGTTTTTTACACATTAAACGCTTCATTATAATAAACATTTTCAGTTTTATAAACATTTTAAGAGGTTATTATTGTTGTTAACATTACCGGAAGTGATGCGATTCCCACTACCACGTAACATAACTAACATAAAATGTTGTCGTGGAAGTGACATATGGGTCTTGCATGCCTGCCCAGTGAGCAATGAAACATATAGACTTCTGCATACAAAAAAGGTAGTGACACTGTTGATGTTTTATTATTTGCATCGAGACATTATTATTCTTGGTTTCATTTTTTCCTTCCTCTGAATAATGCAGGACAGCAAGTAATCAAACTGGGTTACAGAGAAACGGTAGTGCCGATGTAAGCGCCATCATTCAGATGCTGGCTCCTGTAGCACAAGGTAAAAAATGCCATTATAAAAAAATGACTAAATTACCTCATGAATCCAGACATGGAGACATGTAGAGCTCTTCAAAATAAAGAAATATGATCTCTTAACGTCATTTGTGTCTTTCGTGGATTGTATATGAGATATACAATCAATGTTTCCATGTAGCAATTCAGCTAAAAAATGGTAGCTTTGCCCACATGTAACAAGAGCATGTAGTTTATATACATAATTTTGGACAAGCATTGAAAATCGAAGTTGATGCATGTCAAAAGAGGCAGTGGACGCAAATCTGACGCATGAACCACGTTCAGTGCAGCATTACGCCAGGCTTGGCAGATTTGTTCAGAAGTGTTGCACCTTTCTCCCAGAAGTGCAACTTAAGCATAGTTTCCGGTACAGTCTGGTATTTTGAGTGTTTCCATTGTAAAATGGACCCACTAAACAGTACCAAACCGTACCTCTAGAGGAACTCCATCAGTTGTAGATCCATTGAAAAGTAGAACGGAACGGTTGGGGCGGAGCCTCTGTAACCACCCGTTAATTGGCAGAAAGTGATGACGACATTAGAAAGGGCCGATATAGCGCTCATTCAAGCTAACGTTTCCAACATTTTTTTACGATAGTATTGATCTTAACCGCATGAAATCTTCTTTCAAACAACTTCATATTCCTGTTATACACAATGTACAAGAAGTAAAGAAATAAAAGGCGAGCTGCTGGATAACCAAGTAGATCCCACTTTAATTCATTTCTGTCTTCTTTTCTAAATGGATAGAGGAAATAGATTTGGGCAAACTGCAAAACTTAGGCATTCTTAGTGTACTTTTTACTAATAAAATTGTTGTGAAAATGTCCCTAATTTCAGCTCATTTCTTGGGTATGATTTAGTTTTAGGTTGCATCACACATCAGGATTATCATTGACTGAAAATAATTGCCTTGGAAGTGTCTTTTTTATAAACAAAAGATGGCAATACATTGGGTTTGATGGTCATTTTTATTTTTCATTCATCCCTTAACTGCCTTCAGTTCTTTCATTATATAAGATTTATATAATGAAGGTCTGAAGGTCAAGAATGAATGAGTGACATCATATAAAAAAGGAGATACTAATGAAACAGAAAATCCAACCTTACGCATCACTGTTGTGAGATAATGTGGGTGCAAGGTAATAGTTCAATAGGGGTAAAACAAGTGGTTCTTCTATAACTTACTTTTATAAACATAGCATGGATCCACAGCAGCACTCGTTGCTTGTGAGTGAAAGTAAGAACAAGTCTTCAATAACATTAATATCACGGTCACTGCGTTCTCTAGTTTTTTTTTTTTTTGTTTTTGTTTTTTTTTTTTAATGCCAAAGCAGTTAGCATGATCAGATTTTGAACAGTTTCATTCAATGAGAATTCCAATCTCTTTTTAAGAAGTGTAAAAAGAAGATTTAAAGCCAGAATTGGCGTTTTGGGTTGTTATGAACCATTTCCAGTAATTATCTAACTCTTATTGTCTTTTCAAACAGACCTTCCTCCATCAGTACAAATTCCAAATATAAACATACCTTACTAAGCTGCAGAAATATTTTAATTTCATAAACACCAATAAAATAGTATTCGATTAGATTTATGTAAAGAGCTTTCTTTCAACTCTAGCGCTATAACAAGGGTGCACTTTCATCCAAAGTAATCTGCAAAGCAGTCGGTTAATGAAACAAACGCATCAGGAGCAGCATGGGCTGAAGTGCCTTCAACCAAATGCACTGTAAAGGCCAGGAATTGAACCACCACATTTTTCAGCTGTCAGTCCTTTTGCTAAATCTTCATCTAATATTTAAAAAAAACATGCATAACTTTAGAACATCTTAGGATCAAATGGCCCCAAGTCGATAAGCAGAAGGAGTGGCTCCAGTTCAGTGAAGATGCAGAGCCCATCTTGGAAGCAACAGGCAAGGGTGGTGTTGACCTACTCCTCCAGACAATGATGACCATAATCAGTAGCCTTTCAGCGGATAGGTTTTGAATGGTGATGAAGAGAGCAGCTAAACCCCCATATGCGATGAACAGGGCAAACAAGATCCACCAGTTTAGGTTTGCACTGAACAGTCTGAGGAGGCAGTTTAAGGAAGCGCAGGAGGATGACATGGAGGCCCTAAGTGAACTGCGTAACACCGTCCACAGCAAGCTCAACCTGAGGAGAGCAGAGTGGCACAGGAAAAGGAGGAAAGAAAGAGCAAGAAAGCAAACTGCCTTCATAGCAAATCCATTCAGGTTCACAAAACAGCTGCTTGGGCAGAAGTGAAGCAGCCAACTTACCTGCTCCAGAACAGAGACCACCCCACCACCTCACGGAGATAGTCAGTGACAAATTCAGGGAACATGATCTGAGTCACTGACAGCACCTGTTTGAACCACTGAGACCTACAGTGGATTTTGACAGGAAGAAACCAACGTGGGAGGAGGTCCAGAAGGTGATGAAGAAGGCTAGAGCAAGCTCAGCTCCAGGACCAAGTAGAGTGCCCCACAAGGTTTTCCCAAAGCTACTCTACAGGCTCTGGAAGATCTTGAAGGTGATGTGGAGGAGGGGGAAGGTTGCCTAGCAGTGGCGACTTGCAGAAGGGGTATGGATTCCAAAAGAAGAAGAATCAAAGGTCATTGATCGGTTAAGAATGATCTCCCTGCTCAGTGTTGAGGGGAATATATTCTTCACCATTATGGCTAAACACCTGACCAACTATCTCTTGCAGAATTCATGCATCGATACCTCAGTCCAGAAAGGAATGATTCCAAAGGTGCCAGGGTGCTTGAAGCACACAGGAGTGGTGACACAGGTGATCAGGGAAGCCTGAGACAGTAAGGGGGACTTGGTTGTGCTGTGGTTGGACATAGTAAATGGCTCTATACCCCACAAACTGGTTGAGGTGACATTACATTGGCAGATGTAATGTTCAGAGCTCTAATTTTGGACTACTATAATAGCTTCAGTCTGGACACAAGCTGGGATCTGATCAACCCCAGACGAGAGTGTATGATGTTTGAAAGACCCAAAACACTTCGTGACGCCAGGTAACATCACTGATGATTTGTCCAGGTTGCATCACTAGTTGATTTATGTTATAAGACCCTTGAACTTTTAGGAGCTCCAAAGCATTATCAGGTCCAGAAAAAACATAAAGAAATGTTTGCTTTTTTCCAAACCTGATATTTTCCTGGCAACCACATCTTAAACCATTTTTTACTTTAGTGTAAAGTAAAAGTGTTCCCATTAAACGCTTCCCATTAAGTAGTTGTAAATGTGTGGATGACATCAGAGTGTTTGTCCATTCAATTATGCACACACTGTAATGGAAAGACTGAGCTGTAAATGTACCAAGTAACATAAAATCAACAGAGACCACTGTACTCTGGGACAGTTTTATTCAACTCTTTTGGACTACTATCTACAGACAGACTAAGGTACTTAAAAGAATAAGTAAGCTGGATGCAATTTAGGTGCCTTAAACTTGGAAATACCTTAAAAAAAACATTTTGAGATTTGACCTTTTGTTTTTAAATACTAAGCACTTATAAATCATAATTTTTCAACTGCCAAGCCTACCTGAGTTCTGAAAATAAAAATAATTATAAGACACTTTTTTTTTCATTTCATTTCCAAGTCAGAGTAAACTGACAGAAATTTAGCAAGCAGTGAGAGCTGTTTGGCTGCAGTTCAGCTGCCAGCAGTGATGATTTTATCTCCAAATCATCGACAAGCAGGTGTTGAGAAGTTTGTGGCAGGTGAAGTTGAGCAACACAGGCAGGCGACTCACAGTGGTTAGGGAATGACAGCAGAGAAACAGACAGCAGACATAATTTCATCTGAGCAACTGTCTAGTATCACTGACATTTATTCCAATTGCTGCAGGATTTTCTTCCCTCTAGCAACTTTTAACCATCAACACAGGCCTGCACGCTAAACCTTCATTTACCTGAGCAATATTAAAAAAAAAGATTAAAATTGTCAAGCTTTAAATGATCCTTCATTGAAAAATTTTTAACTTTTGTAAGAACATTGTCAATTTAATTTTTACACATTTTACACAAAATTATCTTTTTTTCAGTTTTTTAATTAAATCCCAATTAAAAGCCAAGCTTGTACCAAAGGGCTACACAATGAGCAACTCCTTATATCAAGGCATCAGAGCTTTAAACCTGGAGCCAAAATTATGATCTGTTGTAATATTTACATTTTGCGTGTAGCATGTTTGCAAATGCCTGTACTCTGACCTTTATCTGTCATGACCTCAAGGAAGTAGCCATTCTCCCTCAGGTTTCCAGACAACCAAAGGGATGATTGTCGTTCTGCTTTTGATTACAAGGCATAAAAAAAAAAAAAAAAAAAAGAAAAACCTCAACTTTAATTCAAAGTGAATACGACTTTTGAAACTGTTGACTTTGAAGTTTTTTTCAGCGAATTAATTCTAAACTAATTTCTGGAAATCTTGGACTGAGTCAGGCAGACCACATGGGGCAGTAGACAACACAAGACTGGCTTAGTTGTACTCAGGGTTTACGCTTACACCAAAAATGTCACCCGCAACACCTAAATAACAATCATTCTTTGCACCGATGAGATTTTAGCCCAAATGAGAAATGGAAGAAAACTATGTGTTTTGATTCAACACAAACAATAATGGTGAACAGGTATTCATGATTAGGCACTGAAAACAGCTTTATGTCTTTTTTTATTTAATTGAACAAATATTGTGACTGCACTACAGACTGTTATCCAGATTATACAATGACTGAGGCTGTCAAGACAAGAGAATCTGAAACATCGGATATCTACTATCTGTTCCAGAAAAATCGAGTATGAATATATGTGACATTCGAAACCACTGAGTTGCAATTTTCATAAATATAGTCAGTCGTGGGCAGAGGTAAAGAGGTTGACCTCTGATCGGAAGATTGTAGGTTTGATTCCCACCTTGTTCAACCATGTGTTGAAATGTCAGGCAAGACACTGAGCCCCACATTGCTCCTGGTGGTTATAGGGTTGGCGCCAGTGTTCAACAGCTGATCTGCCAACATCAGTGTGTGAGTGTGTGTGTGTGAATGGATGAATGGGACTGTGACTGTAAAGTGCTTTGGACCTCCAAGGAAGGTAAAAAAAAGCACTAAATAGGTATATACCAGTTATCATACTGTAGCATAAATTCACTTTAGGACACGTACATATCATTCTGAAATCTCAAAAATAATGTTCAATTTAAGTATTTAATTAAACAAACACCATGCACTATTCTCACCAGAAATACCAATAAATCTTCAAAGTAAAACTTTCAAGTGTTGTGAAAAAAAGCACTGATAATCAGTTTGCTGAAATTTGTTTTCAGAAATCTAATTTTGGTCAACTTCTTCAACAAAAACAATTAATGAATTGGAAATGAGATGATTACAAAATCTTGTGATCAAGTGTGTGGCATATGACTGCTAGCATGGTGGAGAAACCTTACTGGAACACATCTGCAAAATCTGCAAAAAGTGTCAGAGTTTTTTCTGGTATTTTCATTAAAGATGAAAAAAGTCAATTTATAAAACATGTCTGCTTGAAACACTGTTTAGATTAAAGTACTTTGTGTGTTTTGTAGTTGTGAGATGGAAAGATAGATGAGGAGACAAGAAGGTCAGAAGGGAGGTGACCCAAAAGCAAAAGCGAAGAGTTCAGGTGTGAGATTGAACTTGGTAAACAAGAATTAAAAACTCACACATTCACCCATCTGTCAGAAGGACTCCTGTCCTCCCAGAAAACAACAGAGAAAACTCACTGCGCAGAAAGAAACAGGAGGAAGGCTCAAGGAGGATCAGGTTTAAAGATGCTGCACTCCTGTCAAGCTTTGGCCATCAGGCATGAAAATGATAAAAGACAGAGGAGGGAATATTTTCAGCAGAGAGGTACAATAATACTTGGAGTGATCTGCAAATAGGGCTTTACATAACTCACTCATGCAGGACCGTTTACTGAGTGTGCTCAGTAACAACCTGAGAAGAAAAGCTCACAGTCTCTCATGATTCTGACTCATTTGGAAGATCATTTGAAGTCTGATTTGCTCACAGCAATAGGCAAGCTGTTTGGTTCTCATAGTGGTTGATTTGACACCTTTTTTTTTATTCTTCAACCAGAATGGCACCCAAAAGACAAAAATATATGGGCTAATTACTGTTTTTTTTAACCACTCAATCAATGTAATTGTCCATCAAGTGTTGCCAAGAAAAGCATGATTAAATCTTGCACACAAAAAAAAGTTACTTTTGCACGGGGTAGCTTGTATACCCCGAACAAGCAGCTGAGTAATTAAAAATATATTTAATACAATTTTTAGAAAGAAAAATTAAATAAAAATCTCAACAAGTAGTTACTAAAATTTAAAGAAAACGTTTTTAGCTCTAGCTCACTAAACATTCTATCAGTGTCTTTGACGAGTTGTTTTTTTTTTTTTTTGTATGACATCTTGTGTTCAACTTTCTTTTAGCGCCATAATCACACTTTTAAATGATTTAAGCTATTTACAGGATGTCCAATATTGTTCAAATAAATGTATAAAAAGCTAGTTCAGAACATTTTTAACAATCAAGCCAGTCCAATGCAACTGGGTCCAACACTCACCCGGAGATTTGGAGTTGCTGCACATACAGCCATAAGTTTAATGCAAAACTTGTTCATTTCTCACTATCATGAGAATGAAAAGAAGCATTACAAAATAAACTGGGAAAAACAAAAGAAGGTTTACTTAACAACACTGCTTGAGTGTTGTCCAGGGAGGAGTCTTACTAAAGCCCTTCTTGCTTAAGTATACAATAATAGTATGTATTTATTTTTCACGCATTATTTTGTTTGCTTGTTTCAAGCTTACAAAACAAAAAATAAATACCATAAACAGAAGCATAGCAATTCTGAATGATATAATTCAAAATGTGAAAAGGGTTTTTAGATAAAGGTGAACTACTTATTCTTTTTTTTTTCAATTCAGTATAAATGCAATTCAAACAAACCAGATTTTTACAGAATAATAAGAACTAAACACATACACTCAAAACAATCCTGCTCAAAAGAAAAATACATTTTAAAAATGGCTACATGTCAATCAATCTTGTTGAGTATTCCTTTCATTAATTACTCTGAATTTGTATTATTTTTCTTTTTTGATTGCCAAATATTAATTTCTTGCCTGCAGTTATTCCATTTCTGAAACATTCTTGTGGAGAAACTCAAGTTTAGCTTGTTCTCACAGACGGTATTTAAAATGAAATAAAATTAGGAAAATGTCTGAAAAGGATTAGCAAACAAAGTTCCCGGAGTAAAGACTATCCAAACCTTAAAGTAGGCTTCTGCTTTTAAAGTTGACTGATAAACATGGAGCTCTGGTGGGCTCCTACCTGATTGTCAGGTGCTCCTCCCTTGAAGGAGTTGCCTTCCAACGGCTCCTTGGACTCCGGGTCCGCACACCGGGTCTCCGGTGGCCCAGAGCTGCTCAGCGGCGGCGCGGGGGCGAATGGAGAGCGGCGGAGGAGAGTCGATAGCGTGTGCGCCGCCAGAGGACAGGAGAAGTCCATGTTCAAGGCAACAACATCCCGTCAAAGGGGACGTCCGCGGAGGAGGAGAGGCGGCGAAGCGGACAGGAAGGTAGAGCCGAGCACTTCCCCGCCGCGCGGGCACTGGAGCAGATAAAGGAGGGGCTGTAGTGGAGGTGGTCTGAGCAGGACGTTTAGGTCAGCGTGGTGACTCCCCATGCAGGACGATGAACTCCCCTCTCTCTGCTCTCCTCTCATCCCATCAGCATCCTTCTCCCCTCCTCATGCTCTCAGCAAATCTTTAATGCCGAATGTCTGCATCCCAGAGTTTGCCTAATTTACTGGTGCTAATATTCAGGTCTAACTTATTTGGATGCATGGGCGATTCTAAGGTTTTCGTCTAGGGGGGCTTAGGTCCTCACTGCCTGTTCTTAAAAAGAGATGCTTGACAATGAACATTTTTTAACAGATCCACACATACTAGAACCAAGTAAAATAAAAAAAAATGTTCTTGTTTTATTATCCTGTCATTTTGAGAAATTCTGAGAAGAAGAAAATTAAGTTTAAAATTCTATTTCTGAGTATTTCTTGTCCAAATTGTTGTGAATCAAGAGCAGACAAAATTATCATATTTGTGACAAAGAAAATACGATGGAGTTATATAAGTTTGTTTCTTCTGCATTTCAAGCAAATAATCAAACTCTAGTTGACAATCATTATATGTAATGGATTTGTTGTAATGTGTGTGCACTGTATGGATAAGTGTAAATATGTCTATTTATGATACATACCTAGCAACAACAATTTATTTTATTTATTTTCTGAGCAATTCATTAATTAAAATGTCAAAAAAGTTTTTTTTTTCTTGTTTAGTGAAATTGCTTGAAACAAACCTATCAATAGATGTTAATTTCCTTTATTTTTCTAAATATGTTCTGATGTTGATTACAATCGTATTGCAAATCAACTGTGTTTTGTCCATAGAAAATATAGTCTGGTAGCATAATTATTCTGAACCACTGACTGTACATGAAAATTAGATGTGTGACACCCATAAAAAATGACTTACATCCAGCTCCAGTGAAGTCAAGAAGTCAAATTTGCTGCCATTTTTTCGCAAAACCGGAGTCACTGTGTTGCAGCCAGATGATGTCAGTAAGCAGTGATTGGTCCGAGGTGGTCATCTTATTGGAAATCCACGTTTGAACGCGGCTCAGGAGAATCCAACAAAACAACTTTTTGAACATTCCATGCAAAATCCCAAACTTTTTTGAGGCATCTGATTGGTCAGCTTATTATTTGAACTAAACAAAAAATATGTTAAAAAATGATAGCATAGCAAGAATGTTTTTTTTAGATAGAACGACTGAATGATAGCTGTTTATTTCTCAAAAGAAGTCTATAGGATTGCATTTGAACCATTTTTTGTGCAAAAAACTCTACATTTTATTACATTTTTTAAAAGGCATCCAAGTTTTCATCTTCAGATCACAAATAGTCTTCAAAAAGTCATATTTCTTAGGTTTTTACTTTGGGAAATCGGGGAACATGCATAGTAGCATACTGTCAGAATTTCTTTATAAATCTTGTGTACTAGACTGACCTGCTCTACATAGCTTTTTAATATTTAGGGAGTATGGAGAGGATTTTCTAATAGCCAAAGATATCAAAAGGAGCCAATGCTGGTCATTGTATGATCTTTTGCAATGCTAGAAAAAAGTAAATTATAACATAGCCTAGCCATAAATTCATAATCTTTATTTGTTTTTTTTTTTGTTTGTTTTTTTTTTGTACTCACACATTAAGTTTGCAAAGACAATATATCTCAAACACAAACTTTTAGCCATACGTACATGTTTGCATTTTTTACACTCAAGTTCCAAACTGAAATGAAACTGACTTATAGTTCTTTGACCACATAATGCACAAAATATAAGTACAGCATTAAATAAATATAGTGATGAAAATGTCAGGCTGGTGTCACATCAGTTGTGACATCACACATGTTTGTACGTGTAGTGTTTGTGTTGGGTGTGTGATGTGCACAACAAGAATCTGACGATACAGGATGGTGTACTCTGGATTTTTTCTTACTCTAAACGTTGCATTGTGCTCAACAGAAGTATCTTTTAAATTGAAAGGTATAGGTAAGAAGAGCATGGTCATTTGAAATCTATTTAGTTGACACCTCATCTTGTGTTCAGAGAGGCAGTTTATAAAATTAAAAATAACTAAATTAGATAAAGAAACTCTTGTCCTTTTTTTAAATGACACGTTTTAAAACTGTGTGATTCATGTCACAAAGAGAAAGCAGGTGTTTTTAATCTAGACTACGTTTTCTTTACACTTTCAGACCAAAATCAACTTGCTGACTCAGTTAATGGAACAGAATACCAAAAACGTTTGTATTTTATGTGGTTTGCCTTCACACTGAACTGTTGAGAGCAACCATTGACTGTTTATGAAAACTAGGCTGAATGGCCTCTCCCCCCATGATGGTGAATGGCGTAAACTTGTATAGCGCTTTTCTACCTTCTTTGAAGGCTCAAAGGACTTTTACAATCACAGTCCCATTTATCCATTCACACACAGATGGCGGCTCCACTGCTGAACACTGGCGCCAACCTTCCACCAGAGGCAATGTGGGGTTCATTGTCTTGCCCAAGGACACTTCAGCGCATCTGTGAGCAAGGCGGAAATCGAACCTGCAATGCTCCAATTAGAGGTCGACCGCCTAACTGTTTCATCACGGCCGCCCCATAGAGTTTTATGGAGAAATAAACAATTACTCAGTCATTCTAATTATCAGAATAACCATTCTTGCTATGCTATATTTTCAACACATTCTTGCTAATCCGTGTTTTTTTTCCAGTATATGTTTTCTTTAGTGCAAGTTATTCAAGTTACAACTGACCAATCAGATGCCTCAATAAAAGGATGTGGTCTTCATATTGAATGTTGGAAATATTTGATTGACAGATTCTCCCAAGTCAACTTTCAAGTGGTAGGAATGTGGACTTGCAAAAAGCTCACTCCTGATTGGCTTAAGTGATTGTCATAGAAGTATTGAATCAGACTGACTCTGACCAATCACTGATGATTTCTGGTTTCAACATGGCAATGTCCGTATTGTGAAAAAGTGGAGACTTAATTGACTTTGATTTGTTGGACTTTGAAGTAAGTCATTTTCGATGGGTGACATCACACTCACACGGTCCAGTTCTCATTTACAGTCAAGGAGAGCAACCCAAACTGCCTGGAAACAATCTTTTATTTCCAACAGCTACTGGTTTGGGGATCTGTTGTCTGAAAGCACTGGCCAGGAAGTGTCTCTTCAAAAGCAAAAAAAAGGGCGTATTCATTCGGGGCACTCTGTAAAGAAAATGTATCAAAGAAAACAAGAGGAGACCTTGACTGTTTGCTCACTCTTCATCATCTGGACTCACCTTAATGATCACGTATGCCACTGTTTTATACAAAACATAAACTAAAAAAGGGCATGTTGTTGGGCTATTTTTGTTTGTTTAACATTCAAACTATTGAATTTATCAGCGACCATTTTCTTAAATCTGATTGGGATTTGTAATTCCTAAATACTCATAGTTCTTACGTCATTGTTGACTCTGGTTTACTTTTGTTTCTTTGTTTGTCAGACAATCCATTTACATTTACAGTACACTGGCATTAAATCACTCTAGTGTTCACTGCAAGTAAACTCTTGCTTACAGGCAGTCTAGAATGTTCTTCTTGGGTCTACATCAGAGTTCACATGACCTTCAGCTGTGGACCCAACAGGCTAGTGTGAAAGCACCATTGACATCATATTATAACTGAGCGTGACGTCACCCATGGAAACTGCTTTATTTCCAGCTTCATCCAAATAAAGTAAAGTCCGCTGCCATCTTTTTTAGTATACAAACGTCGCCATGTTTGAACCACATGATGTTAGTAAGCAGTGATAGGTCTAAATCAGTTTGAGTGACTAATTCAATGTCAAACACTCTCACTTATCACGGGTAAGCTTGTTGGAAGTTCACATCCCTACCGTTGAAAGCTGATTCAGGGAAATTTGTCAATCAAATATATGAGGCGAGACTATATACTTTTATTGTGGCATCTGATTGGTCAGTTTTTAACTTGAATAACTTGCACCACAGAAAAAATATGAAAAAAAAGGATAATAAACGAACATGCAAAAGAAGCTATCAGAGCATGAATAGTTATTCTGACAAAAAAATGACTGAGTAAGAGCTGTTTTCTCAATAGAAGTCTATGGGATTTTGGCCTATTTGTTTGATCCTTTTTGGTGCGAGAGAGGAGAGGGGTCACTTGGTCCAGTTCTCTTATACAATCCATAGAAAGCACTTTGGCAGTTTTTTCAGAAAATTCCTAAAATCAAGGGACTATTAAAAATATCATCCTAAGAAAGTTTTTTTTTTTCATTCAAAAAACATTTTGTGCTGTTTTCACCTCCTTAATTTCAAAAGGAGATTGAGAAATGTATTCAGTGTCTCATTTGCAGGGTATCTATGCCCTCTAGTGTTAAACAGATAGAGCCTTCTTCCCCAGCATTCTTTGCTCCTTTCTCACTGAGCCGACTAACCAGAGCACTGAGGTTAGATTCATGTGCCGCCTCCAAGCCACCACCGACTGACACCAAGTTCTAAATTCAGCAAACTCTTTTTTGTTAATCAAAAAGATTCAGTCCATCAATCTACGCTGCCTTTAACAGCTGACTGGAACATTTTGATATTCTCTTTTGTTGATGGCAATCAACAACAAAAGCACCACCATGACTGTGAAACACAAAATTGAAAGAAAAAAAACACAACAATTGAGAAAAAGGCCTCTGCATGATTACTCGAAAAACAAATGAGTCAGTCAGCAGTTTGAGTCAGGACAAAGTCAGGGGAAAATCCAGTAGAGTTTACTGAAATGTGGCAGCAAGCCAAGCAGCTAAAGTGCCCACTCTGCACAGCTGCAGCAGAGCCAGCCCTGGAGGGACATGAGTTATATGTCACTAATCAGTCCCACATCTAGCTGACTTCCCAGCTTCTTGTCTATAATCAGCACAGACACACAAGCAGGTAATGGTGCAGTGGGGTGCACATCATGAAGTCAGACGATTTACGGAATGAGAAGGTGCAGTACGGACTCAACGCTTTTTATGCTAAAGTTGATTTAACCATTGCCATTTACAACATTTCTGAATAATAATTAAATAATAAACGACAAATATGTTGTTGTTTATTTAAACGTTTAGCTGTTATCTTGACTTATAGCTGTTTATCTAGACATGCGGTTTAAATTTATTAGACATATACTTGTTATTCAACTTTGTAGTTGTAGAATTAATTAAGCTCATACTTCTTTAATAGTTCTAGCACACCACCTGTCCGTCTGGGGTTGAGGATCCCTCCTTCATGTGGGCAACCCTGAGGTTTCTTAATTTTTTCCCCAAAAAGAGACAATGTTTTTTATGAGTTTTTCCTCACTGAAAAGGAGGGTGTAAGGGCAAAGATGTTTGTTCAGCTTAGTCCGTTGAACAACCAGCTATTGTTTGCATTTTTATGACTGACTTTATGTTCTTTGCAAATACCGGTGTAAGCCCAACGAGACTGCTATGCTTGTGATATTGAGCTATATTAGTAAAATTGAATTGAATTGAATTTTAAAAATATATTTTAATAATTTTGCCCGAAAAATTTTAACCTATCAAACTAAAATTAAATAAGAGTTTATTAAATGACCCTAGTGTTTTTTTAAACCATAAAGTGCTACTAAAAAAAAATCTGCCATATAATCCAGAATTATGAATTCTGGTTATGCTTACTGAGCTCAAATGGTTTCCAATGTAGAAGATACAGGGCAATCTGAAGCTGCACAAAGATTAAAAAGGGTAGTACAAATGTACTCTGTTTTGAAAAAACAAACAGATTTTTCACAATACTTATTAAATTTGAGAAGAAAAAAAGCATTATCCCAAAGGTGAGGTAAGGTGGTGGTTGCATCATGATGTGAGCCTGTCAGACAGCGGTGAGGACTGATTCCCTTCACAATTCCATTATGAAGTCCTAAATACCTGAGAGATGCTCTATCTGATCAGATGGTCTCCCTGGATGGCTTAAATATAGCCTCCAATTCCACATTTAGAAACCGGGGGTTTAATTTGAACAGGATTTATCATTTAAGGCTCACATGTCAGATGGTCTTGTAAAACTGCATTTTTTCTCCTACTCAGTATATCTAGAATCAGAAAAATATTATTGAGAAGTGATGCTGAAAACATATCTGTGCATTTGTCACATCTGGGCTGGATTACTGTAACTCTTTGCTAGCAGAGTGCCCTAAAAGTTCTTTATAAAGTCTTCAGCTTGTTCAAAATGCAGCAGCTAGATTGCTAGCAGGAACCAGCAGAAGAGAACATATTACTCCTGTGTTAGAACACTTCATTGGCTCCCAGTTGAATCTAGAATTAAGTTCAAAATCCTCCTGTTAACCTAAAAGGCCTTGAATGGGGTGGCCCCATCCTATTTTAAATATCTTATAGTGCCTTACCAACCAAACAGAACACTCTGCTCACAAAATGCAAGACTGCTTGTGTTTCCTAGAATTTGGAGGTAGGGCATTTTGTCACCAAGCCCCTGTTTTATGAAACAAGCTCATGTAAGAGAGGCTGACATAGTTTCTACATTCAAATTTAGACTTAAACATTCCTCTTTGGACAGGCTTATTGCTTATTGACTACCAAGCAATCAGATAATATCTAACTTACTGCTGCCCTACCTCACCTACTGTAATGAACTTATTACTTTATCATTATTATTATTACTAATTACACTAAAGTTTCCAGTCTGTGCTCTTGTCTCTCGCAGTTGACCTCGTCTCTGGCTCATCCTGCACCCTCAGCTGTCTCCTAGTTTCATCTGGATGAAGCCCATCTTCTAGTGAGTTAGATAAGCCCACTGAGATGGTTGTAGTTGTGATATTGGGCAATATCAATTGAATTGAATCCAGTAGACAGCAGATTGGATGGGCATCCTTTGCGACAAAATGAAAAAACAAACATATTTCCTGACAGTTTTAAAAGCTGAGACTTTTTTTCACAGTGCTTTAATGACCCTGTCTTTGCTTTTGTGGCTCATCTGTACATCACTTTGAATAAAAGCCCTCCCAAATGATTTAAAGTGGATGCAAGATTGTTCCTACTATCAGAAGTATGCTCCATAAGCTGATGCAGAAGTGAGAAACTTTTGAGTGTTTAAATAAAACCCATGTAAACCTTAGAAACTTTCCTTTAACTAAAAATGAGAATAATATATAATCAAGGGTTGATGCCATAAATGCAGTCGGCAACTGTTGAGAAATGTATGATCTCACTACTGTACTTAAATGATCTGTCATCTAATTTTGATTTATCATCCTAGTTAAATAAATTAGGGTGACCTAAAACTGAACTTTGATAAGTGTCACAAGTGAGAGCTCTTGGCTTTACTGCAGTAAAGACCATCTCTGACAAATTAGGTTTAAGATAAGGCAGGTGTTCATATAATGTCCAAAGTCCAAATTCGTACCACATGCCTGCGCCTCACCTACTTCAGCCCAATGTTTTGTTTAAATGTTCACTACAACCTGTCACCACAGCATGCCAGTAGAAAGAAATTTGTATTAACATGTTCCCTCTACAGGCTCACCAAGCGGTCTGAGGCCCCCCCTGCGTGTCCCGTACAGGTCTGCCCATTTTTCGCCCACAGACAGGCGCATCCATTTGTGAGGGCAGTTGTGACAAAGACATAAACTTGTGTCGCTACTGGGATGCATATTTCCCTCCTGGACACAAAGACCAGACAGCAGTTCCTCCAAAACATGTGCAGGTTTATTCAGGACATCATGTAAAGGTTTAGCCAAACAGAAACAATGACATTTGCATTGACCATCAAAATCATCAGAAGAGTTTAAAAACAAGAAGATTTAGAAAGAAATGTAAAAAATGAGTGTTTTCCATCTTCTCGTATCCCTGCTGTCGATGTCTCTTCTTTATTATGGACATAGATGTCCAGAGACTGTTGATCCATATGGGTGGTTCAGACCATCGCCCTCCACTTCACTACAGCTTGGGGCAGGCCTTCTGTTACCATGGTGGTGACATTGGCTGTGGGTTCTGGAGGTAGGACATCACAACTGCTGAGATGGATAACCTGAAGATGACACAAAATAAGCTTTAATCAGATTTGAAAAACAACAGCAAAAGATTTGTCTTGATTTCTCAGAATGTTTGAATTTGAGTTTACAGTGAAATGAGAATAAAGCCGTGTTCATACCCTTTATATATTACTTTTATTACAATTTAATTTTCTACAGAAAAAAGGAAATCTAAAATGCCTAAGGTAGTTGTGTCAAATTGTATTACACTTTGACCTGACCTGGTGGAAGCTAGCTTGTGATTGGACATATTTTTGTTTGCATCATATGTACATAAAAAGGCAAAAAGGAAGAGAAACTGACAGATTTAGCCAGAAATTGATTATTTCCTTACTGAGGGATTTAAAAAAAAATTGTACCAACATAATCTTGTTCATATCTGTGGTTTTCAACAAATACTGCTGCTACTCTCATAACTAGACCAATTCTTTGATACACATCCCTATTATTTGTCCTTAAACCTAATCTAGGATGCAATTACAACTATAATCCTTTTATATATATATATATATATATATATATATATGAACAAAACATTGTTTTGCATACATACTGCACTAATGGTTTACACATGTCAGGTTGTGTACTCACATGAAGCTGCTCATCATCTGTTTAGTGTCCTCTGAGCTTCTTGAGTTTGCAAAGCTGATAAAAGAACAGTAAACTGCTATCCAGGCGCACCACTTGAGCTGAAACACAAACAGGGTTCATGAGGATCCAGTCTGCTGCTGACAAACACTCCGAAGATTCCAGAACTTCAGATGCTTAAAATCAGGTGTTTGTGTTTAAACATTCATCACAGGACAGGCAAATTAAGTGCTTTGGCATGAATGAAGACTTTTTTACATATAAAAAAATGCAGAGCAGCCTAAACGCAGGATGGCAAAGTCTACAAATTAGTGAAGGTTTTTTTTAAGTTGGTTACAAATAATCACAACTACAAGACTGCAAAAGATGTGTTTTCTTGACCCAAGAAAGTTGCTCTGATTCCATATAAAAAAGCATATAAAGCATATAATTTTGTTTCCCTGTGAAAAATCCAAAAAACATATCATAAACATAATCTAGTCACTTTATTGAAGGATCTCAACCTTGAAACTGTTCATTATGTTAAAAATAAAAACAAAATGTGTGGGGACTTGGAGATTAACATTTTATTATTAGAAAAATGAAGGGAATAAACATTAAAAACATGTAAGTATACACAGTCTACCACTGTGCTTACTGTTCATTCTGTCCTTTTTGCTGAATGTCAGAATCTCCCCTTTATTTCTTTGACCATGAGACGAGTTTACCTTCAATCTCATAAATGAAATGACTGACAAAGATGTGTCCTTTAGGTACAGCGTGTTTAAGTGGACTACAGAAGTCACAGAGGACACTCGGCTTTAAAAAAAAAAAAAGATGCATGTTTTATGTCAGGGGTCTGCTACCTTTAGCGCTAAAAGAGCCACAAGAAAGAACCACAAAGTCCCATGAAAAATCCACATTATTTAATTACTAATGCTTTTGTGGCCATTAAGCCATTCATTTACAAATGTAGCTTAAATATTTACAATAATTAAATTATAACATTTTTTTAATATATATATACAGTAAAACAAGTTGAACTTTTTTTGTTTTGAGATCAGAAAATAAAAATTCCTTTCAAAATAAAATTTTTTTATTGAACTAAAAATGCAAGAAAGCTAAACATGATATTTTCTATCATGACTTTGGTGTGGCACTTTTTTTCTCCATCAAATATGAATATTATGTAGAATCCATTTTTTAAAATTTATAAATGTAAATGCAATTTTATATTTTACACATTTTGCCTCTGAACAGCAACTAGACACTGTTGTGCAGCAGAAGAGAAGAACAGTAAATCACTCCAACAGTTTACTAAACCTTTAACCATCATTTTGCTTCGTTGTCTGACATGTTACAAACATAAATGCCAAAACTTAACTAATACTAGTTTAAATAATGTACAAATCATTTTTTTATTTTAATTTTTTGCATTTAAACTACAGAGCCATATTGGAGGGATAAAAGAACCACATCTGGTTTCAGAGTCTAAGGTTGCAGACCCCAGGATTCAGTGGAAATGTGTGTGCCAGTAACCTTGAGCATCAGTCCACACATGCTGAAGATCATGCCAAGAAGGTTCATGTAGTCAGGAGTGGGGTCCTCAAGAGTGGGGTTTGTTTCTGTGCTGGGGGGCTTGTACCTGCCAGAAGACACATTCAGAAATAACTACACAGGGCGTGTGACTAAGATTAATATGAGATTTGCTCTTCCTGCTGTTTACTAAGACGTAGTTTCTGCAAAGCGGCAGTAGCGGCAAATTTGCTTGTGAGTTGTGGGTGGGAGTGTTGGCATGGAGCAACCCCATCTCCACTTCCCGTCACTCATCTGTTTACATCCTCCAACATAACATATATGGTACAACAAAAAAGGCAAGCAATATTGAAGATATTTAGCTGTACAGTTTAGAGGCTGAAACCAGCTCAGACAAGGAAAACAATGACATATATGGATCTAGTCGTCTACAAGTGGATGCATCAGAATGGAGAGGAGAGCTTGTGGTTTGCCGTAGTAACTTCTACGTCCCACCTACAAGTCTTTTCCAAGGCAGTTTTTTTCCGCTGCTGATTCACAACAATTTGAATAAAGAAATACTCAGACATGCAACTTTAAGATTAATTTTCCTTATGTCCTCCGTCATTAGAAAATACCACATGGACATGTCAATGACACAATTTTCCACAGAGTGGGTCTTTAAAATATTACCCGAAATTAACCAAATTCCCTCTTTAAATTAGAGAGAATAACTATTTAACCAGTTACAGCAAAACAAAACCAATCGCAGATTACTAAATTTACATTAATTATAAGACCGTTTTCTTTCTGAATTATGTATTTAAAAATAGATTACAGTACTAACGCTAATCTCATTTAAATGCACTAGTCATCAATGACAACTGTAGCTAACTAGCTGTTAGCTCCCTCTATAAAGTGGAAAGCTAAAAGAAAAATGACCAAACAAAATTTTTTACCTGAGAATTTTATTTTGTCTCCTCGGGTCTGCCATGTTATTGGAGGACATAATGGATTCTTGTGGTGAAATAAGAGGAGAAATTTCAACTCAGGCACCCGACACTGCTGGTGGGCCTCTGTGGAGAAGGGATAGCAAACGTTTCCGGTTTGTGACTTTTAAAGTTAAAGCTTCACACTTTTCTTCATCTGTTGTTTACTGTCAGTTGGCAAAAAGCTCTGTAGTCCAATTGTTCTGGAGTGGGAATGAAGATAATTTATTTTTTCCTCAGTTTTTTTCCTGACAGTTTTTAGAACCACCAAAATCCTTCTTACTAGCTTGACAGTTTCAAGAAGATGAACTCTTATTTTGGTAGGACTTGCTAATCCCAAAATGCATTGCGTGTGCATGCTAGCCTTCTATGATTCTAGCAAGAATTTCTGGTAAGATGAATGAAAGTAGTTGTTCTCGTTTATTATTTTTCTGGATTTTTACAATTTTATGTTGACGTAACATGGCCCTAAGCGTGAAATCTTCCGGTTAAAGAAGACAGATCAAGTGAGTAATCCTCAAGTCAAATGTAAACAAACACACACGCAACGAAATACGTTTTAATTCCAGTGAGTTTATGCGCAATTTTCTTTTTAATTTAAATTTTGAAAATTTCTTTTAAACAAAAATGAATAGGGCTTTTAGAAAAAAAGTAAAAAACTATGTAAACTAGTTACGTTGTTTTTGAATAGGAATACTGTACAAGCGAACCGTCTAACATTGTCATACGTTTAATCCTCGGTTTTCCAGCCTGTTTATTATTATTATTATTATTATTTTTATTGGTATTGTTATTTTAGAAAGAGACTTGTTATGGCGTTTCCCGAGCCCAGACCTCAGGCCCCCCAGCTTCCCCAGCATCTTCTGAGGACGATCAACTGCCAGCAAGGAGCTGTCAGAGCTGTCCGCTTCAATGGTGAGAAGGAGCTCTTTAATTACAGTTGCTTGATGACAGTAAGAAAACAGCTGAACTGATTATTTTTCATGTGTCCCAGCAGCCTGATAATATTGAAGGTTCATTAAAAGATAACATTTTCATTTAAACTTTTGTATTACAAACAAGAGACAAAAATAGCAAATAAATCTAGCTTTAAATTGCACAAAGCCATAATGTACGAAAGACCCACCCCAATGACAATCCTGTTTGGGTGTTTTTAACATTTTCCTGTGACATTTTTCTAATGATGAAGGACACATATATATATATATAAAGAAAATTAAGCTCAAAGTTGCATTTCTGACTATTTCTTAATTTAAAAAATTGTGAATCCAGAGCAGATGAAAAATGCTGTTTGAACAAGCTTGTGGGTGTGACACAGAACCTACAATTGTTCCCTGGCCCGCTCCATTCTGATGCATCCACTTGCAGACAAACAGATCCTTATTCTTCTTTGTTTTCCTCGTCTGAGCCGGCATTTTGCTCTAAACTGTAGGGCTGAATAGCTCAAATATTGCTTGCCATTTATGCCACACCAGTAATATTAGTTTGGGGATGTGAGGGGCCGTAAGCTAGCAGGAGAAAGTGTAAGCAGGTTAATTGTGCTCTTCAGAAACTAAGTCCTAGAAAATGACATAGACTTTTTGACTTTGGCTAAAAATAGCGCAAAAATAATAATTATATATCCACTGGGAAGGGTTTGCCTTTAAAAAACATATTTACAAATTCACTACCAAAATGTAAACCATTTAAAATTTCATTTATACGAAAGTACAGAAAGATTTTCTAAATATTTTCTGAAAGAAAATAAATTTTGAATTCGCACTTTAGCACTGTACTGTATATGTTTTGAAAATGTTTTGCGTTAACTATTGAAGTGTATATTTTCTTTATTATTCCACAAGTGTTTTGTATTGCACACAGAAGTATTAGTTATACGTTCTATTGCTTTATACTATGCTTTATATAATGACGAAATTAATCATCCTAATCAGCTTTTACTTTGAAAAAAAAATCATTGGTTTGATCATAACTGCCTGACTCCCAATTTGCAAACTAGCTTTTATGAAACAGTAATGGACACAGCGTAACAAAATACTCTTTCAGTTTCTAACTATACATTCATTTGCTTAAATATTTATTCTTTTTTTTTTTTTAATTTTCTGTCCAGTATAGTTTTTGGTCTGAACTTCTTTTAGATTTAGATTTAAGGGAATCAAACTAAAGTGGAAACTTTGTAACTGAAATAGCAAATATTTTTCATAAACACATAACACCAATCTACCTTCCTTCTGAAAAATACAACAAATACTTTTTCAAAGGAAAATCACTCCATAACAGTGAGGATTCCTCTTACATTTTGTCCAACACATGTTTCTCTAAGCTCATTCCTGCCTCTGCTTTACTGTTGCTCAGTTGATGGGAACTACTTCCTGTCCTGTGGCAGCAACAAATCCCTCAAACTGTGGAGCGTGAGTCGAGGGACTTTGCTGAAGACGTACAGCGGCCACGGCTATGAGGTTCTGGATGCTGATAGGTGAGGAAGCTGTCAATGTTTCCTCCTAAACATTTCAAATGTTTCAAATTAGCCTATGTAAAAGAAATCTGCCCTTACCGGCTGCTAGAAAACTATCCGCTAAGGAAACGCAGAATAAAGCAAACTGGATTACTAATTTTAACTGATCCAGATTTGATCCCAGAACTTTGACTCTGAAATTTATTTTTGCTGTTCTTGATGCAATTAAAAGTGTTTCCCTCACTGCATGGTTTAAAAAAGGCATTTCCCATGTGCTCCCTTCTTAGTTCCTTTGACAACAGCCAGATCTGCTCCTGCAGCTCTGACAAGACAGTGATTTTATGGGATGTCGCTACAGGCCAGGTCACACGGAAACTCCGAGGCCATGCAGGGGTCAGTTCTGGATTTTACTTTTCCATTATCATTTTTTGTTGTTTTTTTTATGTTTTTGTTATGGTCTTTGCATACTCCTCCCTCACTCTTTACAATTTGAATGTTTTGTTTTATCATCCTTTCAATAGAAAGTGAATTGTGTCCAGTTTAATGAGGAGGCAACTGTCACCTTGTCCGGTAAGAAACCACTTATACAACTGTGGTTTAACATCAGCACATTGTTTCAGTACAAACATCTCATCTTGACAGCCTGTCTTGCCCCAAAATGAAGAACTCTAAAGCAAAAAAAAAAAACAGACAACAATAAACAAAAACTTTCTTTTTCCCCATTACATTTGTCACACTCTGCTTGATCTCACCTCATGTAGGATCCATAGATGGGACAGTAAGGTGCTGGGACAACAAGTCAAGAAAATCGGAGCCCATCCAGATTTTAGATGAGGCTCGTGACAGCATCAGCAGCCTCAAAGTGGTTCAGCATGAGCTGCTCACCGGGTCAGCCAACGCAGAACCTCATGGTTACCACGACAACGACCAAACGACAACCTTTTACTAACTTTAGAAACCGTCTTTGTTTAGGTCCGTGGATGGCAGGGTGAGGCGCTACGACCTGAGAATGGGACAGCTGCATGTAGACTTTATTGACAGTACGATTTCTTTTTCTTTTTTTTTGCAGAAACTGACAAAAATTGTGTGTTTATGGCAGTTTGTTGTGGTAAATCTGGTAAGATAATGCCTTAGTCACGTCTTAGTCACTTATCCTTATGTGTTGTAAAAGGGTTTTCTCCATTACCTGTTACCTGCAGCATGCCTGTAGAAAAAAAGTGCATGAACACTTTTGCCCTACAGTTCACCGAATGATCTATGAACTTAAATTTCTGTTTAGGCCACCGTGCCCCGTACAGTTTTGCCCATTTTTCACCTACCCATAAATGCGGTAGTGACTAGGGGATAAGCTAACATGTTGTACCTTTCTATATTTACCATGTTTCTGTCCGTTACAGGTCCCATCACCTGTGTGTGTTTCAGTCAGGATGGTCAGTGCACCCTGAGCTCCAGCTTGGACTCTGCAGTTAGACTCCTGGACAAAAGCACAGGGGAAATGCTGGGAGAGTGAGTTCAGCTTCCTGTTTGTTAAAAAAATAAAATGAAATTCATTTCAATAGTGTTTTTGTCATTGTGCAAACAATGACACTGGAAAATTAACAAGCACTCATTTAGAAGAGATTCAAAAAATCTTAAAAAATAAATCTAAGATACAGTAATGTAATTATAGAAATATCATGTAAGAACCCACCTTAAAATAAATAATAATAAACGCTACTGTTGGAAATGTTTTGCTGTTATCAGTTACACATTTTTAACCCCTGAATTTATTTCCAGCAATGAAAAAACATAAGAAGTTGTGTTTTTGCTTTCAAGTAGATGCTAAATTAGGTCATTTTGGAACCGAATGTTTACATCAAGCATTAAAACAGTCATGCATATATGCATCAAAAGGCATAAAGAAGTTTTAAGGCTTATAATCTAATTTTAAGAAAACTATATTTGTCAATCTACTAGTTCTTCTCTTCAGACGTCTGTATGATCCTTAGAGAGCAATAGACTTCTAAGTTCTATTAGGAGTCAAGGTTACCAGCAGCTGCTGATGCCTTCAAGCTTTTTGCTTTTTAAAAATTCCCTGTTTTCTAATGCAAACCATATTACAAAAAAGATCGAAAAGACAGCTTTTCAATAACCTTTTGGAAAATGAGTGGAAACCTTTTTATCATCTCATTTTAACTCTGACAAATGCTAATCAATTTTTTTAATGATTAATTTTTGTGTGAAATCTGATGAATTTCTGTGTTAAGAAAAGTTGTGGTTTCTGTTACATTTGTGTAGTAGTAGCTTTATTTATCCAGTTGTTTAAGAAAAAGTTCTTTTTATGACAAACATGGCCATGAAGTCCATTCTGTGTTGTGATGTGTCACTGATGGTTGTTTGTGTAGATACAAAGGCCACAAGATGAAGGGCTACAAGCTGGACTGCTGTTTGTCCAGCAGAGACACGCATGTCTTGAGCTGCTCAGAGGACGGCCATGTGTACTGCTGGGACCTAGTGGAGGTGTGTTCATCTCAGAGTCACAGTGCTGTATATAATCACAAATGAGAGGCAGTCGTTCGATCACGTTAAGCTAAAAACAACACTTTCTTTACACTTCCAGGGTTCTTTGTCTTTGAAGCTGCCGGTGGGGAAAGCAGTTGTCCAGTCCTTGTCCTTCCATCCATCAGAGACCCGTCTGCTTACTGCGATGGAGGGCTGTGTTCAGATGTGGAGTGCAGAGCCAGAGGAGACGGAGGATGATGCGCCGCTCTCATAAAAGCAAGAATGCTGCTAAAAAACTGTTGCGCATTTGACTGCAGCACCCAGTTTTTGCATCTGCACACATGCAGCTGCTGCAGAATTTCAAATAATGTCAGTTTTCAAGTCAGATGGTTTGAGGAGCTTTTACTCTCCTGACAAAAAATTAATGGACTTTCCAACAACTCTGTAAATCTTCTTTCTTGGTTGAGTAACTTTTGAGATTTTTTTTACATTAAACAGACTCACAAAAAACTGTAAAAAAAAAAAAAAAGCGTTTATTTTTTATGAATTCTACACACAATGAATGTAGAAAATAAATTACTCAGCAAGTCCAAAAACATTTAAATAAATAAATAATGTTTTTCTTTTTTTACAAAAATATGTTGTTTCTTTAAGACTGTCACACAAAGACTAAGTATACAACATTTGTAAAACACTACAACGGTTTCATAACTTCAAGGTTACACTCTAGAGCTTAACTTCTTACTTGTCTGCTTTTTTTTAAAAACAAAAAATCAAGTTTCTTAAAGCAAATATCAGATGTTTTTTCTTTACTCAAAGAAAAGTCGTGTTTTTTTAAAAAGCAAAGTCAAGTGTTTTTTTCTTTAAATAACATTTGATGTTTTTTTTCTTTATTTAAACAAAAATCAAGTGTTTTTTCTTTATCGCGTTTCCTCTAACCCTCATTTTAATGTGCCAAAGTCTGACTGAAGTCTTGCAGGTCATCAGCTTTTTTGTCAAACTGTCAGTCTACCGGAATTCCTCAGATTTTCATTCCAAAATGGCAGAAAATGTAGCATTTTCATTTCATCTCATGCACTTTCACCTCTCACCTCCCCACTCATCAGCCCACACAGCTGCAGCCCGCTGCAGACAGCTTCTCCACCTTGTGCCAGCGGTGAGAGTTATCCAGGAAGGCCATGTCCTCATGGTGGGTGGGTCTGCAGCAGGGCGCGTTGTGCCACATCTCCCCAGGAAGAGGGTGAGGGATCAGGCCGCTGAGCAGCAGGTTGTTGAGGGTGAGGTCGTGGTTGGAGCGGGTGTGGGGGCAACTTCCGCTGCAGTACTTGAACAAGACGGTTTCGTCCGAGTCATAACCCAGCCCCAGGTCTCGAACCTGCAGCAGGATGGAGCGCAGTCCACAGCGAGAGTCGAGGGGAGACCGACGAGTCCGCTGCAGGGTGATGGGAAAAGAGGATGACCCAGATCCAGAGGCTTCCACTTGAGTATCCTCCACAGCTGGATGTTTGCTCATCCTGTCCTCATCAGAGGAGTGTGTGGATGCTGTTTCCAGTTTCTGATGACCTGGAAAAGAGGAAATGAGTTAAATGAGCAAAAGTTATTGCAACATTTACACAGATTTTAGTTGCAGCATGTCATAATACCCTCCAAACCCCCTCCTATTCCAGGCCTCACTTACTCTTCAAAGATTTAAACCAGCGGCCTTCTCCTCTCTGGACACAGACGAGAATCAGTATGAACTTGATCAGGGACCTCATGGTGAAAGCTCGGCTCCTGCTGTGTCTTAAAGTGAACCAGACGTGTTCGTACCTCCGTTTCTTCAGGTGGGAGTGATGCTTAAGATGCAGGCGAGTCACGACCTCCAATATATAGCCCTGCCAGGTGAAGGGGGGTGAAACGGGCGAGGAGATGATACGAGGTGAAAGGAGGGGAGAAGGAGACTAACCCGTTACTTGCCAGCTGACTATCCCGCACACCTGGGCCTGTTGGGGAGCATGGGAGGGCAGGTGACCCACAATTTGTCCAGTTGGAATTATTTCATGAGTGTGAATCACAAGTTTCAGGTTTCTCTCGGCTCACCAGCACAGTCTCCTGAAAGCTCAGGGTTCTTAAAAGCTGACGAGGAACAGGCAGTGACGTCACTTTGAAGTGAATCAGTGGACATGCGACAGCTTTGATGCAAAGCTTTGATTTTGATATGAATAAACGCACATACTTGTTTAAAACCCTGTTGAGTCATTATGGATTTAAGATGGCTCCCAAAATAGGTCCAATCTGGACGTCTGCTTTCTGTCACTGATGCAGCATCTAAATGCCGCAAGGAAGGAAGCAGGAGCGTTTTCAGCAGACATTCCACCATGGGGGACTTGTCTTAAGCAGGTCCATAAATTCAGGGATTTCACCAGCAATGTGTGGCTGACATGTAGAATATGTAGACTATGCATTGTGTAATGATTGTAGGGCCCTAACAGGCAGGCAGTGGAATTTGAAGATGGAAAGAGACTGCATTTTTGGGCCCTGCGTCTTCTATCCAGGTGCAGGAAGAGCGCCTTCAGCTTTCTCATTCAGCTGCTGATGTTATTCAGTTGGATTTGTACATTTCTTAAAAATTAAAATTCATTTGTTGCACTTTTCAACTCTCATTTTGTTTGGAAAATACTTTCTTTTGTTCTCTTTTAGTTTTTCTGAGCCTCTCACACTAATCTCACTCATCTGGATCAGACCAAATGTTTGCAAAAGATTCAGACCAAACATTGACCCTGAAGGGTATATAGTACTTCCTTTATTTAATCCCCAAGTTTACTGTCACAAAACATGTTGTTTCAGATATATACAAAAAAAAAAAAAACAACAAGAGAAAATTGATTTTGATGCTTTCCATTTTTTGCTTTTAACAGTGACATTTTTTAAAAGATTATGACAAAAATGAAAATTTTAAATAAAGAAAATGATCGATAACAACAAAAATATTTTTCATTTAATTAGGCGTCGTTTTTGACTAGTTTAAATGCGTTTGATGTAGACTTAGATTATTTCTTCATTGGTTTTGTTTTTAAAGACCCACTCAGATTAAAATGATGCCTTTGGTGTTTTTAACAACTTCCTGTTTCTATTCTGTTTTTGATGATGAAGGACACATATAATGAAAATGAAGATTAATATTGCATTCATTCAAATCATTGTGAATCAGAAAATCTAGTTCAGACATTGCATGAGTCCTCTGGAATAACTGATCCCTGTGTCCACATTCATAAACTTTGCTCTACTTCTATGAAAGTGAAATGAAATAACTGTAAGTACCCCAGTTCATGTCTTTGATAACTTATTTTGCAATTTAAAAAAGGAACTTTTGAAATTTCAGCAAAATGACTTGTATTGTGAACGTTTTCTATTTTTGTTTATATACATGTACCTTTCCAAATAAAACAAAAATGTAGGTGTGATGTAGAAGCCACTATGCAAAGACAGAAGCTCCCTGCTCCACTCCATTCTGAAGAATCTACTTGTATACAAATAAGTATAAGTAAAGTATACATCTTCATTTCCCCTGTTTGAGTTGGAATCTGGCTCAAAACTGTAGGGCTGGTTAGCTCCGATATTGATCGCCATTTTTTTTGCACGAGTCTATTGATTTGGCTAAAAAAGTCATAGTCATAATGAAAAGACGCTTTGACAATAGATCAAATGATGAATGGAGTGGGACTTTAAATGTCATTTTACTTATTACCATTATTTTCATTTGTTTTCAAAGCTTTTACCGCAAACTGAGCCAGATGCAGTTTACTGGAGCTTAAGGGGGAGTATATTTGTGAGATTTTAAAACATCAGAATTTGTCTGATAAATATTTATATAAATATTATTTCTGGCAATCAATATGCCTACAAAACAAAGTGATTATATAAAATGCTGAGGTGTAATATAAATTACCTTAAAATAAAGTGCTCTCTATTTCAAGAGTTTTGTATTCAGCTTATTTTATTAAAAAAACTTTGTTGTAAAAATTGTAATTTAAAATTATTTCCAGTAAACTTTTAAAAATAATCATTAATTTTGTGAATTTGAGATTTCTTTTTAGCAATATTATTGGAACTGAACTGTCCAGAGCTCTATTTTCAATGTTCAACCACCTGAACTTGGCTGCACAACAAAAAGCAAGAGCAAAAGTCCTCATCCTGACAGGTCTCAGCTCTATTTGATTCATATTTAAGCTACATTGCAGCAAAGGTGCTGTGAAATCAGATGGTTCTTGCTGAAACTTTATTTAGTTTTTTGTCTTTATGAAGACTAAGCCCTGTGGTGCATTTCGAAAAGCCGGTAACACAAAATGCCCATCTTGCCTTTTTTTTTCCTGTTGTGCAGGGCTTGACCCTGTCCTTCACATACCTGCTGTCTCTTTTTAGGTCTGGCTGAATGCAAAAAAGCCAACATAAAACATTTAACTGTTAGTGTGGGCTTAACTCAAGCGATCAACGTCTTGTAAAAGAAAGTTTCCATTCATGCATTTGTAAAGCACACAAAAGGGCAAAAGACTCGGCACATTCCTTCCACCTCTCAGGGAGACACAGGTATGAAGGCAGAATGAGAGATTGAAAGGACAGATTGAAAGCAGAGTTACTTTTAGAAATACAGTGAAGATAAAGTAATCCTTTTGGATTTAAGTCCAAGGAAGCAGTCTGGAATTCAGAAGACTGGAATGGGAAGAACGTGACATCACTTTGTGTTTGAGGAGATACGCCATGTTGACAAAACCTGAGTCATTCCAGCCAGATCTGACCAAAGACACAAACCACACAAAGTATCTTTCGAATTAACGTGAACACAAACGCCACCAAGAATCCACAGGGGAATCTTTTTGACTTTTTCTTTGTTTTGCATGGTGTAGGATAATAAAAACAGTGAGATTAGTTTCCCCAGAGCTGCTGAAAAAAATGCGATCCAGCTTTCGGATTTGAAAGAGTTCAGTTAAATGTCTTAGTCACAACTGCCCTTAGGGTGGATACAGGCTGTCTGCGGTTGAAAAATTGGCAAATCTGTAAGAAAATGTTAAGATTGTAGACCACCCAATGAGTCCATGTTCATGCACATATTTATCTACTGGCATACTGCAGGTAATAGTGCACAATTATGCAACATGTAAGGGTAGGGAAAGGATGAAATAGGTGAGACGCAGGCTTATTGTGTGGATTTTTCACATTTTTAACCCCCTGTAAATCTGTGAGCTACACATTAACACCGCTTAAGTGAGAAGCGTGTGCTTCTTGTGCACAGCCTGACCATTAGAAACGAGAAAGTTAGATAATCAGAGTGCAGTGTGTGGACATCCTACAGGCGCATATGTATCACCTGCACACCTGTTCGCACGCGGTCTGTAATAGGAGTACTCCCAACTAACTAAGACTGTGGCTTTAGGGCACTCACTTTACAAAAGCATCATCTTACATCATAAGTAACTTTTAACTCATTTTCATGAAGTCTTTTAAAGTGACTGCACGATCCTCAAGGGAACTGCAGGACACACCTGTGTCCCTTCAAGAAGCAATTGCACCTGTACACGACCCTCCATGGGCCCGGACAACCCAGAAATCGGCAGCACCTGTACAGGTCAGCCCCCTTTAGGGTGCCTGTGATTAAAGCCAATGCCACTTTGATCATTAATATAAAAAAATTTGATCTAAATGTATTTAATGTATTTAGTCCCTATCATCTTTTGATGAATTTTCAAATCGTTCCCAGCTGCCTTTTAATTATGATTAGGCCCTTTTTAGCCAAAATAAAAAAAAAACTGTGGTTTTCTAGGACATAGTTTCTTCAGAGGGCAGGAGTTCAATAGAAATTCACCTCTGAGTTGTAGGCAGGACTGCTGATGTGAAGTAAGCCTGTGCTGATTTCCCATAATGCATTTCTCCTTAACGGGCTGTATAGGTTTGTGCTAGTGTTTGACCGCCATCAGTTTGTGAATGTGTCTGAATCGACTGTGACTATAAAGCTTTGGGACTTCTAAAAAAGGTAGTAAAGCACTATATAAGTAAACGCCATTTAAAGTTCTTACCTTGTAGTAGTTGCAATGCCTGAGCTGTAAATGCATCCTTTCTCCACCTGAACCTGTTTAGATTACTGTCCCAATTCATTCTTGAAGAGCTCTAGTTGTTTCTCCACATTTGAATATCCTGGTCGTTCAATAAATTAAATTCTTATAAAGTAAAAACATGTATAAACCAGTGTTGTTTGTGGTTTGTTTGTTATTTGAAGTCTGTGCAACAAATGAACATTTTCACCATGTGTTCCCATGAGCTGATCTGAGTGATTCAATTTGGCACTTCTGCTCCGTGATCAATTTTCAAATGATTGTCGATTGTCTTCTGTGAATGAAAAAAGGATGCTATCCAAATGTCACTACCTAATCTGAGTCCTTGATTGGTCAAAGTTCAACTGGTTTAACTTTCAACGTGATCAATGGACGTGCGGTTACAGGAGCAGCCCAAAATCGGTTGTAGAAACTTGCTTAGCAAAGTGTAGAAACCCTAAATTAGGAACCCAAATTGCGATACGTAGACTTTTTATTGAAGTGGTCGCTGTGAAGGACTGATAGAACTGTTTCTCAGTACTGTTGTTCTCATTTTTAGACTTCTGAAGCCAAGGCCAGACAGAAAAATTTGGGAAAAAAAGGAGATGAATTTGGAGTGGGAAAACAATGACTTGCATTTAAGTTTGAAAGAAGCGAAACTCAAACATATCCTGGGGTTATGAAGTAAACAACCAACTCCATTCATAGATTGACTCCATGTGCCATCAGGTGTCATGACTCCCACCGCCACGTTGTTGGGTGACCAGAGACACATCTCCTGTGTGAGTTGTGATTGAAGGAACTCTGCTGCACATTCCTGCCTGAGCTGGTCGGATAGTCAGTCCTTATAGGGCTCGTCTGAGTGGAGCGGGGCAAGAGTGCAAGGAGCAGTCTAGCTCGAACGGGAAATATGTGGAATGAGGATTTAGGCTTGGAATGTCAAACCTGCATGGAGCGCCTCCTGTTGATCTGTAAATCTGTGTGTCAGAGAGGAGATGCTCAATCGAGACACAAGAATGTGCAGGTTTTGTTCCAGCTGGTCTGTGGAGCAGGTGATTGGACAAACAAACCATTAATTTTTTTTAACATTTCTATTTGATTTCTAGAAATTACTTTTGTTTTTTTGAAACATTTCTTTTTTATTTTGTTTAATTTTTGTGGAATAGTATTTCTGGAAATATGCCGGGTTTTTTTTACTTCTAAAATGTGATTCTTTTTTATTGTTTTGCTTTTTTAATTGTCATGATCTTTAAAATGTTTGATTGTTTTAATGATGTGATTTGCACTTTAGGGCCACCGTTCAATCAAAACATATTTACATTTTTCCAAATGTCAGAAAACTTCTAAGTTAGAGCAGTTACACTTGCCAAAAGGAATGCACCTATCTAATAATCAATTTCTTAACTTATTTTAAGTTTTTATGCATTAAGTTTGTACACTTTGTTTTTACTGCCATGTCTCGTGTTCTATGCTGGATCACATTTATATTCTTTCCAGTGTGCTAAGTAAGAATAAACCACAACAAAGACTTAAAATGAAAAAGTCATATCAAAAACTACATTTAAGAAATCTTGTGAAATTTTTAATTAAATTCACCCAAAATTAGAGTTATTAAGTGTTTAAGCTTTACAAAATTATGCAATAATAAAAACAGGCATTAAATGAAAGAAAACTTATTTGTCTTTTTTCCCAAAGTGACAAAATATATATTTATCATTTAATATAAATGGCACAAGGACAGAATAGGTTATTTCTTAGTTAATAGCTTCCATTAACACATATATACATCATTAAGTTGCAGGAACACAAATCCAGCAAGTCAGATGTTTGAACACTGAACAAAACAAAAACACTTTAAGGACCCCGTGTGCTTCAGGTTCTTCACAACACTGTCACAGGTGTAGTCAGTGGGTTAGTGAGTTCCTGTGCGTCCACAGCCGAATTGCACATCAAAGCTGCACCCTGCAGGAGGGACACCAGCTCCACAGGGCCCGCCTGGTCGCTCTTTTTTGAGTAGTCTCCCTGCAATTTGGGCTGCTTTGGCTTTTGGCTGATTGTCCCTTTTGTTTCGCTGTAGCCGCTCAGCCTCGAAGCCAGAGATCTTTTAGGCCGAGGCTTCTTCTGCTGCTTCTTCTTCTCTGGATCGTGCATAACACTATGACGCAGGAGACTCTGTTTCATTGCAAAGGTCCTCCCACAGCCACTGTAGGAGCAAGCGAAGGGGCGCACGCCCTCATGGAAGGATCTGATGTGGCTCTGAAGGTTGAAGATCGTGGTGTACGATCTGTCGCAGTTGTCTCTGGGGCACTTGAAGACAATCCTGGTTTCATCATGGATGTGTAGATGCTTCTGAAGGAACCAGGAGTCCCGGAACACCTTGGAGCAATGCTCACACTTTATAACAGGCTGGTGGGACTCCTTCCTGTGCTTCAGTAGCTCTGTCCAGGTCTTTCCTGTGAAGGTGCAGTCCTCTTCCATACAAGGATAGCCTTTATGCACCTTCTCGTGGCGTTTCAGTTTACTGGGAACGGCAAATCGCATCTGGCACCCTTCATGAGTGCAGGGATAAAGGGGAAGCTGAGAATGGTCCTTGCACATGTGCAGCTTCAGCTGGTTGTTTTTCTTGAATTCCAAGCCGCAGCCATCAAATGAGCATACATACTTCCGGCGCTCCAGGCTGTGCTTGCGGCTGACGTGTCTGCTGAGGTTCGACTTGGTGGAAAACGCCTCGGTACAGCCTTCAACGGTGCATCCGAACAGTTTTTCTCCAGTGTGAGTGAGCTCGTGTCGGGCTAAATGATAACGATCGCAGAAACTCTTACCGCAACCGTTCCGCTCGCAGGGAAAAGGTTTGACGCCCGTGTGCTTACATAAGTGCGCGTCCAGCTTCCACTGCTTGTTATAAGCGGCCGAACATTCTGGAAAAGAACAAATGTAACGCTTGTGGACGTCTGTTTTAGCTTCCATTTCAAATAAACACATTCAAGCGACGCAAGCACGTTTCTTCTGTCACCGGTAGTTCCCACAATCCTCCTTGGTTTGACGTACTTCCGTACAAACACGGAAGCACGTGAATCACGTGATCACGGCGTACAAATTCTGATATTTTGTAGCTAATAGTGCAGCTACTGATAGAGAGTTTGTAAGTACGAACTAACATTTTCCGCATGATTAACCATGACATTTGAACACTATCAATTAGGATAAAACTATTTTTAGTTTTATGTAATTATTCAAACGCGTCTGTCCCGTTAATTTAGAAGAATGCTCACACTTTATGTGGAAAGCTAATTGTTGCTAATAGCATGATGCATGTTTTCTTGCAGTTAGAATCTAAAAACTGCACAATTAAGAATATTAATTCTGTCATTTCAAACATTTTAATAATGGTGCTATTATTTCTTTTCGTTCATTAAACGTATTTGCTGCAACTCTACTCGGTTGTTATTTTTTTGGCAATTTTAAAATAAACAACAACGTCATTTCAGGATGAAAATTGTTACCTGGTCTTTTTTGTGTGCTAAAGGATTGAACTCCGAGCAAGTGTGAAGTTTTAGTTGTCACAATGGTAAGCTGAGATGTCTGTTTTTCGTTTTCAAACAGATTGCATATTTTAGAAGTAATTGCAATTAAATGTCATATTTTGTTTCTTTTTATTTGACAGGGTGAAAGAAAAGGAACCAATAAGTACTACCCTCCAGATTTTGACCCAGCTAAGGTTTTAAAACTGACAGTCCTGTTTGTATTTTGATCATTTTATCTTAGTTTGTAGCTTCTGAGTAAAATCATTCCTTTTCTTATCTTCAGCATGGGTCTCTCAATGGCTACCATAAAACTCATGCTTTGCGGGAAAGGGCCAGGAAACTGTCCCAGGGCATCCTCATTATCAGGTCAGTATCTTTTATGTGTGCGTGTATATATTTATAATATAACATTTATTTTAGTGGTCCCGAAACTTTATTTGGCCACAGACCGGTTTACCGTCAGACATTATTCTCACGGACCGGTCCAAAAGGGGCCTAAGCTTCTGGATTCCGAAATTCTATTTTTCAAATCAGTATTCTACTGCATAATTTTTTTTTTTTAAATGTGAAATTATCTGCATATCATTTAATAATAATAATAATAATAATAATACATTTTATTTATACAGCACCTTTCAAGATAAAAGATCCCAAAGTGCTTCACAGTAAAACAGATAAAAACACATAAAAACAGAATTAAGAAAATGCAATAGTAAAAAGATGTGTTTTTAGCAACTTTTTAAAAGAAAGCACTGAGTCTGTGGATCTGAGGGTGAGAGGGAGGTAGTTTCAGAGAGATGGAGTCACTGCTGCAAAGACTCTGTCACATTTGGTTTTTAAACAGGTTTTTTTGACAACCAGCAGACCCTGGTCACATGACCTTAGGGACCTGCTGGGAGTGTACGACTGCAGCAGGTCTTTTGTATAGACCGGAGCTTGGTTGTCAAGAGCTCTGTATGTCAAAACTAGGATTTTAAACTGGACTCTGAAGCGGATGGGGAATCAGTGCAGCTGGATTAGTAACGGAGTGACATGAGAAAACTTGGAAGATCTGGTTAAGAGTCTTGCAGCAGCGTTCTGGACAACCTGAAGCCATTCCAGAGATTTTTTGCTTTGGCATGTGAAAACAGAGTTGCAATAATCCAGATAAGAAGAAATAAAAGCGTGGATGAGCATTTACAGAGCATAAAGATTAAATAAAACTCAAGTTGTTGATTTTTAAAAGTGTAAAAATGTGATTTGTAAAAATGTAAGAAAGTCAACATTATAGTGGTTGTTTTCACAAAATGCCATTATAACACCAAGAACTTTATTCAGGCTAAGGTTATCCTTCAGTACAAAAAAGATGAATCACATTTTGTTTGGGGTAATTCTTGATTCCTTGTGTATTTCTCTTGAACACAGAGGAGTATTTTCAATGCTTAAGTTTCTTTATAGCTGCCTGCCTAATTTGGCTTTGATGTAGGAAAGCTCTTAAATGTACCAAAATTACAAGTTTCCACATATCAGCAACTTTATTTTATTGAATTGTCATTCGCTGTGAAGGATTTGCAGCCGGTTTAAACTTAGACTATGTGTTGGACCCATTAAAATGTGATGTAGATTTTCCCCTAAACACCTAAGTAGAGGGTAACAACCAGATGCTAACTTCAGCCGACTTTAAGATGTGATAAATAAATAAAGCAAAAGAAAGCGATACCTTGTCATCACTGGTATTTTTTAAATTCAACAACATGTTTGGAACTTTATTATCAGCGTATGTGCAACATTAGAGTTAGTTGCAGCATATTATGCGAAGTGGGTTTGGTTTGTGGGAACAACTGTCAATAAATCTTTTTTTTAAGAAAGACTCCTGGTTTTGGCTGTAAATAGCACATTTCTTTTTCTTTGATGTTCAAAGCTCTTCCTCCATTTACTCAATAGCTCCTTCTGAAGCATTTTTTAGCCAAAGAGGCTAGCGGTCAGAACAGCCACTTTATGAAGATAGCGGACATGTTAAGAGGTAAACGACTTGACATGTCAAGAATAAGTCACAGACGGATTTGGGGAACAGAATCCGATAGTCTTCCAAAATAAAACTTCCTTCAGAATCAGAAAATAATTGAAACAGAAATGGTCTTTTCTGTCTGAGGCACAGTATCAAGCGACTCATGGACTGGTACTTTTCCGCGGCCTGGGATTGGGGATCACTGCTCAAGGACACTTTAGGGAGTGACAGAAATGTAGAACATGCAATAAGTGGTAGGGGTAAAGGCACTATTTTTTTGTTTTCTTTGATTGATGTAGGCTAATGGGACAATCTAGTAATTTGTTCATAAATGACAGACTACACTGGAGCAGAAAATAATGTAAAAGTTTGAATCCCTTCTCAGCCAAAAACTTGAAATACAAGCCAGGCAGTTATTAAATAATTGTGACAGCTTTCAGTTGTGTAAATATTTTGCATAAATTACTATCTTTTATTTTTAATTGAGGTTTGAAATGCCCTACAACATCTGGTGTGATGGCTGCAAGAATCACATTGGCATGGGTAAGCAGAGAAAATGGATGATGATCAAGTGTGGCATCGTCTTTTATGTCCTTACAACTTATTATGTCTTTGAAAAGGTGTTCGTTACAATGCTGAGAAGAAAAAAGTGGGGACCTACTACACCACGCCAATCTACAGGTATCGTCAAGACACCAACATTTTTTTGTATGTGTATTATATATAAAAAAGGAAAATAAATAAATAAGAAAATAAAAAAACAAAGTTTTGTAGAGAAAAGCAAACAATAGGAAAGAATTATGCAAAAACAAAATAAATTCCTTTTGTTGTCAAGGTATATTAATTTCAAGCTCAATTGGGCAATTTCAAAAATAAACTCTACTGTAAAAACAATTACAGAACACCTATTAAAAAGTCACTTTGATTACCAGAGAAAGAAATGTGTCCAGTCAACTTTCTTTTTTTAAATCCACCTAAAACTGCAGCTCCCAAAACCCACCCCTACATGTTCGGTGTCTTTGAAAAGCCACGACATGTCCTCTGTAGATACAAAAAAAGAGTTAAATCAGTAGTATGCAGTGGTTGGGAGATATTCAAGTTAGAAAATATTCTTTACAGAGGACACATTTGCATTGCAGCTTGTCAGGAGGGAATGGGAAATCATTTTTTGTAATCTATTACATTTTCATAAGCTCCATAACTCTTTTCTTCAGCCTTTTATTCTTTAATCACAAAACTTAAATCTCTGTTTTGTAAACATTGATATTGTAACAAAATCAACAGTCTTTTTATTGGTTCTATTCATTTTTTACATGATTATAGATCTTCAACATTTTTTTTTACTTCTACTCAGGTTTAGGATGAAGTGTCACCTTTGTGTCAACTACATCGAGATGCAGACAGATCCAGCAACATGTGACTATGTTATAGTAAGCGGGGCACGCAGGAAGGAGGAACGCTGGGACATGGCTGAAAATGAGCAGATCCTTACCACTGGTAACCCCGCCCCCCACCCCACCCATTTTTTTATTGTTAAAATCAGACAGAAAATAACCATGGTTATGTTATCCAGCAACATCAAGAGTACAGTTGGGATTGTTTGTTTTCTTGTTAGATTTTACTGTCTATATTTCAGTTTAGTTTTGTGTTTGTTTTGCTTCTCTAACTCCCTGAATGTTGTCCACTAATCGGAACAGAACGGGAGGAGAAGGAGAAACTGGAGACGGATGCAATGTTCAAGTTGGACCACGGTGGCAAAGACAAAGAAAAGCTCACTAAAGCTCTGCCCACCCTGACTGAAATCCAGGACTATCAGTCTGGTTGGAAGGATGACTTCCAGCTCAACAGCACCCTCCGCAAGAAGTTCAGAGTAAGAGTAAAGCCTCATGGAGTGTTTATTGTCTGCAAGATGCATATAAAACCACGAGTTAATCAAATTATGGCTGGTAAAAGTGTACAAATGTGTACAAATAAAAATCAAAAACCTGTCTGGTTTTCAAGGACATAGTTTCTACATAGCAACAGGAGTTCATCAGAAACTCACCTCTGAGTTGTAGGTGGGACTGTTGGCGTGGAGCAACTCTGCCCCCCTTCCCCTCCTCATTGCAAAGCGGAGCAGGGAGCTTGTGGTCCATCCAGTGTAGTTTTTACGTCACAAAGACGCTCTTTAAATGGCATTTTTTTGTCTGCTCCAGATTCACCACAATTTGAATAAAGAAATACTCAGAAATGCAATTTTAAGCTTAATTCTCTTTATAAATGTCCCCCATCATCCGAAAAATGCCACAAGAACATGTTAAAAACACCCAAATCATAATTTATTTTTTTAATTGGAGTGGGTCTTTAGGATTTGTGTTTTCAGTTTTTATAAGTACTTGTACGTTTTGTTGGTCTTTATTTATTTCTTCTAAATGGTTTTCCAGGAAGAGAAAAAATTGATGGCTGAGGAAGAAGAGAAGGACAACGCCGTACGGATGAGGACCAACCTCTCTATACCGCTGCTGCCAGAGAAGGAGGAAGACAAGAAAATTGCTGCTCTGCTCACTCTCCAGGCACCTGAGTGTAAGCGTCAGATAAAAGCCTTACAAAACTCAACGTTTGAGATGGAAATTGATCTAAGTAGCTCATCTAATCAAAAAAAACACTGCAGTATCTTTTGTGTGTCAGTTTAGTAGTACAAACCTTATAAACACTTTTGTGTAATTAAAGCATAATCCCTGATAAAACTTTAATTTCCATTTCTTTTTTTCTGTTTTTATTTTTTTTGTTTTTGTCCAGCTTATGAGGAAAAACAGCACAGCAAGAGGAAAGAGATCGCCTCCCGTTCATGGTTTAAATCCCCATTAGCTCCAGGAGGGGGCGCTGCAGGCAGTCTGCTCCAAAAGCTGGGCTACCAAGGGAAAGAAGCAGCAGTGGCCAAAGCTCTGGGCTCCTCACACAACACTGTTATCTGCAGGCGCACAGCAGGATCTGGATTAAAGGCTGAGCTCTGTGCCACCGTCACGCACAAAAAGACCAAACTAGAGGTGCTTCCTCCCAGTGAGGAGAAGCTCATAGGGACGAGGATCAAGGAATCCATCTGTATGGCACAGGGTGGGTCTAACGGAGGAGCTGCTAGTGAGGTACAGGAACGTGTCACAGAAAATGCAGACAGTAAACAGAATGATGCAGAGGACTGTTTAAAGAAGGAGCAGCAGAGCCTGCGTTCTGCATCAACCACATCTTTAGTGGCAGACTACAGTGACTCTGATTCAGATGCTGGAGAATGAGCAGTCACTGTTCACCTAGAGACAGACACAGATTGAACACAAAAAGAACTCTACTTTAACACAAATATCAATTGCTATTTCAAGCTATTTCAAATCCTTATCACCAATTTTAACATTTTCAGGAGGTCTTAAGTGTATTTGTCTGAAATCACTTGAAATAATTCTGTTCTGCACGTGATCTGGAAAGGAAAACAAACTATTGTAAAGTGTTGTAAATGAAAATGCCTGGCTGTTTTCAGTGGACTTATTCCAACATGTTTTACTTTCACTGTAGAGTTTTAAAGGAGGCTGATGTTGCAGGTGGACAGAAAGGAGGAAAAACAAGTGGAGCGTGTATAAATGTGCAGGACACACGTGAGGAAAAACATTCTTACTCAGATCTGTGTTTATTTACAGCTGAATGATGAACCTGTATATTTGATCTGATAGAACAGCATCACCCATAAGCTAAATAAACTCATTTAAGTAAATATTGCTCAGCAGATTGTGGTAAATGTGTTTAATATTATTTCTTGTCCTTTGTGATTTTTTTCTAAAGCGTTTTGCTTCACTCTAGACTCATAGTGAGGGAAATATTTGATTGCTGGCAGATTTTGTATGTTTTCCCACTTTAAATAAATTGACAATCTGTTGTAATGGTAGGTGAGAAAGGAAACCGCATCGAAAATCAAGAATATGACTATAAAAAATGATATAAATTTATTTGGATTTGATTGAGGAAAATCAGTATTTGAACCCTCTTGTTGAAAGACTGAGTACTTTGTTAAAATCAAATGATAAAAGGCCACTCTTGCTCACCGGCCAAAAGTCAGCAGTGTGTTTTTGTGTTATTGATCCCCATTAGCCCCTCCCCTTCAGGGTAGCCGATATGTTAGGGATTTTGTCTCATTTATCTAAACTGTCTTTCCTGTGGCCACAGTCCGCTTAGAAACCAGAGAGTAAACATGGTTAAGTGGACACTACACAGCTTTTTATTTCTTTGGCTTTTGTGGATCTCAAATGGACAGCAGGACCGCAGAAGTAAGTGGAGGTAAGCGACCTTCCTTCTTCAGATTCTGCAAACTTTACATCAAATTAAATCCTAGAATTGTCATCTAAATTGGTTTCATGCTTCACAGACAATCCTTGCGTGACAGGTATGTGTGGCTCCGACATGGTTTAAACCTTCTGCCTCTGATAGCTTCAGTCATTTGTAGAATTTTTATTTTTTTTTAGATTTGTATCAGCTGACAGATACTGGGACCGGCACAAGTAAGTAACCAAAACTGGATCCATTTAAACAGGAAGTATTTTGTTGTGAACTTTTACAAATGCAGGTTTTATATGTGTTTACACATTGTCCAACTTTACAGAGATTTATGAAAATAAAGTCATTATATTTTGGGAAAAACCTTTATTAAATCCTAGAATGTTTGCATGTACACTCACCGGCCACTTTATTAGACACACCTGTCCAACTGCTCACTAATGCAAATTTCTAATCAGCCAATCACATGGCAGCAACTCAAAGCATGTAGACATGATCAAGACGATCTTCTTCAGTTCAAACTGAGCATCAGAATGGAGGACAAAGGTGATTGAAGTCACTTTGAACGTTGTATGGTTGTTAGTGTCAGACAGGCTGGTCTGAGTATTTCAGAAACTGCTGATCTACTGGGATTTTCACCCACAACCATCTCTAGGGTTTACAGAGAATGATCAGAAAAAGAGAAAATATCCAGTGAGCATCAGTTCTGTGGGTGTAAATGCCTTGTTGATGTCAGAGGTCAGAGGAGAATGACCAGACTGGTTCCAGCTGATAGAAAGACAACAGTAACTCAGAAAAACACTGGTTACAACCGAGGTCTGTAGAAGAACATCTCTGAACGCAGAACACATCCAGCTTTGAGGCAGATGGGTTACAGCAGTAGAAGAACACACCTGGAAACCACTCCTGTCAGCCAAGAACAGGAAACCGAGGCTACAATTCACAAAACTGGACAATAGAAGATTAGTAAAACGTTGCCTGATCTGATGAGTCTTCATTTCTGATGTGACATTCAGATGGTCAGAATTTAGCGTCAACAGCATGAAAGTATGGATCCATCCTGCCTTGTAGCAATGATTCAGGCAGGTGGTGGTGTTGTAATGGTGGGGGGCGTTATCTTCTTGGCTCACTTTTAACCCCTTAGCACCAACTGAACATGGTTACAACACCACAGCCTACCTGAGTATTGTTGCTGACCATGTCCATCCCTTTATCACTACAGTGTATCATCTTCTGATGGTTACTTCCAGCAGGATAAGGCTCCATGTCATAAAGCTGGAATCATCTCAGACTGGTTTCTTGAACATGACAATGAGTTCACTGGACTCAAATGTTCTCCACAGTCACCAGATCTCAACCCAATAGATCATCTTTGGGACGTGGTGGAACAGGAGATCAGCATCATGGATGTTCAGCCGAACAATCTGCAGCAACTGTGTGATGCTAACATGGACCAAACTCTCTGAGAAATGTTTCCAGAAACTTGTTGAATTGATACCACAAAGGATTAAGGCAGTTCTGAAGGGAAAAGGGGCTCCACCCCGGTACTAGCAAGGTGTAGCTGATAAATTGGCTGGCGAGCATGAATACATGTAAATAGCTTTTGTTTTTTGGCTTTGCAATACGGATATAAATGAAACTTTTTTTTTTTTCCACAGGCTGTTATCCCCAACACACATTCTTCAAACTACACCAAGGTATTGTTTATTGTTACATTTTTCACAACCCAAAACATTTTTTAAAGGAAAATTTGGTTTTTCTGAAGGTTTTTCCAATAAATATAAATGTTTGCTTTCAAGTCAGAAAGTTAGCATAAGGCTAACTTGGCAGAAGCTGTGTTTCTAAAGTTTGCTATGTTCGTTTGCGTTAAGTCCTCTGCCCACTTTGAAAGCAAAACCCCAAAAGAATAATAAAACAAACAAACAGAGAAACAAAGAGAAAATGAAATGTTTTGTTTTTTCTACCTGGGTCATATTTTCCTGAAGATTCACCATCGTAGCTCCAGACCTGCTGAGGACTGATAGCCAGGAGAACATCTACCTAGAAGCTGAAGGTCTGAGCAACCCTGTCACCGTCTCCATTGAAATCAAGGATTTCAACAAGATCACCATGCTCGCCCGTGACAACGCTATCCTCAGTCAAGATAATGGCTTCCAGACCCTCAAGTCTATACAGGTGACTTGGCAGGTCGACTGGAGAAAGTCTCTTGACTCTGTCGCACTTCAAAACAGCAGCATTTCGGGCATCAGAACAAGTGAAATCGCATAATTTATTTTCTTTTTTCTTTTTACAGCTTCCCTCAAATTTATTGAATCGTGAAGAGAAGAAGAACAAGTTTGTGTATCTGACAGTGAACTTTGAGGGTCATCACATAGAGGAGAGAGTTGTGATGGTAACCTTTCACTCTGGTTACATCTTCATCCAGACTGACAAGCCCATCTACAACCCCGGAGACAACGGTGAGGATGGAAAGATAGGTTTCTACGGATTTCCTTTAGCAAAAAGCAGTCTCTTTAAGTCTACTACAAGTATACTTAGTTTATACTAAAAGTGAGGCATACTTGAAGTTTACTTTTATAAACTATCTATAGACTTTACACGTAAAATGTTCCAGTTTAGCCTGAAGAAGTTATTATACTTCCTACACTACATGTACATGGTCTAAAGGACACTTCCTAAATATTATACTTGTATTTATAACAAAGTATACTTAATAAAATAAACTTCAAGTGTATTCCTTTTTGCCAAGGGTTTATACAACAGTTACTTTGGGATGAGTTGCTGACATGTCTTATTGGAGCTTCTTTTTCAGCTTCAGTTTCTATTTTTCACAGTTCGATTCAGAACCTTTGTGTCCTCCCCATTCTTCAAGGCTTTAGACAGTTCCATCACCATAGACATTGCGGTAAAGTAAAAAAAAAAATCACACTAAACCAGGAACCCAAGCAAAAGATTTTGAAGGTTTTTGATTGTTGATGGATAACCTTTGAAAGTTCATTTTGTGCTTAGAATTCAGATGGAGTGGTGGTCAAGCAGATCACCAGGACCAGAGCCATGAAGGGAGTCATTGCAGACACGTTCCCACTGCCTGGAATTGCCAAGTAAAAACTAGGGGTTTTTGTGTCTTCTCCTATCTGGGTGAAAGCGATTACCCTTGAATTAAACCTGAACTAGTTTGACAGCGTTCACAGCAGACAAACATGTTTGTTTTGGACCAACAAATGACCTAGTTTAAATTTGGCAATGTTTGTCTGCATACATAAAGTTCACAGGCTTAGAGTCTAGAAAGAAAAAAGTTTTTCGTTTATTATTTTTTACTATCAGATGTTACACAAATATTATTTATGTATGTACCATTTTTCAATTATTGTCTGGGCTTCCAACGATGTGACTGAATGTGTTGCAGTGAAGGAACGTGGCAGGTGACTGCAAAGTTCGACCACTGGCAGCAGAACACTTTCACCTCCCCGTTTCAAGTGAAAAAATACGGTAGTTGACATTCTGATCTGAGATCTAAAGTGCAGTTATTCTAATAAAAAAAAAAAAAAGGGCAGCAGTGCTTCAATTTTTATGATTTTCTTTCAGTTCTTCCTGCTTTCAATGTCACTCTGACACCCACCAAGTCCTTCTTCAGCTTGGATGACAGTGAGCTTGTGGTGGAAATCACTGCAAGGTCAGACCAGCTAAAACAAATATGAACACATTCAGTTGCGACTTTTCTGTTATGAACTTTTGTCATATAAATTTCCTCTGCTGGTGATGAAATATTTTGATCATCTTGCTAATTTCTGTGCAAAAGTGTATGTGAACTTGTGTATTTATAATAATAAAAAAGAAAATCAAAAGAACTAATTATGAAAAATGAAAGAATTATTTTTTTTATAGGGAATTACTATAATTGTTTTACAGGTATCTGTTTGGGGAACCTGTGGAGGGGACGGCGTATGTGGTGTTCGGAGTGAAGATGAATCAGGAGATGAAAAGGTTGCCTTCAGTGAAGCAGCTGTCAGATGTGAGTCTCTGTTAATCTTCTGTTTTACAAAGAAAAGAAAAAGTTAGTTTTTCCAAAGTTAAATCCAAGAACAATGTAAGCCCACTTTCTTCTTGGTCTGCATGCAGCTGGATGGTGGAAGAGTCAGCCTGAGTATAGAGGAGCTCAAGGCAGCATACCCCAATCCTGAAACACTGGTGGGACACTCTGTGTACGTCAAAGCCTCTGTCCTCACTAAAACTGGTAAAGAAGCCCCCACTGTTCCATAACCTCTTTTTTTTCTTTACATTGTTTGTATATGAAGGGATGGTAGTGCTTGTACTTTCATAATATTTTTTTACTGCCATTTACTTACAACTTGGAAATTCCCAGGTTTTTTATTGGCTGATCAGTTTATCCCGACCTATTGTGTCATCTGTGCAACTCTGCAGTGTCGACATGTATAAATATGTCCTTTAGACCTTTAAGCAAACTAAACCTTTGACTCCCTGTAGTGTCTTCTCCTGGAAAACTAAAATGTCATTCAAGTGGTGTTAAATAATTGTCATTCAGGGAGAAATTTGCTTTTTGTTTGCTTTTTTAAGTGGCTTAATGAGGTCAATGTTAATGCAAAAATGTTCTGACAGTCTTAAGTATGACTTTTCTTAATGTCTTTTCAATAACTTGAAATTTGCATCTCTTCACCTCCACAGGAAGTGATCTTGTTGAGGCTGAAAAGACAGGGATCAAAATCGTCAAGTCCCCTTTCGTAATATCTTTCGTGGACTCTCCAAAATACTTTAAGCCCGGCCTGCCATTAGACCTCACAGTAAATATATTTGTCTTTTGTAGTTTTATTGTGATTTCGCTTTGATTGAAAATGATTGGGGGAAAAAATTGAAGTTTCTGCCTAGATTCAGGTGAGCAACCATGACGGCTCCCCAGCCCGTAACGTTCAGATGAAAATGAGTCATTTGGATGTTCCTCTGATTGCCTCTGCTGGAACAGCCAGAGCCAGCATCAACATGCCCAATGATCAGCAACCACAAACCATAACTGTGAGAAAAGCTTCATTTTCATGAGTTCTTTGACCCAATTTTTTATATTTTCTTGGTAGTTCTTGTGAATTTTGGGTTAGTTCTTGATTATTTGATTATTTTTTTAGCTATATCAATTACATAGTTTATTCGGGATCCTTCAATTCTGTATCATTCTATTCTTAGTGAATTTAAGCAGCAGTTCAGACCAGAAAGGAACGGAAGAGTCAGTTCCTGATAAACCAGTGCAGAGGAATCTCTGTGTAGGCTCAAAAGATGAAAATCTTTTGGCAAAAAAATATTTTTTTCTAATTTGTGTCTGGATCAAAGTCGAGAGTAACACCAAGATGATGTTATAAGTTTTCAATGTTTGCCTCTTGTTGAGTTTGTTGGGCTTTTTCTTAGGTTTTAACTGTTGACCATGAGAACTGGAATGAGTGAGACAGCATCCATAGAAAATGACTCACTTCTAAATTCAGCAAAGTCCAATCAATTCAGTCACCATTTTTTGGGATTTGGACATCACCATGTTGGAGCCAGATGATGTCAGTAAGCAGTGATTGGTTGAATCAGTCTGAATCGTTGTTTCTATGGCAACCGCTTTCAACAGGAGTGAGCTTGCTGGAAGACCACACCTGTACCACTTAAAGCCCTATACTTATTTCAAAGCAGAATCTCGTGTTCTAGTTCATGTTGACTGGTTTTGGTTGTGACTCTCCATGTGAACTTCTGAGTGGTGTTTATACTTTTCAGGCGATGTGATCGTCTGCAGCATTTATATTTTACCTGAAGAATATTTTTGTCACATACTTGCATGCGTCTGAGAACACGCAGGTACAAGAAAGGCAGAGGAGGAAGTGTTGTGTTTGTCCACTGAACAGAAGCAGGCAATACAAAAAATAAAAATGGAGCAAATTGCATTCTGGAGTGTTGCAAGATATGAAATATAAGACATATCTTTCCAGTATAGTTTTCATAATTTTCAGTGTTAAAAAAAAGACATTTTTCTGTACAGTTTCCTCCGTAGTCACGTACTCTAATCGCTGAAATAAATTCAAGTTAAATGACGCAATTTGCCTGCGATTGCACTCTGGGCGTAGAATGCCAGTTGCGGGTGACGTCACCAGCAGATGTCACATTCTGCAACGACTGGGGGCATTCCACTCCGATGGCCGTGCGACTACTGCAACGGCAGCGATTACAAATCGCTTGGAAGTTTAAACGGCCTTAAGAGCAGGCTGGGAGAACTTGTCAATGAAATGTTTTGAATGTTTGACAAGAGACCACCTTTGAGGCATCTGATTGGTCAGTTTATGACTTCAATAACTTTCACGATAGAAAAAATATCATTAAAAAAAATTAGGATGAGCAAGAACATGTTAAAAAAAAAGCAGAGCAAGCATGGTTATTCTGACAAATAAAATGACTGAGTAATAGCTGTTTATCAAAAAAAGTCTATGAGATTTTGGCTTCTAGCAGGTAGTTCTTGCTTGGAACTCAATGGTGTAGGGTTTACTCAGTCCAGTTCTCAAATACAGTCACAGGTTTTAACATGTCTTTTGAAGTTTTACAATAGTATTAAGTTATGTCTTAGGAGTGAAAATCACTTTGCCCCTTCTAAAAAATTTTTAACTCATTTTTTAGGTTGAGACCACCCAGGCAGACCTGAGGCCAGACCAGCAAGCCAGAAATCAGGTCATCCTTCAGCCCTACGTCCCGTTCAACCAGCACCAGCAAAATTACCTGTACATCTCCACAGGGTCCAGAACTGTGTCTGTAGGAGACCGGGTCTCCCTTGACATTTCTGTCACCATGTCAATACAGGAGAACAGAAAGTTGGTCAAACACATCACCTACCTGGTGAGGCAGTTTCAGTTCATGTTCTTTATGCATTTCCATTGAAGCTTGAATGAAAATGTATTATAATAGTTGATTGAGATTGGACTCCACTAACCTCTGCAGGTGCTCAGTAAAGGTAAAATCCTGATAGCCAAACGTCTAGATGTGACAGATCAATCTGTCACTAATGTTGGGTTGACGGTAACGTCAGAGATGATGCCCTCGTTTCGCGTGGTGGCGTTCTTCAGCCTCCCCTGGGTGGGAAGGGAGGAGGTGGTGTCAGACTCAGTTTGGATAGACGTGGTAGATTCTTGCATCGGTGGGGTGAGTGCTCAGGTAGCGTCTAAAGGGTTCTATATCCAAGATGTTTTTAATGCCTCTTTTTTGCAGCTCACAGTGGGCTCAGGAGACAGCATACCCAGAACTTTAGCCCCAGGGGATAGTGTGCGTTTTCAAATCAGAGGCGACCCGGGGTCAAAGGTCAACCTGGTGGCTGTGGATAACTCCGTGTATCTCCTTAACAAGGACCGACTCACTCAGAAGAAGGTACATGTGTTCAGTGATTTATAAAGACTGTTGGGATTTAAGGGTATAGATGTTCTAGCAGATCTGCTGTCCTCTGCTCACTCTTTCGCTTTCATTCTATAAACAATTATGTCAAAGAAGATTAAAAGAAAGAAGGAAGCAATTTTGCAATTCTTATCAAGTCATCCAAACAGACAGCAGTGTTTTCAAACAGTTTAACATAAAAAGATTAAAGTCTTGCAAATACTCCACATACAGGGATGTCTCATAGGATGCCCACACAAACTAAGCTCTAATTGTCAAATTTCCTAAATTCACCAAGTGATCTACCACTTTGATAATCCCTGCAAGTCTCCTGGTGGTTTTCCAGAAATACTGCCTTATTTGCTGCTTTTTACCTGGATCAGGTGTATTTAGCCAATTAGGAGCTTCCATGGCGGGTTGGGTGGAAACATGCAGGACATTGGCTCTTGAGGCCTGGAGTTTTACACCCCTGCTCCAAAACATCTAGAGCAGGGATGGGCAATTCCAGGCCTATCATTTCCAAATATCCAAGCCCTACTCATGACTGATTACCTGGTTCAGGTGTGTTCAGCCAGTTAAAACATGCCAGAGCATGGTATCTTGGAAAACATACAGGTAGGTGACCCTGACGTTACCCATCCCTGAGCTAGAGAATCATGAAAAAAGGCTTCTGATTAAAGTACAAGTATTTTGTGAAAAGAGAATTTTGTCAGAGTTTTTCAACTGCAGTCATCCTGTCCATTCACCTTTCACGCAGCAGACCAGTGCTGTCAGGGACTCTACTTTGCTGTTTTCCACTTAAAACATTTTATTGAGTATTTTGACCTTTCTCATTTAATTCTTCATCTTTAAGCTTTCAATTTTCCCATGGGGATAATGAAAGCATTCACCTCCCCACATCTGGTACTTATGTACCAAGAGCCAAATTTGGAGGCTCCGCAGTTACATTGTTACACTGAAGTGTTCAAAATGTGTTCTCTGTATATTTCAATCCAACTGCAATTCAACCTTTAATGCTGAGTGTTCAGCAAGGCATTAGGTTTCCTAGGTACAGCTCAATATGGAATTCAAACACACAATCCTTCAATTTCAGGGCTGAGATTTAATGTGTTAACTTGTGGACTGGAAGACAATCAGAAGCATTTTCCAATTTCTTTACCAAAACACATTCTGTTATTATGATTTATTCTGCTCAGTCTGTGAAACTCAATCTGTCTCAACAACCCTTGTGAGTCTCAGGATGTAGGTAGATCACCAACACCATCTGTGTTTTGTCGAGTTTTCGCCAAGCCAACATGGCCGCTTCAATTTCACTTTTCAGAATCTTGTGGGTGATATTCCACACTATGTCAATAGTTCCACCCCGGCAGACAAAAATAAATGTTAGTTTAATAAATGCAACAATGCAGTTTTGTCTGAACTGACATGTTATGCCATCCATCATCAAAGTGTGAGAGATGCTACAATTCAGCGCATTTCCAAAAGGGTCTAAACATGCTGACAGACTTAGCGTTTGTGTTCAGTCTACAGCAGAACTGGGCTTTGCCTATGATGCCATTTGTTGGTAGTTTAAAGTGTACAACCAGTATTTTAAAAATGACTAAAAATTCCTTCAGATTGAAGAAAATATAACATTTGTTTTAACTTACCACATCGCCTGTTCTCGCTAAATAAACATCAAGATAAAATGAAAGATTACAGATATGCTTGTTTGGATTTTGTCATACTGACCAGTATCTCTTAACTGAACATTTCATGCAGGTTTGGGACATGGTGGAGCATGGAGACATGGGCTGCACAAGAGGAGGAGGACGAGACGCCTCAGGAGTGTTTGTTGACGCAGGACTTTTCTTCTCATCCAGTGCAGGGTTCAAAACACAAACCAGACAAGGTATTCCAACAGATCATGTATTGATGAATCAGCATTGTTTTAAACCTGACCTCTCACGCTTTGCTCTCCTCAGTACTCCACTGTCCAGGCGTGGCTCGAAGGAGGCGCTCTGCTGAACAGTTAAGACGGAAACAACAGCTGGGTGAGGGTCTTCCTTAGTACAAGACTGAGCACTTTCACAGCTAACGTGCATTATTTAGTTGGTTACAAAAGTTTTCTATCTCATTTGTTTCAATTTCTTTGGTTCATATTTAGACCAACAGCTCTGAAGCACATGTATAAAAACTAAGACTGTCAACGTTAACGCATGCAATGAAATAAAACTAATTAACGTGTTAATATTCATTAATGCAGATTAATTACAGGTCACAAGTAACCATCTTCTGCTTTGCATCAGGCGGTTCAGGCTTCCCTGTTCCAAGTTCTGAAAATGCACACTTCGTCGGGCATTATGCTTTCGCAGTGACATATAACATTTAGGCTATGTGGCCATAACTTCTTTTATAGATGCACGTCAAGACCCAGCAGCCAGTCAGATTTGAGTATTCATCCAGACCATTTAAAGTGCAGAAACACAATGTTGGTTTCTTATAGCTGTATATCCGTTTTCTTGGAGTAAAACTGCAGACATGAAAGTCTTTGCAGTTCTGCCTTATTTACTGTTGATCTGTTTTATGCACAAAAATTACATTTCCAGGATATCTGAATTAACGTTTTACAAATTAAAATGTTTCAGACAATAAAAATGAAGGAAAGATGTTTTCTCTGGCCTTTTTTTTGTCAAAAACGTTATTGTTGTATACAATTTACCTATTAAAACATTGTGATTAATTGTGATTAATCCAAAAGTAGGATTAATCTGATTAATTTTTTTAATTGATTGACAGCACTACTAAAAAGCCAAAATCAAGGCGAACAACAGCCCAAAGTAATTTATAAGACCTGCCAGACCTTAGAAATAGCTTGGATTTGTTTCAATTCAATTCAATTTTATTTATATACCCAATATCGCAGCCATAGCTGTCTCATTGGACTGATATCAGTATATTGTAAGAAAGTTTGATTTGATGTGTTAAAACTATTTCCCATTACTATTAACTTTTGTGACAACTTTGTCTATGGATCATGTTCCATAAATAAAAGTGTTGAAAAAAAAACATAACATAATAGTAAAAGTGAGAATTTTTGACATTTCATAGGAGTCTTTAAAAAACAAAATCCTTAAAAAAATACTCTGAAAATCTTTACATTAATACCATAATGTTTTCTATGTAATCAAAGACCTATTTTTTATTTTTACTCTTGATAAAAAATTTTTTCTTCTGCTTGATTAGAGTGAAGTCTTTGATATTATGGACCCTGAAATCCTTCTTGAAAGGCTGGAAAAGTGGGTGGGACATCAAGCTATGCCTTAATTTATTGTACTTGCAATAATTTTTTAAATTACATTTTTTAAATATATTTTATATACCTTTTGTCATTGTCTCCTAAAATTTCTGTTCTTTTTTTAAACCTTTTTTTTTTACTGTAAAGCTTTTTGTATGTTCATAGGATACTGTACATAAATACATTTACCCTCCCATTCCTCCGACCACAGAGAGTCACTACAAAGAGAAGCTTGAGCGTCGCTGCTGCAAAGATGGCCTGCGGGAGATTCCCATGCCGTATTCCTGCACCCGGCGTTCCCTCTACATCTCTGAAGGCTGGGAGTGCATGCGAGCGTTTCGCTACTGCTGCTCCACCTACAGGGGCCAGGAATTTAACACAGAAATTCCCACCACCCCTCCACCTATGACCACTGCTCCCCCGACCACCACACGCCCACCCACGACCAGGCCCGCAGTTTTACATGAAATAATCCCACACAAAAAAATCCCTCTGTCCCGGGAAATGTTTGGTTAGTATCATTTTTCTTTCAAGTCAAGATCCTCTTTAATGTGTTCTCATCATATATTAGCATCATTTTTACATTTTACTTAATTAACAAATCAGTACTAACAGGTTATACTATATTTAGCTAATTTGTAAGAAAACATGAAAAAAGTAAAAGGGAAACATTTGAAACATTTGTACATGTCTGAGAGAAAAAGGGAATCAAACCATCCACCTTTCTGCTTCAATGAGGTGGAGATGAATAATAATCTATTTAATTTAAAGCACCTTTCTTTCAAATTAATACTGAATTTACGAAAGATGTTGCCAAGTGGAAGAAGGGAAATGAAAAATAAAAAAGGACCAAGGACAGCGCCTCGGGGAACACCAGAAGAGACAGATAAGGAATGAGAATTGAAGGATTTTAACTGGATGAACTGAGTGCACCCTAAGAAATAAGAATGGAATCAACAGAGGGGGTTGAAGTAATGCCAAGAGAAGAAAGTCTATGGAGGAAAACTGAATGTGATATAGTGTATCTCAGCTCAAGGAGGATGAGAATGGTGACAAGTTCAGAATCAGCGGCGCAAAGAAGGTCGTTGGTAATTTTCAGGTGAGCAGTTTTGGTGCTATGGGCAGGACGAAAACCAGATTGAAAGGGTTTGAAGAGACTATTGTGTTAAAGGTGCTGATGTGGTTCAGAGGCAACTAGTCTCTCAAGTATTTTTGAAATGAAGGGCAGATAAGAGATTGGTCAAAAGTTACTAAAGATGTCGGGATCTGGGCCAAGTTTCTTTTTGTTTTGCTTCATAGCTGCAGTTTTGAGCAGTGAAGGTACAATACCAGATTTTAGTGAAGAATTAATAATGGCATAGATAAAGTTGTGAGAGACAGGATTTTTCTAAAAATGTTGGAAGAGGATCGAGTTGGCAGGTAGAGTGTTTGGATTCTTTGATAAGAGAGGAAATTTCGCTATGGTCGAGCAGCTGGAAAGTAGAAAATATTTGAGACACAGAGAAAAAGTCAGAAGGGATGAAGGGCGGGAAAGAGGGATGCAAGTGCTGATGTATAGTCTGAATTTTTTGGTCAAAGTATGATAGAAGGAAGTCGCAAGTAGCAGTACATATGAGAGGGAAGGTTATCAGAGGTCTGAAATATATTATTTATTAGGGAAAAAAGAGTTTTGGGGTTCCCTTTGCTTACACAGATGAGTTTAGAGTAGTAATATCTTTTCGGGAGTAGGAACAAGTGCATCAGGATCAAGTGAATCTGGGAGGGAAATGTCAGTCGCAGTGTGTGTCTATATTAATATTTTTGACATTGTAAAAATAGATGAGGCGTGAATGTATGGTGACAGACAAGCAGAAATACTACATGAAACAAGAAAATGCTCAGTTACATAAATTCAGTTATTTAAAGTTTTAACCTCTCCCTTAGTGCTTTAAAGACAACTTTGGATTTTTGTGCATATTTTAAATCAAGTTTGTTCTAGTAATACTGTTCAGAAGTGCAGCAGATGCATGAGGAAAAATCCTTATTCTAATCATCTTTGTGTACTCTCATTTTTGGTGCAGATGAACAGCAGGGCATCTTTCTTTTCTGTTTCACTTAAAAAGTGTAAATATATATATATATATATATATATATATATATATAATTTCTATTTTCTTCTACTTTTCTTTTCCAAAAGATTGGACAAGGGGAAAGACATCAGAACAGCCTTTCAGAGTTTCACAAAGAACAATTCCAAAACTGCACATGAGCTTTTCAAACATGGACAGAATGGAGGAAGGAGCAGCACTCATGCCAGTGTTGGAGAGAGCAGAAGAGGAGGATGAGGATGAAGATGAAGAGTGGGAAGAAGTGGATGAGAGCCAAATATATCTGCGTCACAAGTTCTTTGAGTCTTGGCTTTGGATGGACGTTGACTTGCCCAGCGAGGCAGGGAGAGATGGGTGAGTTTGACGTAAGCAAACATCTGACTACTGAGGCCGAAAGCGCTTACCATCTTCATCCCATCATCATCATCCTTATGCCCAAGGACTATTTCCAAAGACTTGTATGACAATTTACACACACTTAGAATTAACTTTTTATTGAAAAAGAAATCCAAGAAAACTAGCCCCCACACACACACTAAACTGAGGCCACTAGAGACAAAAAAGACAAGAGGACTTCCAGGTTCTCTTGTTGTGCACTGTTTTTGTGGTATTGAAACTAAAGTCCCACTCCGATCATCTTTTGATCCATTCCAATAGCCTTACTTGTTTTTTTTTATTATTATTATGCAGTTTTTGGACAAAATCAAAAGATCTGTGACATTTTTCTTATATATAATTCCTGCAGAGCGACAGGAGTTCATTAGAAATTTGCCTCTGAGTTGTGGGTGGGACTGTAGGGACAGAGTAAACCCGCCCTCCCTTCTCTTCCCCATTGTTGAGAGCTCTCTGTTTACACGCTCTCCCACTAGTTAAAAAAAACAAGTAAAACAAATGACATGTCATTATAACCTACTTTGCTTTTGCAAACCAGCAAGCAGCACTGGTTGTTGCTCGCTAAATTTCTCATGTCAAGCTAGCAAACAGGCAGATAGTTATTTTAGCTTCCACAGTGAAAAAGATAAACTTACCAGTAATGATACAGGCTGTCCATCTGATGTTAATGAAGCTACTGCTTCTTACTTCAAAAGTAATTTGCCAGCAAAGCCCATTTTTTTCTCCTACCAGTTGGATACTTGGTTTAAAAAATTAAAGCAAGTGTTTACATATCTCTTTTTAGACTAGCAACATAGGTTCTCAATCATCTTTGTACTCCTCATGCACACCTGAGTGTGAAGGTGCCGGTGTTCTAACAATCTGTGCTACCTGATGAGATTTTCCTACCCGTAGCAAAAAATGAATGATACCGCTATCCAAATGTTCTATGTTCGCATGGTTAATGTTTCAAAATCTGCAACGTCTTTTGGACCGATCTCCTCGAGTGCAGCGTGGAATATGAGTTTACCCTGGAAATGAACCGCTCAGCCAAGGTTTGATTCACATTCCAAGCCGTGCTCACATCAATTAAACCATCCATCCATCCATCTTCTTCCGCTTATCCGGGACCGGGTCGCGGGGGCAGCAGTCTAAGCAGAGATGCCCAGACTTCCCGCTCCCCGGCCACTTCCTCCAGCTCCTCTGGGGGGACCCCGAGTCGTTCCCAGGCCAGCCGAGAGACGTAGTCTCTCCAGCGTGTCCTGGGTCTTCCCCGGGGCCTCTTCCCAGTATCCTTTTTTTTTTTTTTTTTTTTTTTTTTTTTTTTTTTTTTTTTTTTTTTTTTTTTTGTATCAATTAAACCGAACAATACAAAAAAATTAAAGATCCGGGGTTAAGAACTAGATATATTTATTTGTTTAGACTAACCTTTTTTGCTTTGGATTGATTCAATAGTGATGGAATAATTTGTATTTGATCCGCAGATTGGCATCCTTTAATCTTGACAGTGCATTGCCTGACAGCATCACAGAGTGGGGCGTTCTTGCAATCAGTGCTTCTCCTCATACAGGTGAAACTTTGGTACAAAATGTTATGTTCTGTAATACATGTTTAAAGAATCTGAATTATAATCTACATCTGTGTTAAAAGTATTTTTTGCTTTTTTTCTCTGTCTCAAATTTGATCCATTCATATTTTAACATGATTTGACTGTAATATAGCGAATCAATGAACAACAAATTTTGCATTATTTCAGCACAGCAAGTACTTATAAAAATGAATGAATAGAGTTAATTAATGCTGTCGGTTAAAACATTTTGTGAGTTCTTGTTTTCCAAACTGAAAGGGAAGACGTATCTGAAGATCATAGTGGAAAATAATTCCACTACTTCAGCAGAGGAGCTTTTCCTGCTCATTTCAAAATGGCTGCTTCCATGAAATCTCAAACACTCTCTTGGCAGGAAACGTTTTGCTAATTTTCAAAACTTCATGGTGAGATTAACTCATCTATTATAAAGCAATGTTTGAGCCAGAAATTCTTGTTTTTGAGCGAGACAAAAACAGAAATCATTTTAGAGCGAAATACTGAATTTGTCCAAAAATAAAGTACCGATACTTTTGCCAGAGAGAATGACAAAAGTTTTCCTAATATTTAGATATTTTTTTTACTAAGTTTTGTAATATGTAGAGTTGTGGCAACTTTCCGTCCCTTTTTCTTCTGAAAGTGAATCTCTCCAACGTCAGGTTTCTGCGTCGCCCAGCCGTACAATGTCAAATCCTGGAAACACTTCTTTGTTGACTTGAGGTTGCCGCACTCTGTGGCGAGGAACGAACAGCTTGAGATAAAAGCTGTGGTGCACAACTACGGTTACAGTCAACTTCAGGTAGGGGAGTAGGTTTCTCTTCTCCTGTTTCAGTGTCTTTGTTTTAAAACATTTGTGTCACTGCTCTTTTGCTGATCTTTGCTCAGGCCAGGGTGGTGCTGATGAAGACAGAGAAGATGTGCAGTGTTGCTTTCAAGGACAAGCACACACAGGAGGTGACGGTTCCTGCCAGCTCCTCTGTGGCCGTGCATTACACCATTGTGCCACTTGAGGTCGGTAATCTTCCTTTGGAAGTAACAGCTTTTGCCAAAGGCATGATGGGAAGTGATCGCACCCAGAAATTTCTGCGAGTGGTGGTGAGTCTCTCCTAGTCAAAAAGTTGTTTTATTACACAAATATAGTTCTAAAACAAGTAAAAAATAAACAAGAGAGCAGATATTTACCATCAAATATAGATCAGCTTTTCAAACTTGTCTTTTTCATGACGTGACCAGCTGGAAGGAGTGGAGAAGACAAAGGTTCAGACTGTGGTGTTGAATCCTTTGGCTCATGGAGGTACGCTGAAACTTTTTTTGCATTGAAGATGCTCATTTCATAGCTTTATTCCCTAACTAAAATTCTGCAGTTTACTTCCATGATTTTCTGCCAGATCCACACTATCTTGATAGAATATTTTTACTAAAACACAACATTTTGGCTTTATATTGTATGTCAAATAGTATAATAATATAGTTTGTTGACTGAGTGATTGATTGATTGATTAATTGATAACTACATCTCTGTTTACTGCAGGAAGCCAAACTATTCATGTTGGCAAAATTGAAATGGATGAAGTCGTGCCGAACTCTGTGCCAGAGACTTTCATCAATGTGAGAGGTAAGCATGTGATCCAACATTAGGAAAGCATTGGAACTGTTTTTTTGGTTGGTTTTTTTCCTAATTCATGCTCTCCATCTGTCTTCAGGGAACGTACTGGCGGACAGCATCGATAACTCCATCAGCGAGGACTCTCTGGCGGCTTTAATCCGAATGCCCGGCGGCTGCGTGGAGCAGAATCTGGCTTCCATCACATTGCCACTCATTGCAACACTATACTTGGACCGGACTGGCAGCTGGGAGAGCGTGGGGGTGCAACGGAAAGCAGAGGCTCTGGGCTACATCAAGAGAGGTTAGACGGTGGCAAATAGAAAAATAGATGTTTGAAGAAAGCAAAATGTCTGATAAAAAAAAAACATGATAGATCAAAACTTAAAAAGTAAATCAAATCCCTGGTAAATCCACAACTAAAGCAATAAGAATAATAAAATGTGGTTTTAATGAATAAACATATATGAATAAAAAGATGATTTGGACAGTTATGAATAGCTGATGCTTCATTTGAGTCATTTTTTATGTCTTCAGGTTATGAGAACCAGCTGGCATACAGAAGGAGTGATGGTTCTTATCCACCTTATAGCCGCCAAGGAGCCAGTACATGGTGCTTTCTTAATCTTTTGTTTTATTATTATGGCCTAAATCTCTGGGTAAAATAAAATAGGTATGTTTTAATTGCAGTTGTGTAACTTAATTTACAAGCTGATTGTTTATGGATAGTGCCTTTGTCACGATTGCCCTTACGGGTGGATCAGCGTGTCTGCGGGCAAAAAAAAAGGGCAAACCTGTATGGGGCACACAGATGGCTAGTACTGTAGAGGGAAGTTCATGGACATTTTTTTTGGGCATGCTACAGATGAAAGGTCGTGGCGAACACTTAAACAACACATGGATAATTAAGGGTAAAGTAGGTGACATACAGGCACGTCTGCACAATTTTTCATTTTTTTCATTCGCCCAAAACTCTGGGGCTGCACGGTGGCGCAGTGGTTAGCGCTCTTGCCTCACAGCAAGAAGGTTCTTGGTTCAAGTCCTGGCTGGGGACTTGAAACAGTGTCACCAACAGGGGACCTTTCTGTGTGGAGTTTGCATGTTCTCCCCGTGCATGCGTGGGTTTTCACCGGGGACTCCGGCTTCCTCCCACCATCCAAAAACATGCTTCATAGGTTAATTGGTTATTCTAAATTGTCCCTGTGGATGTGAGTGTGCATGAGTGTGTGACTGTGGCCCTTGCGACAGACTGGCGAGTCTGAGTAGCTAGGTTAGGCTCCGGCGGCCCCGTGACCCCGAAAGGGATAAAGCGGTTCAGAAAATGAATGAAAAAAAAAAGAATGAATAACGCCCAACACTGCTCGTTAATAATCTTCACATGATGAATTGAGGAAATTACACAGTCAGAGTGTAGCTTTTGTGGGCATCCTGTGCATGGAGGTTTAGGGCATGTTCAGTCAGGAGCCAGTACGCACATCTTACTAAAAATGTTCAACAGCATCGCCTGTGCATCATAAGTGCATTTAACTTACATCATCCTTCCAAATATTTTTCTACACACTTGCACAATAAAGTACATCCATTTTCACTACGTCCCTTAGGGTAGCTGCAGAAACCACAAGGGACGCTCACCTTAAGATGCCTCTATCTACAATCCACAGGTCCAAACCAAAAACCTGTACAGGTTGCATGTGACTGAAAGGGTTTTTTCTCCATACTAATACTACTGTGCAAACATGCTGTTTTATCCTTTCATATTACCATGAGTCAAGTCAGAGCTCAGTAACAAATCTTTAAACGTTTTTTTTTTAGTACTTTTGTTGTGCTAAATGGATCCATGCCGTCTAACCTGAGTCTGATTTCCCGGCAGGATCACTGCATACGTGGTGAAGGTGTTTTCCATGACTTACTCTGTCACCAGCATCAGTGAGAATCAAATCTGCGACCCGCTCATCTATCTGGTGAACAACAAACTCCGACCACGAGTTGGAGTTTATGAAGAGGACAACCCAGTTTACTCCACCACCATGACTGTAAGGAACACACACCCATGAACACACACACAATAAACATTTCATGAGCTCCTCTCTTTTGTTCTCAGAGTGTAGAATGGTTTTTTTCCATTTCTTGAACGGTTTCTGAATTAGCTTTTTAAAATAACAGAAATAGCCACTTACTTAAGCTGGTATTTGATGATGCATTATTAGAGAAGTCAGTCGGATAGATGTTCAAAATCCTCCGAACCCTCTCGTCCAGGGTGGCCTGCGTGGGGGTGACCCAGAAATAACGCTCACCGCCTTCGTGCACATCGCTCTTTCTGAAGCCAAGCGGGCAGGGATCGCATGTAATAGTTCAGGTGTGAGTGTGGAGGTAATAACTCACTCTTAAAATACCTTTATGGTTTTCTTTATACTATTTTTCACAATCACTATTTGTTGTGCTTTGAGTAATGGTAATATCAGTGGTGCATCTGTCACAGACCGCAAATGAATGGACAACACGGTACCTGAAAAAAGCTCTGCTGACTAAAGGGAGAAGACCTTACACAGTGGCTATTGCATCGTATGCACTGGCGCTGCAGGAGGCCCCTCCCAACCTCCATGAGGTTTTACTTCAAGCTGCTTCAGCAGGTATGTTCTATCAGGCTCTGTTTTATCTACACACACAGAACCTCCTTTATGTTGTGTCTCAGTATAGCAGTGATCTCTAATTCATATTCTTCTATTCCTTGTCTTGCCTTTGATTTCCAATTTGAAGCTCTTCTACAAACAAAAATAATTCAAGACCGGTCAGTTCACAAAGTGGCCTTTAGGTTGCTTTTGCTAACAAGTTAGTCATCTTCATCATGAGCACTGTGAAAAATGACACAACAATTGTTACAACAGATATATTATATACCAAATGTGGGAAAAAACGGTTACATCTGTAATTATGGGGTCAAATTAGCATCAGCTTAAAGTGAATGAAAAAGCAGATTGTAAATTTGAGGGCTAAAAAAAAACGTCTTAATTCTCAAAAGTACACACTGTAAACTTGAAGGAATTATTGAAAAATGTGAAAATACAATTGTAAATTTGAAAAAAAAAAGATTTGTAAACTTAAAAGAAATATTCAAAATCAATAATTATTATAATAATTGTGAATTGAAAACTTTAATCAAAAGAAAAACTGAAACCTATAACTGTTCTCAAACATTTTTTTTTTGTTTTTTCAACATTTTTTTCTATCCCTATTTCTTTCACTTTGCTTTCAGTTCTCATTTTTTACGTTTTCAGTGCCGAGCTGATCATATTTTTGCATGGTGGCGGAGCTTTGAGCTTATTGGCTACCGGGACATGATTTCCCATGATTCCCAAAAGGGTTAAGGTGATGTGACGTCTCTTCTGCTTCAGGGCGGTATCTATTCATGTGCCACCCCACTCTAATGTATCAAACTTTGGGAAAGCACTATTACTATCGCACAGCTTTTCTCTCACTGTATCGCGGTTCACCTTTCACGGAAAAGCAAGACCGGCATGACAAGAGATCCAGAAATAAAAACAGCATGTTTTGCAAGAGTGTGTCATGTCTGGATAAGATGCAGTTTGGTTCCCTACAAGCCTCATCGCAGTTAAGCAGCTATATATCAGGTGTGACACCACAATCACCAAAATGTCATAGTCAAAAGAAGAAAGGTTGATGTGGAGTGATATAGCTTACCAGGAAAAATGGGTAGAGTTTTATTTATTCACTATGACTATAACTATGAGCTGGACTGCATTTACTGCAGTTGTGACGTCAGTGATAGAGCAGTGAAATCTAGCTACCTTATTACAAACAAGTTGGTGCGAGCATCTAATGCATCTTGAGATGATTTCAGATGATACATTTAAAAGAAAATGCTTGCTGAATGCATGCTGAAGGCTGCAGAAGTCATGCTCCCCAAAATGCAGTCAATCTTTGCCAACAGAAGTGTGTCAAGTAATACGATACAGATACAAGATCTCTCAGGAGATTTGGGCTGCCAAATGAAGGACAGAATCCAGTCATTTATTGATGAAAGCATCACTGATATTACACAACTGTGTCTATATATTAGAGGTGTTGATGGGACCATCACAGCAGAGATTCTTGAGTTGGTTCCTGTGATGGACACAACAACAGCTGATGACATAGACAGCTGTCTAGTTACTGCGCTGGACACTGTGGACTGAACTGATCACGTGATGTCAGTCAATGGTCGGGAAGAAGACAGGTGTTCCCACAAAGTTCAGGCAGCCAACTGTCAAGATTGTGAACTCTGGTTTGAGTTTTACCAGTTGTTATGGTTGTTGGTCATGTTTTGTGTTGAACTGTCCCTCAGTCACACATGTTCATGATCAACAGCTGTCTTCAATTCTGTTAATTGCCCTCAGTCTATTTAAGTGTCTGGTTTTCAGTTAATCCTCGTCAGGTCATCTGCTCTGCTGCCTCTTTGGTTCTCCCATGGCTTTGTCATGTTTAACTTTGTTTATTAAGTGTATAAGTTTCTGCCACCAAGCCTGGTCTCCTGCACCAATCCCTGACAGCCAACACAGGAAAAGATTTTTGGACATTTCATTCTTTTGCACACTTGAATGACATAACATGTGTTGCTACACTAGATTTGAAACCTGATATTGATGCATTTGCATAAAATGCATTTGATTTAACTGTGAATGAATGTGTAATAATAAATGTTTAGACTACTATGTGAAATGAGTTCGACACCCCTGGCTTAATCAATCTCTTCCATGCCGTGTTTTTATGGAGAGGCGACATGCGCAGCTTGCCAACATTACATAAATCTTCATCGCATTTAGATTCTTGTTTGCATTCTAACTGATTTCATTTGGACTTATTTTCTATTTTGTTTTAGGTTTAAACATTTTTTTCTAGCTCAAGTTTTCAATTTACAATTGTGATTTTTAAATTTTCATAATTTCTTTCAAGTTTACAAAAATTATTTTTCCAAATTTAGACATTTTATTTTTTCCCATTTTCAATAATTCCTTTAATTTTAAATTGCTTGCTTTCAAGTTTAAAACTGTTTTCAAATTTTTTAATTATTATCTGGCTTTTCATTTAATTTTAAGATGATCCTAATTTGTCGTTTGCCTCATTTCTTTATACCATTCAGCCAATAAATGTGTGAAAAGAGGTCAATCTCCACAGATGCAAAAAGAGCAGACAATCATGTTACTGTTCACAGCAGTTTCTCTCTTGCTCTGCCTCTTCTTCAGATTCCAGCCACTGGCCCGACCATGAAAACTTCTTGTTCCAACTAGAAGCAACTGGCTATGCTCTTCTGGCTTTGGTCAAATTGGGACGTATGGAGGAAGCAGCAGCTCCCTTCAAATGGCTGAACAACCAAAGAAGGAGAGGCGGCGGTTTTGGCTCTACACAGGTACCTGGAGGGGGTGTTGGTCAGTGGATGTGCTGTCCATAAACGTATCCCTACAGTGATCTCGTGCTGCTTTATGAAATGGTTTCTGAAAGACCCACTCTGGATATCTTTTTCTGTTTTAAAAGCATTCCCACTGGTCTTTTAATTATGGTTATGCAGTTTTTAGCCAAAACCAAAAAATCTGTTGTTTTCTGGAACATAGTTTCTGTAGAGCAGCAGCAACTCATTAATTCATCTCTGAATTGTGGGCGAGACTGTTGGCACAAAGCAAGTCTGGCTTTTTCAAATGATATCTTTTCATCTGCTCCTGATTCACAACGATTTGAATAAAGAAATACACAGAAATGTGATATTAAGCTTCATTTTCTTTATGCACATCCTCCATCGTAGGAAAAACTCCATTAGAACATGTTAAAAACACCAAAAACACAATTTTCATTGGAGTAGGTCTTTAAATAGCAGAAATGTTTTTTCTTTCAAAAAATGTGAAGTACAACTTAATCAATGAAAATAATTTTTGACTTTGTCTCTCTCCAGTCCACCATGGTGGTGCTTCAGGCACTGTCAGAGTACATGATCAACAAACCGCGTGAGGACACCAATCTGGATGTAGATATCAAGATACCAGGACGCAGAGACGTGCGCTATCGCTTTAACGCTGACACCGCCTATGCTGCTCGCTCTTCCAAAGTAAGACAGTGAAAGGTTGTCTTACATGACACTGGGATTGTTTTTAGCTCTCCAGCTTGGAATAATCAACCAGCTCTGTCGCCTAGTGGTAGAGTGTAAAAATAAGGACCCAGTACATTCCTGCTTAACCCCTTTCATGCCATTGGTGGCATTAAATCCAAAATTCCACTGAATTTAGCATCACTGTAAGCAGAAAAAAATAATTGAAGAATATGTTTTATATAACAGGAAATAATTTCATACATGGAGGGGTTGAATGGGGAGGAGAAACCTCTAAATGGTTGTAGCTCATCACTCCACCAGGGATATGTGACAGCTGATGGAACTTCAACAGAGCCAGAATAGTTTTTTTTTTTTCATTTGTGTTTTACTATTTTCTACTTATTCAAGATTTCCTCTGTTTAGCTGCCTGCAGGTCATGAGTTTGACGTGGTGGTTAAAGGAAGTGGAGAGGGAATACTGGAGGTACATAATTAGTGTAGCGGCTTTTTACTCCCTCAATTACTTTTGCATTGACAAAACTTTGATTCATAATTTATTTCTTTTGTTTCATAATGTGAAGATTATGGTAACTCAAATAAATAAAAAATGTGTATTCTCTTCCAAGGTTGTGACGTATTACAATCAGCTTCTTGAGGTGGATGAGAAATCCCCCTGCAATGACTTTGAGCTGAGTGTGAACATTGAAGAATCCACAGGTAACATCTCACACGTTCATGTTTTACAGGAGCAACCAAACTGCTGAACACAGAGTCAAATAAAACACTTAATAAAAAATACAATAAAAGATACAATAACAATAAAAGCAAATTAAAAAAAATAAAAGCAATGAAACAATAAGAACTTTTTAACAAGACATAGCAAAATACAAAACATTAAAGTCTCCCTCTAATGAAAATGGTGTTTTGTAATTTTTAACATGTTTTGTAGCATTTTATCAGATGATGGAGGGCATTTATTAAGAAAATTAGGCTGAAAACCGTTTTTCTTTTTTCCAATTGTTGTGAATCAATCAACATCAATTTTAAATTTGTTTTTTAATTTAAAAAAAGTCTATTCATTTGATTTCATTGGTGTGTTTTTAAGCTTTCCTCTCCTGACTGCACGTCACTGTCTGAAAGCCTTTCTCAATTTTTGGCATTGCATGAGCTCTTCCCACTGCTGCCTCACCATAGATTCATTGACGCTAAGCTTGCGTGCAGCAGCGCGGTTTCCTTCCTGGATAGCAAGATTTATGGCTTAAAACTTCAATTTAAAACTTGCATCATAAGAACTTCTATGTGTGATATCCATGATGAAGGGGCAAGGATTTGAAAATAATGACCAGTTGATAATTTGTAGTGTGTGTTCTATCTGCTAAAGAAAAACTAGCATGTTCTTCTTTGCATTCCTTTTTTTCCTGTCTTATTTTTATTAGAATTCTGGTTAGAATGCCCCTATCAGTAGAAAAAAAAATCCACAGAATAGCTGCACTTTTGTATAAGCCTCATGGTTCAAAACCTAGGGAAAAAGTGGTGATAGTCCAGAAAATACGGTAGTTTAAAATATGACTGGAATGGGTTTTTAAACAAAAATACATATAAAATTGTGTCTTCCAATTGACTTACTTTGCTTGTTTGTTAATGTCAGGAAAACGTCCTGCAGATGTAATAAAGACTTACCAGATCTCCATCAAAGTCAGGTAAGTTTGATTCGTGTATTTTTTCTGCAAAATTCCACAAAAAACCCAAGGCTGATGATGCAGTGTAGTTAGATCAGGACTTTGTTTCTCAATCTCGATCTTATAGGGATTAGGGGTGTAACTGTTATTAGACTTAATCGATGAATCCATTTATATTCTAATGACCCAACCAGGTTAATCTGACTGAGGCAAGTTGTTAATGGAATCCATTAAACCATTATATACGTAATTGTTTCAAATTGAAATAATCAATGTTATAAAATCAATATTGGAAAATACAATTTGGATTGATATATGGTAGGTTTATTTTACTATATTACAAAAATAAATTATAAAAATATCATTCCAGTCCAATGTGTGGAAACATTTTGAACTTAGCAAAGACATGTACTGTGTGGTAGAATAATCTAATAATGTTCCCTTGTACTTTTGGGCTGCACTTCATGAAACTAAAATGTAAATGGATTCATCATTAAGTCTTGTTTACTTGTTTGCTTGTACACATATTTAATTTACACTTACAAGAAATACAAGGAATCTGGAAAACTTCACCTGTACTGTTCAGTACCAGTACTGATTGTTTCTCATCTGAGTCACACTGGTTTGAAGTTTAGACTAAAGATTTCCTGGATGGGTTGTAGGTCAGTGAATCGGATCTGGTCAGTGAATCGGTTTTAAATGAACCAATATTGACTATGACTCATATTCATAACCATAAATTATGCTATGAATGGAATCATTGTTAAAATGAATTGTTACACTTCTAATTGGATAGTTAATTATGAATCTGAGTAGCTCTGTCTTCCTGATGATGGTTGGTTTGAATATTTAGACTGGTATTCTCTCAAATGTAAGTGTTATGTGCGTTTGTGAGTGTATGTCTCATTAACAGAGCATTAGGACCCAGAGATGTCAGAATGGTGGTTCTTGATATCAGTCTTCCCACTGGATTCACCCCAGATAACTCAGATCTGGAGATGGTAATTAGCTTTCGATGATTGGGCTAAAGATCTCAGAGCTGTCACACAGCTCAAACTCTTTGCCTCATGTGTCAGTTTCCATTTAATTGAGACATTTTCCAAGGTTTTTTTATGTTACAAAGGTGTTCTCGTGTGTTTTTTCTCAGTTGTCTAACTCAGTGGATCGTTACATCAGCAACTTCCAGATTGTTGATAATTTGAGTGAAAGAGGTTCCCTGATCATCCACCTATTCAAGGTTGCAGTTTTGAGCTATTTGACAGCAGACAGAATATGTTTTAAATGAAATATTAATAAAACTGATTTTTTTATTCTCTTGTAAGGTTTCACACAAAGAGCCAGAGATTCTGATCTTCCACCTTCAGCAGAACTTTAAAGTGGGCCTCCTCCAACCATCTTCAGTTACAGTCTATGAGTATTATAACCCAGGTAGCCCATTATATTACTCTGCAACATAGGACATTTTCCATAATTCATTTTAATTGTGTAGGGAGTGTACCCCCTTTATCCTCACAATAGCACTACAAGGCATCAAATTAAACATCAAACTCAAACTTTCTACATTGAATTACTGCATTTTGACTCCGTTGTTTTGAGCTTGAAGGTAACCATAACGTTTCTTAGATCACCGCTGCAGTCGGACTTACACCCCCAAAGAGGACAAGGAGGAACTCACTCAGATCTGCAAGGACAACATCTGCCGCTGTGCACAAGGTACCTATCAGTTCATTCACATTCATGCTGCCTCTGATTCTCCCCTCTTTACACATTTTCTTGAATCTTCAGGCGACTGCTGTGTGTCAAAAGCTGACAGCGACACTTTCCTGAACAAGGAGAGAGAGATATTCGCCTGCAATGGCTTACATCACGGTATGATGTACAGATTCACAGCCCATGCTTATACAGCACTCTTTTATACTCACTTTATCAGCTACACCTTGTTAGTACCGGGTTGGACCCCCTTTTTCCTTCAGATCTACCTTAATGCTTGGTGGCATTGATTCAACAAGTTTCTGGAAACTTTCCTCAGAGAGTTTGGTCCATGTTGACATGACAGCATCACACAGTTGCTGCAGATTGTTCGGCTGAACATCCATGATGCTGATCTCCTGTTCCACCACGTCCCAAAGATGATCTATTGGGTTGAGATCTGGTGACTGTGGAGAACATTTGAGTCCAGTGAACTCATTGTCATGTTCAAGAAACCAGTCTGAGATGATTTCAGCTTTATGACATGGAGCCTTATCCTGCTGGAAGTAACCATCAGAAGATGATACACTGTAGTGATAAAGGGATGGACATGGTCAGCAACAATACTCAGGTAGGCTGTGGTGTTGTAACCATGTTCAGTTGGTGCTAAGGGGTTAAAAGTGAGCCAAGAAGATAACGCCCCCCCACCATTACAACACCACCACCTGCCTGAATCATTGCTACAAGGCAGGATGGATCCATACTTTCATGTTGTTGACGCTAAATTCTGACCATCTGAATGTCACATCAGAAATGAAGACTCATCAGATCAGGCAACGTTTTACTAATCTTCTATTGTCCAGTTTTGTGAATTGTAGCCTCGGTTTCCTGTTCTTAGCTGACAGGAGTGGTTTCCAGGTGTGTTCTTCTGCTGCTGTAACCCATCTGCCTCAAAGCTGGATGTGTTCTGCGTTCAGAGATGTTCTTCTACAGACCTCGGTTGTAACCAGTGTTTTTCTGAGTTACTGTTGTCTTTCTATCAGCTGGAACCAGTCTGGTCATTCTCCTCTGACCTCTGACATCAACAAGGCATTTACACCCACAGAACTGATGCTCACTGGATATTTTCTCTTTTTCTGATCATTCTCTGTAAACCCTAGAGATGGTTGTGAGTGAAAATCCCAGTAGATCAGCAGTATGTGAAATACCCTGACCAGCCTGTCTGGCACCAACAACCATACAACGTTCAAAGTGACTTCAATCACATTTGTCCTCCATTCTGATGCTCAGTTTGAACTGAAGAAGATCGTCTTGATCATGTCTACATGCCTTAATGCATTGAGTTTCCGTCATGTGATTTGCGTTAATGTATATTGACAGGAGTATAGAAGAGTGACTCATGTGAAACCTTGTTTACGCTGTTGTATTTTAGATAGTGATGCTGCATTTGATTTAGCCTTTGTTTTTAGTTTTCCAGGTGAAGGTGCTCAGCATCATTCAAGGTTACTATGACAAATATGAGATGGAAATTACGCAAGTCATTAAACTGGGTGAGTGTCACACACTAACTGCTGTTGTTACATCAGCAATGCACAGAAAAATTCACTTTAAAATAACATTTTCAGTGAAAAGCAAGTATTGCATCAATTTTTTCATTGCACGTATTGCTTTTTAAAAGATTTTGCTTTATAAAATAAAGAAAAAGATCTAAAAGATGTATGTGTTGTGGTACAAAAAATACTCTAGTATTATTAACAGGAATATTATTACGTGATATTGAGAAAAAAATATTGCAATTTTATTTTTGTCATAATTCAAAACAATACTTTGAAGCCGTCGAGAGTTAACCTAACTTTTCCATTCTTCTTACTGCATAGCACATTTATACGAATAGGCAGGAAATGCACAAGTAAATAAAGTATATGCAGAACAACAGGGTATCATCAGTTTTTTCAGTTTAAATTAAACACTCTCAAAAATTGATCTTATCTTTTTTGTCTCCTTACTTTCAATGAAATATAAATTAAAGATTTATCTTGATGATTTATTCCTTTATAGCAAAAAAATTTCTTTTTATTGTATAGCAATATAAGCTATTTTGTAAAATATAAAGGAAACATATTTTTGCATAAAAACCAAATTAAAACTTGCTGTTGCACAAGCCAGGGGCTTTAATTTTACCTCCTGTTGGGCTCTTTAAATTATGTCTTTGTCCTACCTTAATTTTAGTAAGCTCTTTAGTAAGTTCTTGGGAAAGAAAAGCCGCTGCAATTGTTTGAGCTCAAATACTTTAAAGACCCCCTGTGATGAAAATCATGTTTTTGTAGTTTTCTTGCATGTTCTTGCTGCAGTTGTCTGATGATGGAGGACATACATCAAAAAATGAAACATAAAATTTAGGGATGTCCCGATCAGGTTTTTTTTTGGACCCGGTCCAATTCCGAGTAATTTAATTTTGAGTATCTGCCAATACTGAGTCCCAGTCCGATACTATAGTAAAACGTAAAAAAAAAATGAACAAATTTAATAAACACATTCAAGTTGTCACAGTTTTTTTCATTGACCTTCTTTTATCATTCAAGACTTAAACAGATCACTTCTGTGAAGTAACTTGAACAATCACGTTAAAAAAAAACAAAAAAAAACCTTTTACCTAGGAAAAAAAACTATTATCTAAAAAATATAGGTGATAAATAGTTATGTGAGAAAGTTTAATGAGTTTAGCTTTAATATCTTCAAAGCATTTTTAATCCAATGTGATTCATATCTTCATTTCTCTGTTGTAGCATAAATATAATGATGAGTATTCATTATTAGCTGATATCATTAGTTTATAACCATTTGTTATTTATTTTTAAGATTATAGGATTCTTTTTTTTAACCTATCAAGAGGTTAAAGTCTTAAGACATCACTTTTTTTAACCAATGTAGTTAATTCACTTAACTAGGGTTCTGTCTGATGTAAATATTAAGAATATTAAGAAGAAATGTAATGAAAGAGAGATTGGGCCCGATTTCTGATCACATGATTGGATCTGGACATCCCTAATAAAATTACATTTCTGATAACTTGGCAGATGAAAAAATGACATTGGAAATAAGCTTGTAAGTGTGATGCGTAGTTTATTATGGCAAGTCACAAGCCCCTCAGAAACCATGTCCTAGAAAAAAAAAAAACACAGGTGTTTTAAATTTTTAAAGACTGGACATTTATCATAAAAGAACAACTGGGGGACGCTTTCACCATAGATCAAAAGATGATCGAACTGGGACTTTACAAGAAATGAATTGTTAAACATTTTTATGAACATCTCTCATATACGTTTTTATAATAATCTAACAAAAGAAAGATTATTGCAAAATGTGTAATGCATTAAAGAATTTTTTTTGTTTCATTGTAGCTTTTAAAAAATAACCTTTTATGATGAGGGAATTTAGGTTGTTGTTAAGTTTTCTTATAAACGTATGAAATACACTTTTCATTAGTATACAATGTAAAATCTCATTTGGTTTTAAACAGGTGTTGAAGATAGAGTTGATGTTAGTCAAAGGAGACTTTTCATGTCCCATGGAGGCTGCAGAGAAGACCTCCACCTGAAAGAGGGCTCCCAATACCTCCTTATGGGGCCCAAAGAAGACCAATGGAAGACTGATCCAGACACCAACAGGTGGTGAAAAATAAACATGTTCAAAAACTTACACTTCAACTGGAATGGAAAATGTAGATAGTTGTTTTACTTTAAAAAAACCCACACGGAAGACAAGGTTTTTATTGAATGTAATCAGCTGCTCATATCTAGAGCACTTTGTGTTGCGCTGCAGACTGCATCCTAAATGAGGACATGATGTCAGAGTCCAACACTCAATAGTGACAAATACATTTTAAAACATCAGAAAAAATGTCTCACCAGAAATTTGTACCAAGAATCCAGATATATTTTTAAACCTTTCTTGATGGTAAAGTCTGGTTGATATTTGCTGTTGTTCTCATTTCCATATTCTTTCTATGATGCGAATGTGAATGCACTTTAAATAATCCACATTTGTATGTTTGTAAGCCTGCTATCCCGTGCTGCTTCATTGACAGAGCTAAAGGGAAGGTTAAGTTAAATTCTGCTACTGTACGGCTTTCCTTTTTACTGTTGCATTTGAATCACTTCTGTCTAATTTCACTTGTTACATTTGATAACTTCACACTAGGAAGTTAAGACTGGTTAATCCTTCTTGTATCATCACTGTTTGTTCCCATACTGCTGCTGACTTGCAGATAAAATAGACAGTACATCAAATGTAAGACAGTGGTTTGACAATGCTTTAATGTGAAAACACATCTAACCATAACACGTGGTTCTCTGTTTTCTATTTTAAATGTCAGATTCATCTACACATTGGGGAAAAACACTTGGGTTGAGCGCTGGCCTTCACCTGCAGAATGTTCCAGCATGCCAGACAAATGCAGAAGTCTTAGTGCTGCTGTGAATGACCTCTCTGAGTCCGGCTGCCGCATGTAACCGCTTCTGCAAAAACACATCGGTGTTAACATAATGTGGTTTTAGTTATGACATCAATGTAACATGAAAGCATGAGTTGCTTCTTATTTTGTAATCAAGCTTCTTCCCAGTATAGATACAAGTTTCTGTGCAGGAAAATAGCCTTCATTGTGTATGAGCACTTAAGAAAAGTTTATGAGTTTATTTGTGAAAACCTGATCATCTTTTCAAATTTCTCTTTGAAAAGGCATACAAAGTTCATTCATTCATTTTTCAGAATCGTGACAGTTATAAATGACTTGATAAACTTTCAACAGTTCTTTTTAAATCTAAATTTCAGTTCTTGTGTTTTGTTAAATTTGTTAAATTTTCTACATCTTGTAATCTCCAAACTACTTTTTTGTTTGTTATATTAAAGCTATTAATGCTTGTATTTTACAGATCTAATTTACAGACCCATTTCAAATATCTTTTAATCTGTTGTTTAAAATCATTTCCAGTGGTTTTTTAAATGATGTTTTAGCCAAAATAATAATAATAATGAAAAAACCCTGTGTTGTTCTTCAGGAATAGTTTCTGCAGAGCAGCAGTAGAAATTTGTCTCTGAATTGTGCAACCCCGTCCCCTACCCATCACCTATAACTGAGAGCTATCTGTTCACAAGCACTCCCACAGGCTTACAGGCTCTCACACTCCCAACCTAACATTAACGTTGGAAACAAAAATGGTGAGCAATATTGGAGCTCTCCAGCCGTACAGATTTGAACCGATGACAGCTCAGAAGAAGAAAACAAAGAGGTTCGTGCATTCATATGTCTTCAAGTGGATGCATCTAAATGGAGTGGAGCAGGGAGCTTGTTCATTTTCTTCAAACATACGGTCTTAAATTTGGTTTTGAATGCTCTTAAAAAGATCTTGAAAGTTTTAAATGTAACTTCTATATATCTGTAGACTGTCAATGTGAGCTACAGAAACAATGATGTGACAGTAATTATGGGACTTACTGAGCTCAGATAAAAAACAAAAAAATCCTGAACAAATTAAACGATTGTTCCTTTATCCTAATTAAAAACTTCCATAGAAAGAAAAAGGAAAAGAAAAAAGATTAGCAAAACTGAAAAAACATGACCACCTTTAGTCTTTCAGAAATACAACAAATATTTAATGTGTAAAGAAATTCCTTGATCCTTCATGGCAAGCTACAGAAACAATGAGAAACCACTGATGTCTGGCAAATGGGTTTTAAATTGGTTCTTATCAATGCCATGTGACTCTTTCTCACTAAAAATACACATTTCCAGGTTGCGATGTGTCAAAAGGGTGGAAACTGCTTCTACATTTGTTAACCTCAGCAAGCTCATTAGCTCATGCTTGTTGGTGTGGTAAAATAGGAAAGTGCAAATTTAATAGCTACAAAACAGGGAGTACTCGTGATTAAAATCTGTCATTGGAAATCCTCTTGAAACAAACTGGACAGTTTGTCGAAAGACATTTAAACTTGGCACAAGGGGTATTAAATCAATCAAATCAAACGTGCAGAGCAAGAAATAGTAGACTCCGGCTGTTTTTTATTTTGTTCGTAAATACAGTCTTAAGTTAAATTAGTATTGCTAAAAATGACTAAAAAAGGTCGTAAAAATCATTTAACTTCTGTAAGTCACTAGACACTTTAATTAAGGAACATTCCCAACTATTTCTCTTATCAATGAATCGATTAAGGATTCTACGATCCAACCAGATCAATCTGTTAAGTTCTGGAAGTTATTAATCAAATAGACCTATACCATCATAAAATTGTTTCATAATGAAATCGATTGAATCTCCATTGGAAAATACGATTTGGATTGAGGCAGGGTAGGTTTATTTCTCTATAACGTAAAAATGAAGTGCCATCATAACAAACAATGCACGTGTGGAAACACTTTCAATTTTAGGTCAGTGAATCAGATACTTCAAAATGAACCAAAATCGACAATGAATCATTGTTAACCTGAATCATTACACCCCTACCACAGATGTAAGGTTAGCTATTTGAATCCCTTTAAAGCACAATCTTTAGATAAAACCAAAGCATCTGGTCATAGGTTTTAAAATTAAGCTAAAAACTGATTTAATCATGCTGGCATTTAAGCAGCTCCGTTTAAGCGCTGTTTTATTACTTAAGTTTGTCATTTTCCCCTTGATGTTTAGTTTGCTATTTTTACTCTTTCTGCTGTCCCCCCTAAGATGTCATATTTCCTGTTTTATTTTCATCAGAATTTTTTCATTTTTCTAAAACATTTCCTGTGAGGGACACAAGCTAACTTCAACTCAAAACAATGCACATATAAAAAGAAAAATAAAACATTCAGGAAAACAACAATGCTCCAGGTTGGTGATTGCTCTGCCTCCTCTGGCGTCTTGGATGCCCCAAAGGAGTGTGATCAATCAGCCAGTGCTAGAGAGAAAGGCAACAAATAAACCACACGACATGGTTAACATTTGTGGCCATTAAAAGTGCATGTTAATTAAACTCAATCACAACGACAAGAAAAGGATCATGTGAAAATGGTTTGAAATTGTTCTAGCTTAGGGGTCTGCAACCTGAGGCTCTTTGACCCTTCCACTAATGCCCTCTTGTTAAAAAAAAAATAAAAAAGTTTTTAATTTTGAAGTTGACATATGTCAAACAGTCAGATGGATAAAACTTTATTTTCCTATCACCAGATTGTAAAGCAGTAGTTCAAAAAAACCAAAACAATAAACATCAAGGATTTTAAGTGTGTGCCTCAAGTTCTGAAAAATGCAATAATAGATAATATATAAGATTATATAAAATTTAATAAAATTATAAACAAATGTAAAATGAATAGCCAAGAGCTCAGAAAAAATAAGTTCTTATTTACAAATTTGTGGTTGAGATGCACCAGCAATGGTAAACCAAATTGTGCTTTTTTCCCCCCACAGCTCACATTACACCATCTACTGCTGCAATTGCTGAAATGTGAATCCTGTCTGGTACAGGGTGCCTTTATTTTTGAAAGAAAGTCTGAACCTCTGTCAAAAGTTATAAACTATATAAAAAAAGAAGGCTAATGTATCTCTTTTTTTTATTTATGCTAAAAAACAACAACAGTTCATTTATATAAAAGTAAAAATAGTGACAAAAGAAAGGCAAATCAGTGTCTTATTTTTCTAAAGGGAGACTTTGTGGCTCCTTTTAGGTTGTTGGTAAGAAATCAACTTGAATGGCTTTTTAAGTGTTGATGGTTGCAGACCCCTGGATTAACCGATGAATAGAAAAAAGAAGTTCTTACAGAAATTCCTATGCTGTCTTTTCCACCCAATTCCCTCTAACATGCCCTTGAGTTCCTTGTTTCTCCTCTCAAGTATCGCATTGTCCCTGGTCAAAGCCTCGACTTTTTTTTGTAACTTCTGACACTTGTTCCAGATGGTGATGTCTTTTGTTTCATCCAATATGTGGACTCTGTCATCAGTTGTGTTGAAATTAAAATGGTTCCCACTGCAATTCACTGAAAGTACAAATAAATAAATACAAACTAAGGCTACAGTCCAGAAACCCACCATACCTACAGTACTTACGGGTCAAGCGCAGAGATATGTTCAGAATAGCTTGAGTGATGCAAAGCAGACCGAAGCCGAGGAGAAACAGCTCACAGGAGGTTCTCTCTGTAAATATGCACACAAATTTAAACTATACTCTCGTCTGAAATAAATATGAAATACATTAAAAGTTTAAAAAATAGTTGACTGATTTCAGTCTGTATATTCTGATTACTTTGCCTTGGCTGATCATTAACATAGTGTCTCATCGCTGTTCCTGGCATTACTGCATAAAGTGACTTTCCTTGTGCGCACTTGCATGCCATCCCAAAAAATACGGAAATGTAGTAATTGCAAAAGGTTCAGCCTTTTTTAAGAATAGAGGAAGAAGCAGTCAGCATCTAATTTTACCTTTATTTCGCAGTTTTAGATTTAGTTTTTGTGAAGTTGTTTCTGTTTTTACTCATAAAAATCCATTCAGTAAAAGAAAAAAAAAACAGCAGCTGAAAGAAACACCAACACTTGGTCAAAATAGTTTTTAAATAAAACATAATGAAAGACACAAACTTCAGTCGAAGGACACTGTTAAACTCATAAACACATTACATTTTACATATATAAACATGAATCATGTATTTATCACTTTAAACAAAAATGAAAACCTAGTTGACTGCTCTGATCTTTGAAAGTACATTTTAGGTTTGTAATGTGACTTTTCATTCTTTAAAGTCATGGTAGTTTCACTTCCTGCATCACAGTGATGTTCAACTCTGGCTGTTTCCTGTTCAAACTTCCTCCACTTCCCCTCTAATTAAAACCTTCAGTTTTCTAAACACAAACTCTCGTCTGACAAAAAGAAACGTGTGACGGCCAAAAAAAAAATTAAAGCTATCACAACAAGCCAGCTATTTACCTGAAGTAAATAAAAAAAATACTGATGCAACTATGAAATAAATTGACTTTTGTCTAAAGATGGACAATAATCTGTCATGGGTTACAAGGACAGTTTTTGCAATGCTGGAAATTTCGATGTGTCAACTCAACTGCATGATGAATTACACATTTGGTTTCAGCTTTATTTATACTTGGCCAACACAGGAAATGTTTTGTATTGTCAAGGTTTCAAGACTTGTCATCCTCAACTCATGTTGAAACATCAGGCTTTGTTTTACTAATAATTCCATCTATACTGATTGACAAAAGCACATTTTAGACCACAGGTGTCAAGGTCAAGGCCCGCAGGCTTGATCCGGCCCGCCATGCCATTCCAATTAACATTACAGATTAGAGTGATCTGGCAACATGTATACTAATATCATGCTTTACCGTTGTTAGATTCAAGATTTGAGAGAACACCTGTCTTGATCTTCAGTTTGATCTTTAGCCAACACAATTCAAACCCTAAGGTGGTCATCATCCTATCCCTCCATCCAACTCAAGGTGCAGAAAGACATAACAGGATAAAATAACTGAGTAAAACATGACAAGACACAAACAAAAGCCCACACTTAGACCCTAATTATCCCAGACAGACAAAAGGAGTGGTATCCCACAATTCATTGCACTGCCAGATTTGACAGAAGGCCCAATCACAATGTGTCTGTGACCTTCACTACAAAATTAGCTACAAATCCCACCACGCAGTGTCTTGCTGAAAACCAGTGTTGTCAGAATAGGCATCATGCCCATTTGGTCGGATTAAATTCTAAATTTGCAGACAGAAATAGCTTTGGGCTGGTGAACATCAATTGGGTGGGTTTGGGTTCGTTTCCTTATGGAAACACTTCTTAGCAGTTTCTCAGGAGAAGCAGGTAAGCCAGAGACTCACCTGTAAATCATCCTCGCCATCATGAGGAACTAATATCAAAATGTGTCCACAAATTTGTTCTCTAAATGTCATTTATATAAATTACTTTCACTATTTTTTAGCCTCCAAATCTGTACATTTTGCATGTTTTCTTTACAATTACGGAGCAGTTAACAGACAGAAACTCTCGTGGACAGGCAAACGAACAAAACCAGACAAAACTGCAGGAGGAAAAGCAAGTGGCTCACCCTGTCACCCAGTGGAAGACAGAGAGCAGCTCAAGAAAGGAGAGGCACAGGTGAAGTGAGTTAAGTAGTTAGCAGGAGAACAGAGTGCAGACACCAGGAGAAAAAAAGGAAAGCTGATAAACCATAACATATCGCATATGATTTTGAATAATTTATTTGTATAAAATAGTGCAGAAAATGCGTACTTATCACCTACAAAAAAATACATCTTTCCCTAACAGATGTGTTACAGCGGGTTTGAAATGTTTTGAGTTTTATCTGAGTTTGAAGTAGCAGAACTGAGAGGCATGGCAAAATCGAAGCTGGACATGAAAGTAGCGGCGGGTGGGCACAGCTGTGTTGTGACTGGAAAGGAGTGGGCAGACGTTGAAAGGTCTGAGAGTGAGGATAGCATAGAAATGAGCTTTGGGATTCAATCAGGGAGGGAAAAGAGGGGGAATCGTTTCGATGGAGCTGATGCTAGAAAACAGAGACAAGTAATGTTGAATGACAGTGGTCGAAGAGGGAGAGGATAGTTCTAAAGTCATTTTGAGGTTTTCTGAAGGAATGCGGGGTTCTTTAAGCCCGATAAAACTGACAACCATTCTTAAGAACCAAGTGGTGGATGTCAAATTTGCTAAAGTCTTGAGAGATGGGAACCCGTTAATTGTTTGCAGAAGTGAGGAGCAGAGGGGGAAGGCCTGTAAAATGAGGGAAGCGGGGAGACATAAAGTTATTAGTGTGAGCAAGGTGGGATTGGCGGTCAGGGGCCGAGAGGAGTGATTTGGGGGTTACCGGTGGAGATGTCACTTACAGAACTCAAAGCTAATATACGAGGGGCAGAAATAAGTAAGTTTAGTGTCTTTTGTTATGGTGTGAGGAGAGAATCTGAGTGTGTTCTATTGCACTTTGTGGTTGGGATCCTGCCGTACAGGGTGTACCTGGGATGCATGTCATACACTGAGGGAATATGTTCCCAAACCTATCAGATGTTTTCACTGCTGCTGTCTGTAAAATAAAGCAGATATGTCACAGGTGTGGAGAGGATGACTCCTGTGGTGACAAGTTGAAACCTAAGTGTTGTAACTGTGGGGGGAATCATAGTGCTGTCTATGCTGGCTGCCAGGTCATGAGATGAGAACTCAATGTTCAAAACACCAGAGCGCAGAATTTCAGATGCAGATGCAGTCAAAATGGTTGATAAAGATTCAGAGAGACAATCAGGGGTCATACGTTAGGTGTCACAAGATGTTGAAGGGAGAATGTGGTTGGATCTGGATTTGGTTGAATGTTACTGAGTTGATATGGGAAGAGGTACAACCTTAGTGCCCAATCTAGTCAGGAGGTGGGACGTGTGGCATAGTAAATGGTTCTTATATTACAATGAAACGCAAGGAGCTTATCGGTAAATGGACACAAATGTACACAAACTGTACAGGCATCCTGTGTGATAGGGCAGAAGGAGTGGGAGGAGGTTGTGCGGCCTTCATCACTTGAAATTTCAATTATAGAATAATTAAAATAGGTGCTTAAGAGGAATTAATCGGTCTAGAAAATAGTATTGGTCTGGGGAGACTATTTGTTAATTACTATAATCATGCAAAAAGTTTCAAAACTTCAAAAAGTTTCTCCACTTCTTTTGTCAATCTTGTCCTTTAGGTTCTTCAGATTTGCTGACATATTTAGACTTTTTGACTAATGTCTTTAATACTATTACAGAATTCAATAATGTAATTGGACAGCTATGCAAGAAATGCAAAACAAACTTCAAGTCAAAGAAACATAAACAGAAGGAAAATTATCAAACAAATCTCAGCCTCAAAGGTGGACCAAAAAAGACAGAAAATCTGACAAAGATGAACTCAAACTCAAACTCTTGCACAGGCTGTGGGTTGATCAACAAACAGAAAATTGCGTGGCTAATTAGCAGAAACCAGGTGAAACTATGGCTGGTGAAACAACCCCTAAAAATGCAAGATGTATTATTTCCACAGCTTTCTCAGCAATAGCACTTCTGCTTGGTGACGACATAGCTTACTGGAAGATCAATTTAAACAAAGGAAATAAGAATAATAACATTAAATCAACTTGTTGCATCAGTTTGCTTTTTAAAAAAACTTTTGTGAAGATATCTTGTCTTGTTAACCTATTTTTGTACAGATGATCTATTTTTTTATCACAACCTATTGCATCATAGGAAAAAAAAAAGTCAGATTTCTTAAAAAGAAAAAAGAAAAAAGAGGACAAACTTCCAATCAAGAGAACTTTACAAGAGTTTTTTATTTATGTTGTAGAAACAGTTAACAAATTTAAGTCACACAGGTATTGGAATAACATAAAATCAATACTTTAGAATCAAAATATTAATTTTCCTTTTAAGTTTGAACTGACTTTTCCTTTAAAGGAAATGTTGACTTTTTTTTCGACATAGACAAAAGGAGGAAGAGAAAGCATGTGCTTCTTTTCCAATCTGAAGAAAAAGCAGAAAGAGAGGTATGTGACACTGCAGAAACAACTGAACTCACAATCAGAGGGTTAGGGAAGTAGCTAAGATGGTGAGAGTTGTTCATAATGATGAAATCGCCATTGACTATGTTAATACACCTAACACGTCTTCCAAGGGATCCCACAAAGATCATAAAGTCTACCATGCTCCAACAGGTAAGACATTCAGTAGTATCCTTTCATTATATACTGATAGACAAAAATATTCCAAATGTAAAAGAAACATAAACATAACTTTACTAGCTTTGTAGAAAGTTTAGATTTAAAAATTCATAGAAATAACAGTATGTGAGAGTTTCTAAATGTCTGTCAACATTTGCATTCAGGCAGGAAGACATACCGGATAGTTGTCATTAGCTTTGGACTCCTGTGCATCCTGCAAGTTGCTGTCAACATAACTCTGCGTCTTTCTTCCTGTGAGTCTAAGTTGCGTGCATGGTTCATTTCTACTAAAGTCTTCAAAGTGTAACATTTTTGTCAAAAAATGAAAATGAACCCAAATTCTATTGCAGCTTGAATTGTTACAACATGACATGTATGCCGTCAAGTCAAAATTTTGAACATGCAAGAGAGCACCTACATTTTAACATTTTTAGGCTTTAAAGGAGCCTGATTAAACATGCTAATGTTTACATGCTAATTTCTGGGACTGTATTTCCACACTATATTGTGCATGAGATGAAAAAGTGCACATTAATGAATGGCCTTTGTTCAAAATTAAATAATATATAGGACACTTTCAACAAAATTGGCGCATTAAGTGAGAGATTTGTGTATTGTCACATCCTTCTCTTTCTGCATTTTTTTCAGATTAGAAAAGAACAACATGGTTTAAAAAAGCTTTTGAGTGCACATTATCACACTTAAACATTTGATGTATCAAACATTGATGAATTCTTAATAGTCATATTATTAAATACTTTCTGCAAGAAAAATTGGAACTCAAAATGTTAAATTATTTGGAGGGTTTTTTTATGTTAAATGACTGTGTACATTCCAGCCATGCTTTTAGGCTTGACTTAGCTTTAACTCATTCATACCTGATAGCAGTTTTCTGACAACAAAAGCTAAATTAGCTGAGTTGCACAGACACTTTAACATCGGGTGATGCAAGATTTTACCTCAAGCAGCTCATGGAAGGAATCTCTGCCACAGTTAATGTCTCAACAGACTCCAAACCCTCAGATTTAATAATATCTGTTCTGAAGTTACAATTACAAGACTAGTAGGGACTCACTAACAAAGTCCTTCGTCCTATTTAATTTAAAAATTACTAATAATTTTAATTAATAATACTTTTAAACACTGTAAATTTCAAAGAAATCTCAAAGTGTAATGAAAAATGTTTTATTGGTAAAAAACATTTTTAAGCCAGACATTTAGCAAGGAAACATAAAATGAAGAAACAGATTGGAAAAAATAAAATCTATTGTGCAAATGACTTTCTGCTTTTCCAGTCAACAGTGGAAACTTGACAAGAATTGCAAACACCTTAGAGAAACTTACTGGTAAGATAAGTCTGTTCATCAAAACCACTATTATCATAATACATGATTTATATATGTTAACAAAAATCTTTTTAGAAAAAAAACCCAATTAAAAAGGGAGACGCTCAAAGAAAAACACCACCAAACAAACACCCTATTCTTTTATTTTTTTTCACAAGTAAAATGGTTGAAACGTGCCTGTATTTTCCAATGAAAAGTACACACATCCATATTGATGAAAAACGTGTACCTTGATAGTTAATTTGCTGCAAAATGCTTTTTTTTAATGTTTTTTTTTTTTTTTTTTTTTTAATTAACAGCAGATGAGTATTTCCAACAAGGATGGGTGTTTTTTGGTTCCAGTCTCTATTATATATCTTCAACTAAGCGGGAGTGGCTGGAGAGTAGAGAATACTGTCGGGAAAGAGGCGCAGACCTGGTGGTCATCAACACAAAGGATGAACAGGTAGGATTTGTGATCATTTTTGTAATTTACTTAAATACTACTAGCATTCCTTTAGTTGAAACATTTATGATTTTATGTTGAAGAACTTCATGAGGAAGTTTCACAGGCTCACGTGGCTTGGACTGACGTACCAAACAGAGTTGGGGGACTGGGAATGGGTGGATGGAACCCTACTAAACAAGAGGTTTGTACTTGCATTTCTAAATGTAAAAAAAAACAAGATGGAAATGGACTGAAATTAGAGGGACAGGCTACTTTTCCAGTTAATCCCTGAAACACTTAACTTTTTCATCATTAAACTTTATAAATGTTTACTTTGCTGAAAGATGTGCTTATTGTTAACTTTGTTTTCTGGGGTTCCAGGTACTGGGGCCCACATGAGCCAAACGGGTATCAGGGCAGAAATGAAAGCTGTGTGGAGATCAGGTTCTTTGAAATTGAGTACAGCTGGAATGACATACCGTGCTACGAGCAGAATTTCTGGATCTGTGAGAAAAATGTGGCTCTCTGAATTCATATACATATTAAATAACCTTTTGTAAAAGTTGTTCAACATTGTTGATGCCACAAACCTAGATCCCACTTACCATAAAAAGTACCTTAACTTTGCTCCAGATTCAACTTCGACTCATTTCAGAGGCTTTTACAAATTTAGGGTAAAAACTTGGAATGGACTTGACAACTAATGACTGAAAAGGATTTTCATATTTTGAAATTCAACATGACTTCACAAGATCAACATAATCATTTAATTAGGTAAATAAAGAAGTAGTAAAGGATAAAGCAAATGTCTAAGGCAGGGGTCGGCAACCTTTTTTTATCAAAAGAGCCACTTTGCCCCCACACCCACCCCCACCCCGAGCCGCAAAAAATTACAGAGTTTATAAACTTCTAAAAGTTTTAATCTTTATTTAAATTTTAACAGTTGTAATCACTGAATACAATAGAATATAATGTGTTTAATAGCAGTAACCCATGCATTCTCCCGTCCTCTTCGGGTTTGTTGGCAGCCAGCCAGAGATCAATAGACAGAGATTTGAACTTGTTAACCCACAAAACTTTATCCGCAATATCGGCCAGTTCAATTTCTAGATCAGGCTTACTTACTCCTGTGAATGCGGATGTGTTCAGCAGGGATGGGTCGCTGTTCAGCAGTGCGACAGGGAAAGAGAGAGTATGTTTCTCCTTTCTGAACTCACTGAATCTTTCTCCAAATGCAGCTTGCATTGCAGTAATGGCACGGTGGAAATAATCACAATTTATGTGATTGTTTGCTTCTTTGAACTCTCTTAGGGAGGGGAAGTGAGAGAGCGTGCCATTTTGTACATCTCTAGCGAACACCGTCATCTTGCGCTCAAATGCCAAAATCTCCTCCAGCGTGTGCAGTGCCGTGCTTCCCTTTCCTTGGAGATTTTTATTCAGCATGTTCAAGTAACTTGTCATGTCCACCATGAAGTAAAACTTTTCCAGCCAAGATGGGTCTTCCAGTTCAGGATAGCCGAGGCCTTTAGGTTTTTACATGCTCCAGACAGGCAGTGAAGCGTTTCAGCACCTCCCCCCTGGACAGCCACCGGACTCTGTTGTGCAGCAGGAGATCTGAATACGTGTTTTCGACTTCTTCTAACAACGAACAAAACTGTCGGTGGCTTAACCCATTCGCAATTATTTTGTTCACTATCTTGATAACAAGGTTCATTACTTTCACATTCAGGGGGAAATGTTTGTGCGCAAAGTGCTTCTTGGTGGATAATGCAGTGAAACGTCATCAGATCTCGGCCCAGTGACTTTTGAAGTAAGTTCACAAAGCCCTTCTGTGCTCCTCTCATACTTGGCGCCAAGTGAGTGGTGTTTATCCCTTTATCTTTTAGACAACTCACAACAGCATCACAAATGTCCTGCCCCCGAGTTTGGCCCTTAAGCGGTATGAGTTCAATCAGTTCTTCCTGCGGCCCATCAGCATTGGCATACCTGCATAACAGAGCTATCTGCTCAACGTCGTTTACATCACTTGACTCATCACAGGCAATTGAAAATGCTTGAGCTGAATTAATGTCATCAATTTGCTTTCTACTGATATTTGCTGCCATTTTAATGGTCCTGTCCTTAACGATCTTTGCAGAAAGAGGCATGTCTTTAATTTTCTGAACAATTTCCTTTTTGTTTTTACAATCGGAAAATAGATGCTCTGATATTTGAATAAACGTTTCTTTTATGTATTCTCCGTCTGTGAACGGCTTACCCCTCTTTACGATCTCCTGAGCTGCCAAAAAACTAGCAGCTGTAGTTGACTGTGGAGATCTGATCCATTTTTTGAAAGATAGTTTTCTCTCTTCAGCTTGTCGTTGCAATTCCGAAATTGCTCTCTGGCGCTTATCTTCGGTTGGGTATTTTTCAGCAAATGCTAAATGCTTGCTTTGAAAATGTCTTTCAACGTTACTTTTTTTGTTGTTTGATAGTTTCTCGCTACATATCAAGCACACAGGTAAGCCAGCGTCATTGGCGGTGAATGCAAAAGCAGATGTCCACGCTGCATTAAACTCTCTATTTTCTTCCGACACTTTTCTTTTTTGGGCTCTTTTCATGCTTACAGTGGTAAGAGTTCCCGCCGTGGTCCCGCCAGCAAGTAAAGGCGATGGCTGCTGACGTTGATGTGACATGTATTTTAAGTGGCAAATTGTAAAAAAAAATAAAATAAAACAAAATAAACTTTATTTAGATGGTATCAACTAAAACCCCAGGGGAATTGAACAACAAAATGAACACATGATGACGATAATAAAAGAAAAAAAAAAAAACATTCCATGTTTTTTTTGTCACAGCCATCGGGAGCCACCACAAGGAGGCTGAAGAGCCGCATGCGGCTCCAGAACCGCAGGTTGCTGACCCCTGGTCTAAGGCTTTGGATTAGGGATTTTTTTAACTTTATAGTTTACGCAGTTAAATGTGTGAAATTTGGTTTCCACATCTGAAGGAGCTGGGGTGCTGAAATTCTGTCAACCCTCCAAAAATCATTTTGACTCAAGTAGGCACTTCAACCCATTTTCAGAAGCCTTTAATTATCTGGTTGTCTGAAGCCAAACACTCCCACTAAGCCACATAGATGAAAATGAGTTAATAATGATGCCCATTTTTGATGACCATTCCAAAAATATTGCAAAACTGCCTATTGGTCTTCTATATTGAGCATTGCAGACAACAGTTTGTATATTGCAAGAGCAAATATTTGGACTCGCCATAGGCATTGGATGACAGTTTACTTTGTAGTTAAAGGACATGCTAAAGACAGTCAGAAAAAGCACAAAATGATCATTTGTTTTAGAAAATTTACAGTGTTTGCAATCTTGTACAATTCGGTTTGTAGTTGTATGAATTCTTGAAGAATCAAATAAACAAAAGATATTTCAATTTTGGTTAATGTGTTATTTTGTTATGTAATGAAAGCCATTTAGTATGTGTAAACCAGTAATGATCTGTTAGAAACATTTATGTGTGATCAGCGTACCTTCTTAGCCGTCGTCTCAGTAACCACCTTGTATCGTGACTCCGCAGTACCAAAGTAAAAAGTGTTGTACCTGACGTTAATACTGCATAATAAGACATTTAAAATTGTTCCGTGAAATATAAAGGTTTATTTTCAGTCATGTGGTTTTGTTTGCAAGCTTTAGTTTGAAACAGAATGCTCAGTTGAAGGCAATCTGAATACAGACCAAGTGCAAGGTTGGACCAGCAGACTCAAGTCTGAATCCAGAGGTGGGACCAAGTTATTGTTTTGCAGGTCACAAGTAAGTCTTAATTCTTTTGTCTTCAAATTCGAGTCAAGTCCTAAGCCGAGTCACCAGTCAAGATCAACAAGACTCAAGTCGAGTCTAAGTCCTACCATGGAATGTTTCAAGTCATTTCAACGACAGAGTAATATTATTTACAGACCATGAATGTTTTTAGGAACTGTATTTATTCATCTAAAATGTTGCAAGCATATTAGGTAAATTACCTCTAAGCTCAAGCATTTCCACTTCAAAAAAATCCAAAATGATTTCTCTTTAACAAAAAACTCTTTATCTCGTTTGCATTTGTAGAGATGGACAACCTGGAGATGGAAACAGAACCAGGGTAAATTCTAGACATTAAATCCACTCACTACAGACCAGTGATGTGCAGTTAAGTGTATCGTTGATGAAGCACTGGCTCTTTCACAGACAGATTTACAAACATATGAATTTAATTTATTTACCAACTAATGACTGTGCCTCATATCTCATCTCATCTTTTTATAAGATACATACATATTGGACAGAGGAAGAAAGTAAAATGTGTAGCAGTTCGGTATGACTCCTAAAAAAACAGGCAAAACAGTTGCAAAACGTTTTGATTTATGTTTAACATTTCTGTTGTGAATACAATTACCCTTTGCTTTAAATATGACTTTTCTTTGCATTAAATATGAAATTTCCCCAGTTAACTTTCTTTCAAAATTACACATTTTTCTTTTTACAGTGAGTTAACATTACGTTTTCAAAGCAATGAAAAGTAGGATTCAAACAGAAATGTTAAATGTAAAATTAAATGTATTTATATTTGTTTGTGTTGGGTTTAAAACACAGTCTTTGAACTAATAAAAATCCATATGAACCAGGGTCCACACAAATGAAGAGAGTAAGAATGTTCATCAGCTCCTGTGCATGCAGAGAAGCTTCCAAAGATCTCTCTCACACGCTTTTCTCCCCCTTAGCTACTTTTATTGAAGTAAAAAGGTCAAGGTGAACAGATAATTCACGGCATGAAGAGATACAAAAGGAATTTAAGGAGTGAACCGCTAGGCGCTGGGAAAGATACAGTAAGCACAGAGTCTTCTGTTTCAAAAAACACACACACACACACACACACACACACACACACACACACACCACATTTCTTGATTAATATACTTCAAGACCTAAGCTTATCTTACAGTTTGCAAAGTTGTGAACAAAGTATTACTTTGCTCAAGCTGTAATTGAATAGGAAATATGCAGAATACAGAGATTTTGAGTACATGTATGTTCAATTGATTAGGACCAAACAAATCGCATTTACAGTGGACAAATATTGCGTAAAGATAAGTAAACGTATCATGATGGTAGATGAAACACTAAAATACAGACACATACACGCCTGCACATGCATACTACCAACCCTTAAAGCAGTAAATTTAAAAAGGAATGAAAGCAGGAAATATTAAAGGACTGTGACCCCCAGAGAAGTGGGCTCTTTACCAAAACACAATACCACAAAGCAAAATGAGCACATCAGAAAAAAAGAACAACTCATGTAGCAGCTGTATGTTTGCTGATTGTATTTCTATCAGAAAACAACTGAGCCTGGGGCACCAGCCACCCTACTGCTCCCACCATGATCCCCTGCATCCCGTCCAGATCTTAGGTGAGAATCTGAGCAATGGAATGTCAAAATCACCTGTGACCAATCTGTGATAACATTGAAGTGACTGCATGCTCACAAAATGTAACACTCACAGAGACGTTACTGTTTCATTTAACTCGCTAGCGCTTTAGCTAGCGGTTTGCTGATTAGCTAGATTAGCTTTTACTGAACTTACCGGTCTTTGTAGCTTCAACATTTGGATGCACTTAGTCATTGTTGAGTTTCTGTTAGTCATCCTTTTATCCGCATGTTCTGCAAACTGTGACCTGGTTTTTGTTGAGACCTTCATAATGTTTATACCAGAATCTGATAACACTGGTGATCAGGAGCTCTCACTTCATTTCACGGAGAGATGTTTTTCTGCAATTTGACTGGTTGGATTGTCAGATCAAACCAATATGGCCCTAATTTGAATTGATTTCACAGGTGTAAACAAAAAGAGTCAGTGAGCACGTGACGCAGGCTTTGTCCATATACTTTTAATCTTTGGATTTTGGGGAAAATAGCAAGTCTTTCCAAGTCAGTGGGCTAAAGTCTGATTAAAGTCACGAGTTATTGATATTAAAATGCAAGTCAAGTCACGAGTCAGTGCAGTGAAAGTTCAAGTTGAATCTAAATTTGTCAAATTCATGAGTCAAGTCTAACTCGAGTCCAAGTCATGTTAGTTGAGTCCACACGTCTGCTAAATACACCCTGAGTTAGCTCTTGAATTCATTAAAATGTTGTTAGTTTTGAACATGTGGGGAAAAAGCAGTCCCAGCCCTGGGCGAAAAATTATTTTTAGTTTTGGCTCACTGCAAACTCCAGTTTGGGAAATATCACATATGGCTCCTGGAAAACTCCCTGGGCTATGCAGTGTATTTAATGCTTAGCATCTCCAGTCTCCAGTCCATCTCCAGTGAGACAGCACAGACATCATCTTTGTCTGAAAACAAACAGCTGTTCCTTCAGCACACTTCTCAAACCAGAGAAATGGAAGAAGGAGGTGAAAAATACAAGAGGAAGCAGAAAATGCAAGCAGAAGCTGCATGATGGTTGAGTTTGGTGACTTCCAGGGCCGGTCCATGAAGGAGGTTTATGAGGACAAGAGCAAGGAGGCCCAAGGCCAACCCACGAACCAGGAAGCCAGAACTCGTGTCACAGTTAAAACTGTGGTGGCATCCTCCTCAGCCTGCTTTGGTTAACACTCAGCCCCGAGCTCACCGGACCTCCTCTTTTGCCGGCCCCTGTTCTTGTGGATGCCACAAAATATGTCGTCATTTCCCTTTGTCTGTTGTCATCCACAATGTGGTCAGCATAGACTAACGGCAGCAGGACTTTACCAGACTATTAGAAAAGTTCTGGACATTGATGGGTGGTATGACCTCGCCACTGAGTATCTGGAGTGTAAACGCTGTAAGAAAAAGTATCCATCCTGGTCTAAGGACATACTTGGGCAGTTGGACTTGGGTCATAACAGCCATTTCCCAGCTCTGCTGACACACAGGTAATTCATAATGGCACTCATTATAAGGTGACTTTGCGTTTTTTTTTCTAACTTAACATTTGCTTGCCTATGCTGTTGTTTCCTTAGATACTCATGTGACAAGCGGGTGCTGAGGATGATGAGGGAGATGACACTGGGCAACAGCGTGACACAACTTTATAAAAAGTTGATGGAGCAGCACAGTGAGGCATGGACACAGCGGGTTTTACAGTACCTAACAGTCTGAACCGTTTACTAGGTCCTCTTCTCTACAACGGCCAACGTTTGCTGAGCCCCCCTATGCCAGCCTTGCCTAAGCCTAAGTGGCTGTTGGCTGTATTTGCAAGGGATGTTTTGGGGCGGCTAAATGAAGTTAAGGCCAAAATCACATCTGTATTTGGATGTGTTTTGAAGATGGATTCCACAAAAAAGAGATTTTAAGAAGAAAACTGACAGATATTAATGTATTTGCATAAATAATAAACAACAATTTTTAATATTTTTATGTTAATAGGTGACAAAGAAACTTGCGGGTGCTGCTGCAGGCACAGCTGACTGGTGCACAAATGTGGGAAACGAACATGGCCAAGTTCTTGTCTCTGTGCTGACAGCTGCTGAAGGACATGGACTGGATGCCATGGTAGCTGGGCTGATGAAGCGCTACAGAGAGGCAGGAGATGCCCCCCCAAAAGTGTTGTATGTGGACAGAGACTGCTACAGTAGGCACGGCCAGTCCCTGGTGAGGACCCTGTTTTCAGAGTGGGATGAGCTTGAAGTGCGCCTGGACATTTGGCATTTCATGCGCCGGTTTGCTGCAGGTGTCACAACAGAAGCTCATCCACGCTACAGAGTTTTTATGGCACGTTTGTCCACATGCATTTTTGAGTGGGATGCTGAAGATGTGGCTGCTCTTCGTCATGCCAAGGAGGCTGAGTTGGCTTCAAGGAAAAGTGGCCATATCTCTGAAAGGACAGTCAGTGCTCAGATTACTCGTAGGGAGCTGGCACTTCACTGTCAGAGGAGGACCAGGGGAGTGGAGGAGACTGCAAGATTAATTGAAGCACTGATCCATCAGTTCGACAGTGCAGATGGGAAGGACACGCTTGGAGTTCCACTGTTGGATCATGAAAGGATCCAACAGATTTGGAAGGAGCAGCAAACCCACCTGCTGTGCATCCAAGACCCAGAGAACTTCCCACTGTACATTAAGACAGGGACACTGAAGAAAGGGGGCGTGGAGCTGTGCTGCTACAGGTGTGCCTGTGGATCAACCTCCTTGGAGTCCTTTCACCTCCACCTGAACCGTTTTATACCAGGTAGTGTACACTGAGCATCTGGATTTCTAACCTTTCTGTAAACGTTTTAAACTGCTTTCATTTCCTTACATTCAATGTATATCTTGCAAACAGAGACACATAAAACCCTTTAGGTTTAATCTAGGAACCAGTGCCAGCGACGCTCATTTCCAAGCATACCTCCTTGAGGGACTGATGCGTTGGAACAATGACCGAATGGAAGATGCTGTTAAAGGAAATTCCTCCATGCGGTTATTTGGGAGCGCCATGAGAGAGGCTGGGGCAGCACGGTGGCACAGTGGTTAGCACTCTTGCCTCACAGCAAGAAGGTTCAAATCCTGGCTGGGGGACTTGAAATAGTGTCAACAATGGGGGCCTTTCTGTGTGGAGTTTGCATGTTCTCCCCGTGCATGCGTGGGTTTTCTCCGGGGACTCCGGCTTCCTCCCACCATCCAAAAACATGCTTCATAGGTTAATTGGTCACTCTAAAATTCTCCCACACCTAGGTGTGGGTGTGAGTGTGTGAATGTGGCCCCTGCAACAGACTAGCGACCAGTCCAGGGGCGTCCCCTGCCTTCGCCCATGAGTAGCCAGGTTAGGCTGGCTAACGGATAAAAAGGGATAAAGCGGTTTAGAAAATGAATGAATGAGAGAGGCTTTGGACCAGCTCAGCCAAGCGGTGCTTGGGAAGCCCTGGGATGAACATTATCGCCCTCCTGGAGCATTTACAGGCAAGAAATGTATCTTTTGTCACTGTCAATGTCATGACAGTATTAACAGCTTTTGTAATTGTTTGTTTGTTTTATTTGTGTAGGTGAATTGCTGGGTATCGAATACCTTTTTGGTCAAACTGGCAAGACACTTTCTCCAGTGCTTCAGACTCCAGAGGAGGAGGACAGACTGAGATGACAGAGTTGATGACTAAGACTCATTATTTTCTTTAATTTCATAGACTTTTAGTTTGTGAAACATAGACATAATTCTGTTGATTCATTTTCAGGTTTTTAATGGCGGCAGAAAAACCAAGAAATGAGTGTTCTGACTCAGGGATTGACTCCGCCGGATCCAGTTGCTGCGGCTGACTCACATCTTCCAGCTCCAAAAGAAAAGATGGATGAGGCACCATCCACATCTGGGCCAAAATTCCAATATTTTCTCCCTCCAAGTAGAGAAGGACTGGCTCCTACTCTGCGACCAGGTCGCCGGCCTGCTGCTTGTGCTGCTACTGCCGCTACTGCAGCTGCTGCTGGTGATGCCATCGCACATGCCACCAGTGCAACAAGAATTATACTGCCTTTTTCAGCACCTGGGTCACAATAATCACAATAATTCTAACCCCACCCAGGTATGACTGTGCCTGCCACTACACAGTTTTCTGGAGCCACAACATCTGGTGCAGGCCTCATTCCACCTGCTACTGCAACTGCTGCCCCTGTGTCATGTTACACACAACGAAACAGGCGAAGACGGGCCATGAAGGAAGACGGCTTCCAGAAAAGGAAATATATAAGAGCTGTCAATTTCAACACGTGCAGCAAATGTGAAAAACCCAAAACAAAAGACTATGGCCATAGCTGTTATGGTAACATTTTGCCCACAGGCTTCAAATGGACAATCTTTGGACGACTGGTAGACTGAACAGCGCCAGCGTCATAAGAGGAGATCTCCTCCTCCTCCTCCACCTTCTCTTCAATACGTATAGTTAATAATTTATCCACAAATCATGTAAATTTACATTTTTTTGTACACACGTGGACAAAATTGTTGGTACCCCTCAGTTAAAGAAGGAAAAACCCACAATTCTCACTGAAATCACTTGAAACTTACAAAAGTAACAATAAATAAAAATTTACTGAAAATTAAATAATCAAATAATCATCACTTTTGAATTGCTGATTAACATAATTATTTAAAAAAACCGAATGAAACAGGCCTGGACAAAAATGATGGTACCTCTATAAAAGATTGAAAACTATTTGACCAGACTGACATGATTAACTGAGGTGTGTCCTTTAATTGACATCACAGGTGTTACCAAACTCATAATCAGTCAGTCTGCCTATTTAAAGGGAGACAAGTAGTCACTCTGCTGTTTGGTGAAAAGGTGTGTACCACACTGAACATGGACAACAGAAAGCGAAGGAGAGAATTGTAACAGGACATCCGAAAAAAAATTATAGATAAACATCTTAAAGGTAAAGGCTATAAGACCATCTCTAAACAGCTTGAACTTCCTGTGACAACAGTGGCTCATATTATTCAGAAGTTCAAGACCCATGGGACAGTAGCCAGCCTCTCTGGACGTGGCCGCAAGAGGAAAATTGATGACAAATTGAAGAGACGGATCGTTCGAATTGTATCCAAAGAGCCCAGAACAACCTCCAAAGAAATTAAAGGTGAACTCCAAGGCCAAGGTACATCAGTGTCAGATCGCACCATTCGTCGTTGTTTGAGCCAAAGTGGACTTCATGGGAGATGACCAAGGAGGACACCACTGCTGAAAAACAATCCTAAAAAAGCCAGACTGGAATTTGCAAAAATGCATGTTGACAAGCCCCAAAGCTTCTGGGAGAATGTCCTTTGGACAGATGAGACCAAACTGGAGCTTTTTGGTAAGGCACATAAACTCTATGTTCATAGACTCAAAAACCAAGCATACGAAGAAAAGAACACTGTCCCTACGGTGACACATGGAGGAGGCTCAGTCATGTTTTGGGGCTGCTTTGCTGCATCTGGCACAGGGTGTCTTGAATGTGTGTAAGGTACAATGAAATCTGTAGACTATCAAGCATTCTGGAGAGAAATGTGCTGCCTTGTGTCAGAAAGCTTGGTCTCAGTCGCAGGTCATGGGTCTTCCAACAGGACAACGATCCTAAACACACAGCCAAAAACACCCAAGAATGGCTGAGAGAAAAGCGTTGGACTATTCTAAAGTGGCCTTCCATGAGCCCAGATCTGAATCCCATTGAACATCTGTGTAAGGAGCTGGAGAAGACACCCATCAAACCTGAGACAACTGGAGCAGTTTACTCATGAGGAGTGGGCCAAAATACCTGTTGACAGCTGCAGAACACTCATTGACAAATACAGAAATCGCTTAATTGCAGTGATTGCCTCAAAAGGTTGTGCAACAAAATATTAAGTTATGGGTACCATCATTTTATTCCAGGCCTGTTTCATTAGTTTGTTTTTTTTTAATAATTATGTTGATCAGCAATTCAAAAGTGATGGCTGATTTTGATTATTTAATTTTCAATTAATTTATATTTATTGTTAATTTTGTAAGTTTCAAGTGCTTTCAGTGAGAATTGTAAGTTTTTCCTTCTTTAACTGAGGGGTACCAACAATTTTGTCCTCTAGTTATATTTTAGTAGGATAGTCAAATATTTTTAAACTTCACTTTTTTGTCATTTGTGTATTCATTTTAATAAAACATTTTATATTTGAAGTCTTTAGGTCTGGTAAAATGAAATGTTTTCAATCAAAGCAACAAAATTAGCTTTTGGTTTACCAAAATTAGCCCCCTTCACACCCCCATCAAGAAAAAAAAAATAGGAAAAAAAGGAAAGTTTTATTTTTTCTTTAATTTGTTATTGGTTAACATAGTTAACACGTCAATAATGTTTAAGCAATGCAAATAAATCGATCAATTTCAATAAACAAGATGTAATGCACATTTATATATAACCATAAAGTTACAGAAATATGTTACAAACGGGAAAATGTATTAACGTTTAACTTATGCATGTTGACAGATGTTTTTTTTTAATATATTTAAAGGACAAAAATAATTTTAAATAATCAATCCAAATAAATTAAAAAAGTATATTCTA